>VWYH01002063.1:0-382202 GCA_013399365.1 Pampusana beccarii
AGTTTGCTAAGTGTTCTATTAATTTGAGGCGGTAAGGACGGATGAGCACTTGCTGTTTTCTTTGGAGGCATGGCAATGGGTGAAAGAACGATACTTTCAGATCCCGGGCTCATCTGTACCTGGAGACAGGGTAGTCTTGCTGTGGATTTGTGCAGCTGTTTAGTTTTTGCTTATTTATTGAGAATGACACTTAGCATTTAAATAGCAATTTTCATCTTCAAAGTAGTTGTGCAAACACATGCCATTAATTCTTTTCACACTCCTGTGAAGTAAATTTATTCTAGTCTTGCAGACATTAAATTGAGAAAGATGAGTATCTTGCTACGATCTATACAGGAAGCCATCGCAAATTCGGTTTTTAGAAAATGGTGAGTTTCTTGCTCAGAGATAAATTTTCTTGTCATATTTACATGTTCTGTGATATTTTGTCTGAAAGGGAACAGGATTGCAAGTTTTGGACCTTGTTCTGCCTCTGTGTGTTTTAAGGAAACGATACACTAGCTCTGTTTCAGTATTCCAGCTATGTACCTTACAGGGCACCTTGCCAAATCTATTTGAAATAGCCCAAACAGTGTTTGGGTTGTACCTGCTGTGTCACGTCCTTGGGAGAGGCCTCAATACACAAAGAAATGTGAGTTTGCTTTACCTTGGTTTTGGTAATTGAATTCTAGAAGAAAAAAAGGGTAAGAGCCATGAGATTGTGATGAGTTGTGGGAGCATGAAGGCTCTGAAAACTTGTGTTAAACATCCTCAACTGCTTTCATATTAGCTATTCAGTATTTTGTAGTAAAAAGAAATAAAGTGAAACTCTACCACATTGTTTTTGACATTTAAAAAAAATGTTAAGTCAGATTTCTGTTTCTTCATAATAAGTATAGGATGTAAAGAGTTTTTTTCTCTTGGTATTTCTAAATAGAAACATTTTGAGACTCTGAGGGTGTATAGGAAAATTCAGATGAAGCAGAGCTGAAACAGAAAATTCAGTGATAAAATTTTATGTGCATAAAATCCCAGTCAAGAGATGTTTCCCTATGCCTTTTTTGGTTGAGTACTATGGGAATCAAAGCTACAGAGTATGCAAGTGTAACAGGTTGAAACTGGAGATAACCTGCTATATCCTGAGTATCAGCTCAGTAGCAGGCAGAACTATGAGAAGATTGTGTGTGTTTTCTGTTTTCTTGGGAAAAAGCTGCCTTTTCCAGTAAGGACTGGGTGCCTGTAGCAGGCATTAAGACAAAAACCACATCGTGCTTGCTATAGTATGGCTGCTGAAAAAGAAGTTTATGTGTGCGCACATTCTAACAGCATCTTGGATACGCTGAGACATAGTATGATAAAATTTACCGGTAGGGTTTCCCAAGTTCTGTAGCACAATTCATTAATATACTCTATCACTTTAAGAATTGTTCTTGTTCCTTTTTTGTGTCTTCCCTCTAAAACATGCAAGTGCTATATTGGTAATGCTTTTAATGAGACATACTATTATTATGTAATTCCACATTGGATTTATGGTTATACAGATCTTTTATTAGGACTATAAAAACAAAATAACTATATAATTGAATGTGGTGTAGAAAATATGAATTGTAGTTAAGTGTACTCGCTGTAATACATTTAAATGAAGTGCTTCCTACCACAATCATGCATGGGGAAGATTTCATTAATGTGGTCTCCAAGCAGCATGACGTGGTCCCCAGTCTTCAGTTTCCATTTTGTTGTCTTGGCAACGTTGTGCAGAATCTTCTCGTATCGGGAAAGGTGGATTTTGCAACTGAATTCTGTTAGCTAATTTTTCCATGTTTCCACTATCGAACTGTTCTTTAGGCGAATTACCTTGTCAGTCTAGACTTCCATCTCCCCACATTTGACAACCAGATGCCAGATTTTGTTCTTCAATCAACTTCTGCTTTGCCCCATTCAAAACTGTACAGATCAGTCCAGTGTATTCCTTTAATATGGTGAATTTTTCAGACCAAGATGCAGCAGGAAAGGTGAACTAAATGAAGGGTAGCTGTTTAATTTGCAGCAAAAGAGTCTTGGAATTCTTGGAAATTTTCTTTTGAGTGCCAGAAATAGAGTTCTGGAGTTAGAGAGCCCAAGAACTTGAAGATGAGATGAAAGAGATGAAACAGAAGTCCAGGCTACTGATTAAGTTATCAGGTAGTGCCTCTGTGTAGATGCAATTCAAGCTTTTTGAAGACATGTGTATCCTGTCAAGATGGGGATCATGTTTGTTTTAGTGGAAGCTGATATCCTTCAGAACAGTTATATGGATGTGGGATTTACTCTGCAGAAACTTCTGCAGCACGGCAGCCCTGAGTTACAGAGTCCTCTGAGCATAATTTTTGGTATAACTGAGCTTCCATCAGGCATTCATGTAGAGGAAGAGGAGAAAAGTGGTTATTTATCATGTCTCCACCTGGGAGCTTGCAATCTGTCCTTTAAGGGTGCAAACATAAAGGTTGTTTCAGCCATAGTTTGTTGCTTAGTAATCAGACTCGTGCAGATGCGGACTGTGTGTCACTCAATAGCTACAATAGCTTGTCATTCCTTCAATGTCATCTTAGGACATCCAGTTCAAATAGATTTTTGTCCTTATTGGAGGAGAGAGAAGAGGAAGTTTTTTCAAGGGCCACAGGCATCACCGAGAGAGACTGACCTTTCAGTAGTGCAGAGCTGTCTTATTCTGTACTGTGGCCTTTACCATTAGCTTGAGAGAAAGGAAAAAGAACAGAACTTGTATGTATACTTTAATTCATCTGTCTGGTCAACCTGTGTCAAAATCAAAAAGCTCTTTCCTAACTTACCCTGATGATTGGCTTATCTGTTGAGGCTGGAGCATTGATAGTTCTTGCAATTTTAATCCTATTATAATTTAACATAACTTAAAGGAGTGACATGGATTTAAATTAGGATTTGACACTCTTGTTTTATAATGAGCCAGGTAATTTGGGCTAAATTGCTTCGGAGGAGCCAGCCAGTCTCTTAAACCTATGAAGAGCAGTTGTGTCTCTCTGTCCCAGTTTTCCACTAATGTTACCACTCAGATGTGGAGCAAGGGGGAACAAAACCAGCCCCTCCTCGGTGTGGGACATCGCAGCCCTCAATCTGTGTGTGCATCCCAGACTGTGTTATAATCGCAGAGACAAAATTTCCTCAGCCTCACTCTACTTCCACCCCACCTTTTTTTTTTTGGTTGCTGTTGTTGATGTTTCATTATGATATAAACTACTTTAGCCTTAATATGGCAGTCACATGGAACATTAGAATTACAGAATTTTCTGAAATAAGTCTGTATTTGTAAATGTGGTAAAACAGATTACTCGTGAAAACCTTATATTGGAGCATCCCGTTTCCAAGTAGGCAGAGAAGAGAGTTAAGCGTTGAAGACTGCCAGTGCTCAGAACTGGGCATTTTATTGCTGTCATCCATGTTAATCTAATGGTAAAATATTGAATTTCTGCTCATGCTAACAGAGTTTAGCATCTCCATCCTTAGTAATATGGGTGATGTAGCTTCTCTGATTGTGCTGCCCTCTGTAGCATTTCAGACTTAGAGTCATCTATACTCATCTTCCAGTCTTGAATTTTTATGAGTTTTCTCCATGCAATCCATGTGAAGAGGATTCTCCTTCAGAAGCTTAGGCTGTATTTGCTTAGGTGAGAAATATTTTTTTACAGAAATGTCTTGTTTATTGCTGTTTACTGCTTATGTGTGTTTTGGACATGAAAGAATGTACATCTGGATTATATACATATTCTCTAAGGTGTTTTTACTTTGAATTCATCATTACAGTTCTGTAGGTTTATTGTGATCTTTGGTGCTGGTCACTGTCTCCCCCATTTCATGAAGTGTGTCTTCTCCTCCAAAAATGTTTCTTTCTTGAGGATTATTTCAGATGGGCATTTCACATGGCTTTCAGTTCTCCCATGGATTTTGGGAAATGCACCACGTTGCTAAGATGATACTGGGTCAGAGATGGAAGGAGTGTTGCAGCTTGAAAAAAAGATGGATCCCTTTTGTTTTTATTTATGGAATTGATGGCAGTTTGGGCATGGTTAAGTCACTAAGCACATTAGCTCCTTCTAGTAAAAAATCCATGCACCTCTGTTCTTTAAATTGCTGGTATGGTTCTCTTTTCCTCCTGGCTATTCCCACAGGTCAGCACCCCCTCTGTGTTGGTACAAATTCAGTATCAGCCGTGCTGTAGACACTCTGTCTCATTTGTGCTGATATTTTCTAATTTAGAATGGATAGAAAGTATGCATTAAGCTTTTCTGTTCCCATTTGACTTCAGTTTCTCAGTGCTTATTAATCTTAATCTTTTTTGATCGTCTTTCCACATGCAGCCGGGGACATGCATTAATATGAATGAAGTATTACAAATGTTTTCCTCCTTTTTAAGATTTCATTGATGTGGTTTAGATGATTGAAAATAAAAGAACTGTAAAGCAGTCTTAAGTTACGGAGCTCAGCCATGAATGATGTTTAGTGTGCACTGAATAGGCAAATGAAGAAGAGGGGACACGTTTAGGAACGAGTATGTTAAATAAGAATAGTGCAGTCCCACCTGCCTGCAGGAGACAAGCCGTGACAGCACCTCCAATTCATATGTGTGGAGATGTTAACAGGTTACTGATCTCGTTCTTGTCGCATGGCAACTGCTTTTTTTTCTGTTGTTGTTGCTCAGAGAATAAAGTCCTCATTAGTGTAAAGTGGATGATTTTCCTGATGATTTAAGAACAGGAAAGCTGGTAGTAGGCTGCATGGATCTAGTGCGTGGAAGGAGTGATCTTGTGCAGGACTTAAGGCTGCCCAGTGAAGGCAGAAAGAAAGAGAACAGGAGTTTCTAAGATGTTAGACCCCGATACAGAAAATATATTTGAATTGCACAGTAGTAGTTTTATCTATCTTTTCCATCTCTGGAGTATTACTATGCATACAATATATTAAAATTCTCCAAAATGATTAAACAGTAAATGGTTAGCACTGAGATGTGTAATTACTTTCTATAATCTCCATTTATCTCGTAGTATTTCTTCATGTGTCAGTTATGATGTTAGAGTAGGAAGAAAATAAAAATTGGAAATTCGGTTTTAGTCTGAAAATGTATTATAATTCAATGCATTGCCCAACTTAATGCATGTTTAAACATGCCACCTGACATCTTCAAAACACGACCAAAAAGCTTTTTGTTCTCTGATTACTTTGGCTCTCATTTTGCTATAGGCAACTAATAAGATGTACATAATAAATTACCATTTGGAGGCGAAGGAACCTGCTATACTTACAAAATGAATGCTTAAACTTCTGGTGCATTATGACTAGCTTGCCAGTTTGTGATAACTGAACTTATTTCCTTCTTTGTTTTTAATATTTGTCATGGCCCCACATCCTTTAACAGAGCTAGTTAGAGCTTCTTTATAGTTACATTTTAAACGTTTATTCTGGAGATTTTATTTGGATGTGCTTTGGAATCTTCAGAGGCCTTGTATATATGTATGATACCACGAAGAGCACAGTTTGTAAATACGTTCTGTGCTTGGATAAGGTCATAAAAGGGAGCCTTGGGGGAATTTTAATGATTTTGGGGATTGATTTTTGTTTTAAAGGAGTAGGTTGGATATAGCAATAGAACTGTTATACAGGAAATATTTGGCCTTCACAAGTGTAATATGTGTTAATGGTAAGAGATGCATTGTGACTACAAGTGATTTGAAGCATTTAAATAAAACGACTAAAAGAATTGCTGGTTTCTCTTCTTAAGAACAAGCATGGAAACTTAGGTACTTCCAGAAAATATATTACTTTATGAACCAAATGGATTTTATTTTGAGGAATAGGCTTCAGATTTTCAAATACCATTAGCTTATTTCGTGGTTACTTTTTCATGTGCTTCTGTACATTCACAATAAATAAGGGAAATGCTCTGTCTCTGACAAGCTGTACATAGCTGTTGTTGTGTACATATTAATATGGCTCCACAGCCAGGTTAATACTAACATAATAATTTCTAGATTGTGCAAACAAGCTTGAAGCTGTCATTCTCAGGGCTGCGTAAGTGCATCATAATATGGGAATGCTTGCCCATTTACTTAAATGAATATACTTTAATTAGTGCAACACTGAATATAATACAGTATTTCCTTTTAAAGATTGGAAGTGGTGTCCCAAATTTGTGGTTTAATTTCCCAGCTTCGTTGGAACCAGGGAGTGGGAGGCATTCATCGATACCACTGCAGATTGAGATCTGACGTAGAGTTAAAGCAATAGAGTATCTGCATAGATGAGCTTTCAGAAAGCTATTTGTCACTAAAACTCTATTTCAGAAAAATGACCTGGCTTATGAAAGCACTTAAATGTGTACCTGCGTTTCATTTGACATTTAAAATGTAAAGTGATATCCTGAGCCATGAATTAGACAAAATGGACAAATTGATTGTGGGGGAGGAAATACTTGTGATACTATTCCTGTTTTACATGAAACATACAGAGATAAATAGCTCGGCGGTGTCAGTGTGTTGCTGGGTGTGGGATTTGTGCACGGTCTAATAAGTGCAAACCACCAGTGAAGGAGGGAGTGGAACATCTCTCCTTCATCTCTGGCACTGCCCAGGTACCCCTGCGCTTAGGCCAGTCCTACCATGTGTATGGCCACGTGGTGAGCAGAATCAAAGCATTGATTTAGGCAGAAACTAACCTCACTGAAAGAATTATTATTATTATTATTATTATTATTATTATTATTATTATTATTATTATTATTATTATTATAGTAATTTTTTTTTAAATCTGAATCGGTTCAATCCAATTTCATGTCAAAATGGGGGAAAAACATAGATGGGAATGTACAACCGAAGTGTAGAAGGATAATGAGACCACGCTTTTTTTTATAGTTACCTTCACTAATGTGCATTTAAATTAGCTGAAGTCAACTGTACAGTGTCTGGTTGTGCATTTTAATTACAAAATAATCCTTCTTCATACAGTGAATAATGAAAATGAATACGGCTGTCACATCGTTGTCCCTTTGGGCTTTTGTCTGTGCTGATCTTTCAGACAGTAACCACTTTCTGTGGTGTCTGTAGTGTATGGCCCCGTTGTTGATTGAGCACCCTTGGTGCTGCCGTACCATACAGAATACAGAGAATAAGGAGAACTTCAAGTGGAAGTGAATACTGAACAGCAAATAGTCATAACCAGAAAAAAAAGCACAATTCTATGCAGTGCGCTGGTCCTGTTGTGCAAATATATCTGTAGTGGAGAGTCTGTTTAACTGATCTTTCTGGTTTCCTTAGTCACCATTTAAAAAATGGATTGGTTCATTTCCTATTTATATCTCTTTTCCGTGTTTTCTGATTGAAGCTTCTACATTATAGTTTCTAAGTAAAATTAAGCAGTTAAAGGGAGTTTTTTTAAGGCTCTATATACAATTTAAGCAAGTGAGAAAGGTCAAGCTTAATTTCATTTTGATGTGAAGAACAGGTGAAAAACACTTCTTTTTTTCATGAGGCTTACCGTTAGCTTGTCGAGGTTTTACACTCTGTTTTGTAGGGTACCATTTGGATGAACGAACATGTTTTGCAGCCATCCCACCTCAAGGTAACAAATTGTTCTGATCTTCTGCCAAATGAATGTAAGTTAAACTGTAAGCAGCGTGATGGACAAGGTCATGCTTCAGATGTTATAGTCTCTCTTAATAAAGTTTGAGCAAGAAAGTCTTAACTGAAATTCTTTCCAGTTGGTTTATTGCATGTTCTTTACCCTAGCTTTACTTAAGTTTGTAAGGAGCTGAAAAATTCCATATAAAACAAGCATTAAAATCTTGGTTACAAATCACTCAGCTTGCATACCTCACCTAAAATTCGATACTTGTTGTGGGTTTTGCTAAGATAGAACCCTGCTACTTGCTTACCATATTTTGGCATTTTGTGTGCACCTGGTATTTATTGCGTTGATGCTGCATACGCTTAATTCACAAGAGGAATAAGTTAAGAATGAAGTCAGATGCAGGAAAAATAAATGATAATTACCGTCACTGTTCAAGAGTTTTTCTACTGCATCTGTCATACTCCTCAGAAATAAGGGGTGAAATGAAATACCAAATGATGCATGAAAGAGTTTTTGAAGTTTCACTACCAGCCAGCAAAGCCTTTCAGAGTTTAGGATGACAGATTGTCTTTAATCTAACCTAATTGTGCATAGTGTGTGAATTGGATTTAATTTTATACTTGCTTTCTGACAGTTGGTAAAACCAAATCAGAGAATCCTTAAGAATTTAGAGTTCTCCAGATTCTTCAGTCGTTGTCTCCTTGCAGCTCCTCTCACTTCTCTGCTACAAGTTACTGCAGTACCCTGCTAAATATATTAGAAAATGAGAATTTCGGTAAATATAACCTCTGTCGTTAAATTTTACTTCATTTGATAACAGGCTTAAGCAAAATGAAGAGGAAATTAGTAAAATGGACCGGGAAGTTCGCAGAACTGAAAAGTAATTTTCACTAGCGTTTACACTTAGGAGGTGGCAAAAATCTTGGCATATCAACATATACTAACAATGTGGGTGCAGCTGTGGACTTTTGTGGCAGTCTGCCAGCTGACAGCCCAGCATCACACGTCACTTTGCATTGGGATTACCCAACCTTTTCTCCTCTGTGCCCTTTAGTGCCCTGGGGTAATAGTAGCCAGGTGTCATCGCCTTGTTTTACTGTTGGTGGGAAATTAGCATCAGACCGCTTGTAGTTAAATACTCAGCACTAGCCAGGTGTATTTGGTCATTTTACACATTAATACTATATCATGTCTCATGCACCAACCTGGAGCTGTGCAGGGAGTGCAGATCTCTTCCAGAGAAGAGATGAAGAAAAGTTCATGGCAAAATTATACAGTGGGTATTTTTGAGTCCTTGCTGAAGGCATGGCTGAGCTGTATTGTACAGATGCTAAAATGACTATCTGAAATTGTCTTACAAGACCAGTAAGCATAAGACTAAAGCGGTGCTTGATCTACCAGCCTGCAGCATGGCTATCTAGCCAGAATATATCAGGGTTAACAGTGTTCAATCACAAGTTGTGAGTGAGGCCACCTACTGCTAGTGCAGTGAGAGACATAGAAACTTGCTTGGGTTTCAGTGATGACGAACTGACTGAGAAACTTTATTTGCTGTGCAGTCATATGCTGATGGATGAAGGAAATGAAGTCTGTGTGAATACTTGATGGCCTGGTCCCTGAATATTCAAGACCCTCCCAGTACATATTATTTCTGTGGTCTGTTAGATTTGGTTTTATTATAAGGAAGCAGTATGGTATGCTCTGATGCAGATTTTGTGTGCTGTAATTCACCTCGTACTGTGTTACTGTTCTAGATGGTTCTGTTTCTGGACGCACAGTAGTTGTTGCTGTACTAGAAAGCATGTTGCTGTTGCTTCAATGAGTTCTTCATTCCACCCTTTTGGGCGTAATTACAATGACCAGTGTGTGGAGGGAGCATCTGAAAGGAGTTTCGTAGTTTCTTCAGAGCTGCATTCTTGCTTTGTGGATGGATTTGTTATCAGTTGCTGCCTAAGCTTTTTACCTTCCACAGACGCTTCTCTCGTTTGTATGAGTGCTGTCTTCTGCTGTAGTAATTCCTTTAATTACTCTCAACCAAAGTGACAGCTTTGCCAGGAGAACGGCTCAAAACAGCACTGCCAGAACGAGAATTTCATGTATTATATTTGTTGCATTCATTAATTTGTTAATGTATGACAGTTGCTCCTTTTTCTTCTTTTTTTTTCTCCTGCTACATAACAACTTCCCACCTCTTTTGCATGCTTCTAGTGTCTATCCATTGCATCCTAAGAAATTCAAGGCAGGCAGCCTTACATTACTCACTTAGTGCAGCCCAGACTCAAATATTCATGTCAGAATACAGTGTATTTTCCGTAAGTACTTCCTACCAGAAAACACAATATTTCAGCAATGTGACAGTCTATTATGTTGAAGAACATGAGACATGGTCTAGAAATTATAATCTATCGGGAGCGTTAAGTGGTGCAGGGCGTTTTTCATCTTTAAAGCCTTGAGTTATTTCAGATCTGTTTATTTCGATTGAACTTGACTGTTGACTGTGAATAAGCATGACAATTCTGAGCACAGAACTTGCCGTCTGTTTCTCTGCACCATTTGGCAGAGCGAAGCTTCTGCAAGTCAGGCACACGGGCAGGTGGAAGCTTTCTGATGGCTGCAGTCTGCTGTACCCGTGCAGGCTCCCCTGGCTACTTGTAAGAGAGTGCGCGTTTTGCTTCTGCGTCAGTAGCACCTTCTCTGGCATAAGAATTACTTTCAGAGGCACAAATGCAACAAAAATGCCTATGTCAGACTATTCATCAAGTGTCCAGTGTAGCTCAATAATACTGAAATATCTTTAAGATAATATCTTTCACATACATATAGAGTGGGACAAAGCGAAGAAGGTCACATATTTGAATTTCAAGGGCTATTTCTTTACGTCAGCCCTCACCCTGAGAGTGAGAACCTAAGGAAGGACTTGGGATGCTTTAACAGCTATGATTTTAAAATGATCTCTCACTAACTCTCTCTTCCAAGTCTCAGTGAAGTGCTTTTCATTATTCTCAGAGGTATCTATATTCATCCTCTTATAACTTAGAGCAGATGTTGAATGTAGTTACCAGACTAGTTGTGCAACACTGCTCTTCCAGTGTGAAACATTGCTCTTCCAAATAGCCGTTTCATTGTCACATTATAAGGTGTTATGCATAAAGGAAATTGGTTCTATGATCCCGTTGTCCCTGAAAACCCTTCCACCACAGCCGGAGGGCGAGTTAACTTGCTAGCGCAGTCAGTGGCAGGTTAGTGCCTAAGTGTTTGCAGGAGGGACTGACTGAAAGACAGACCTACTGTTCTATTCCTTATGTTAGAAATACTCAAGTTCCTAAAAACTTCAGGGTTGGGAATCTGTCTAGAGACTGTGCATTAATCTCAGAATCTGCAGCTATAAACAAGTGAGTGTCAGGTAAGGGATGCCTGTCTGTACATTCAGAAACCTGGTGTAAGGAGTGGGTGGAATACAGGGCGTTTCAAAAGGATGGACCCTGTTTCAAAGATACAGTGATTCCAAACTGGGTCCATCCTTTTGAAACACCCTGTACAACGTCCATTTGACAAGTGTTGTCCTTCTTCAAACTATTGCTGTTTTAACTTTCGGACCTGAGTCTTGCCACCTGCATATAGGTCCTAACTTGAATTGTAAAGAAACCAGCCTTAATTGAAACCAAATATTCTTAATCAACTTTATGTATTGGGGTTATATTAAAGGGCCACATAGTACTTGTATTACACATAATTGGTAAAGTAAATTTCTCACCAGTACTTATTTTTCTGTATTCTTCTGAACAGTGATGATTTATTTTCAGCAGGATTTTGAAAGAAATTCCACTTCCAAGTCAAACCACTTTTTTTTTCTGTCATAAGACGTGCTGTCCTGGAAAGGAGTTCCTTTTTCCTGATAGCTTTGGGAGACTGATATTTCAATCCAGCATCCCATTTGGCAGATATGCATTGATTTCCCAAGAAATGTACATCACAAAGATTCATGTTATCCTTTGACAGTTCTCCTTTGTGCTTCTACATTCTAAGGGAATCTTTAGTATTCAGAAACTGTTAACCTGACACAAAGAGCAAATGCTTTTGGGATTCACTCTCTGAATTAATATCTGGTCCAAGCACCAAAAAAATCATATTTTTTCCATGTATATACAAAGTCTTACTGACACGTGGGAACTTAATATACCACTTGGAGATTAGAGCACTGGGTAAATATGAAAATGATATAGCCACTGGTAATTGAGAAGACAATAGAAGAAATAGCAGCAATTATGCACACCTATTCACAAAGTTTTAGAACTTGTGATTCTTGGTTACGATAAGTGGAAATTCATTGTCTTGTTCAGTGTTGTTCAAAAAACAGAGACAAATACAGATAAATTACTATGATAAAGTTTCCTTTCTAGTTTATATGATTTTTATTATCAGCATATTAGAGAGTCAGGCAAATCCAAATAATCTTCAGAAATTTCAGGTTCTTCCTCTCCCCTCAGTTTTTTTTGATTGAGAAGTCTTGATTAGAAATATCTGTCAGTTCCCAGTTCGAGGGAGATCTTTCAGTTCCCAGTTCATCTCTATTCTGATTTTTCTGACCAATATTTTCATGGAGATTTGGCATTTATTGACCTTCCAAACCTCTGAATGTGTAGCTCCAAACTAGAACAACAGACACTTTGATATTGCTTTACAGGGAAAAGATAATCAACCAAGAACTGTGGTTTGGTTTTTGTTTTTTTGTTTTTTTTTTCTGGAATTTATTCTTCATGAGTATATTGGCTTGTGAAATAACCCTTGAAGTACCCTACACAGTATTTCATGGCTTTGCTGTAGGTGGTTTCTTACTGGCGTTGTATAAGCTTATACCCACAGCAGAATAAATTACAGGTGTAAAGCAGAATCTGACTGTCTTATGTGGAATGGAAAAAGTTCCCTTTTGAATAATGAAAATTTCTAGTTAGACAAAACATAAAAGCTCCTGAATTCTAAATCTTCCATTGCTTGTCTGGGATTTTTATTTTACTTTATTATTTTCATGTGCTGAAGAAGCAGCAAAACTTGGAACCAATAAATACTTAATGACACTAAGAACAACCTTAACTGACAATATCTGCGTTCTCTTAACAGAATCTGGTTCTGCAATTACTGCTTCTTGTATTGGTTTGGGGAACTCTACGACACCTCCACCTGGACAGGCAGGAAAACCAGTGCCAGGATACAATGGTAAGACTCTACTAAACATTCTGCTAGCAAAGTTTATTGCTTACATTCCTGAGTACCTCATAGGGAGAGCAAATTACAGTGTTATTTTCCTCCTCCTTGTAACAGGAAGCTCTGTTTTTTTTCTGTGTTGCGGAATGTGATTCTGAATGAGAAAATTCAGAATTGTGTTCAAGAAAATTGATCAACTACCCCACCTTTATTATATGAAAGGGCTGGTACGTACTTCTGCACTGGATTTAGCAAAGTTACGAAAAAAATACTGTGCTTGAAGGCTTTATCTACAGTTGCGCTGTTTTAAATGAGAGCGACTGTAAAATTTGTATTGACAAATCAGGAAGAAAAATGTTGGTAATAACCATCAGCAAAAAGGGAATGGTAACTAGACAAATAATTGCTATAACTTGCACTTTGTTCTGTTATAGCTGTGTTTTCAGTTTTCAGAGCCTAAATAATTTTGGAGATCTACATGGAATAATTGTGTCTCGGGGACACATTGAATAGATTGATTGGATTTACTTTGGCCCTACAATTTTTTATGAGAAGTATGCTGAAGCACATAAAGGAAATTCTTACTAAGGTCTGTGTCTTCCACAAATACATCATAGTGAGCTAGCAAGCAACTTTGCAAGGATGTAAATCTTCTATTTGAACTCATCTTGTACTTTTTTAAAGAAGATCAAAGTCAGTTTTATGGTATATGGGCTCATATTTGAGCCAGTTGTTCAGCACCTTATCTTTCAGTACTTGTGGAGCATTTTTATTTCCATCTGGGAGAAATGGTAGGCTATGGACCAACATTAAAAGGATGAGCACCCCTTGTCTGGAAGGTATTTGCATGCAGAGGGTGCAGCCACAGAATTCAGAATGCAAAAATATTTTCTTACCTGGGAACCCTGATTTTGACACAATTTTCAGGAATTACTTGAAGTTTGAAAAATAAGTACATTAAAGATCAAACCATCTTCAGGAAGAAGTTCTCACATCGTGGGGCAGAAGGAGCTGAGCTGTTTTTTTTCTAATACTTACACATGGAAAATAATATTAAAGAAAATAAATATTTTCAGCAGCTCTGGTTTTGGTATTTACAGTTATGGCACGAAGACAAGCAATAGCTTAAAAACAATGTTAAAACAAAGCTGTGAAGTTTGTCCAGAGTTGTAATAAATAGGGAAGAGTGAAAGAATGTAATTGCATCACACATGCTATCAGATGATAGACAGGCCTAGAAAAAAGTATGAGTAGCAAGAATATAAAAATTTCCTACAACTTTTTTTTGGAACATTTGGCCTAGTGTAAGTAAAGAATTTATTCAAATAGAATGAAGGAAATATGTTTAGCATGCCCTAAAAGGGAAACATAAGATAAGCACGCAAACTGACTGAAGATTTATGAAAGAACTTTATGTCTTGCAGTCTTTGGTTTGAGGCCATTTGTGGCCTGTAATACAGCCATTCATAAAACAGTGGTTCTTGAAATTATTCTGTACTGGCTGCTCTCTTGCTGTCACCCACTTCTGTTTTGATGTTGTTTTGCTGCTGTTGCTACATTAATTAGAATTGTTGTATTTATGCTGCGATATAAATAGAAAGTTACGAAATCTACTTTTTTTTTTTTTTAAACATAGCCAAATTATTCCCTGTCACCGTATTGCTAAAATAAAGTTGTTTATTTGCTGATTTTTAGAATATAAAGAATAAAATCAGTATTTAGACATGTCATCGAAGTGCAGTGGCACGAACTGCATTTAAAAGTGAATCAAAATACCATATTAATTTCTAGCTCTTTTGCCTTAAATCAGACATTATATTGAGCTTTACCTTTCATCTACTTGAACCGTTTCCAGATAATTTCATTCCATTTTTTCAAACTGAAGCCAGTCCCACATTTTGAAGAATTAAGTCAGATCTTCAGTAATTCAGGACTGAGCAGTGTAATATCTTCTTTCCCTAAATTTTTGTACGTTGTTTGCAAGGAGGAGAATAAATGCTGGAATTGCTACCTTGATAGAATAGTTAAAATAAACTGATTAGATTTTACTTTAGTATAATAAAAATAGGGAAAAAAGTAGGAGAAAAAGCGTTAAAAGCTACGTGTGAGTGGGTCTTTTTCATTGTGTGTTCTAAGCCTAAATTCACCAAATCTAACGATAATATGTTCTCACACCTACCAAAAATATATTAAAAAAAAATGTTTGCAGACTATAAATGGGTTTTATTTATGCCATTCTTGCTGTTTTTCGGAAGTGTCTTCTATGTGCTTGTTCATCCTTTTGATTTCCTATTCCAGTTACTCCTTCCAAGTCACTGATTTGTAAAACTGGCCTAGTGTACTTGCTTGTGTCTATGTGCTAAGCCACGGCTTTCAACAGGTTCTTCCATTACTTAAAAATTACCATCCTCTTCGAAGGAGTGGCTTCAGCCAGATATAGTAAATTACAGGTGTTGGCATTCTTTGGACAGGGAGGATGTGATATTACTTGTAAGAGTCTTAGCAGGGTTGTAGTCAGAAGTCTGTCATACTCTTTTTCCCATTTCCTCTGGAACTTTTAAATACAGAATGTAAGATTATTTGTAGTAATTTAGATCCAGCTGAACATTGCTTTCTTTGCTTGGGCAGTCTTCAAAAAGCACGTGTTTAAATCCATGTCAGC
Source organism: Pampusana beccarii (assembly GCA_013399365.1). NCBI lineage: Eukaryota > Metazoa > Chordata > Aves > Columbiformes > Columbidae > Pampusana > Pampusana beccarii. Next base: position 15,476 of record VWYH01002063.1, read on the forward strand.
CCGGTCTGTCAAAACCTTCCTTCCCTGTTTTTCCATGGTTAAGTCATTTCACTTTCTTTAATTCCATTTATCGCAGGCCAAGTTCATACCTGCCATTCCTTCCTTATGCCCACACCTTCAGATGGAATGGGTGGTTGTAGCAGTTCTTCCAGATGACTGCACGGGAGAGGCTATTTCAGATTTTATTCCTGAGAAAGCCCAGTACCAGGGTATGGTGCTTTCACTGAAGGTGGTGGGCCAGTGTCACCTAGGGAAAAGGTTTCTGTTGGGACGTCTGGATTCTTTGCTGTACTCTAGAATTAGCCCTCTGTGTGGCTTTGGGTAGTTCACAAGTTACTTTAACTCTTTGTGCTAGATTAGAATAAGCCTTTTCAGCTGGGGAGAATCTCCTGAGAGTCTTTGAAAACTAGACACACTCTTTACTGCTAATAGTATTTCTCTTATTAACTGAGTTAGCCTCCAGTAATCTTGGTTGTTATTTCTTACTCATGTTATCTGCACACTTTTTCTTGTATTTGTCATGTATCTGAAGGGCCCTTTGCTATTTGGAAGTTTACATTTTCCAGTTTGAAGGTGTCTTTTAATTTTCAGTTCTAGATTTTTGCCTTTTGAGTTGTTGTGCTATTTCTGCTCCCAAAGAAGAAGAATTATTCAAGACTTTTTTTTGTACTTGAGGCTGAATGTTAATCCAGTCAGGAGATTATCCAGTTTGGCACTCCTAAATTACTTAATTCCTTTTGTTGCTTGATGTATTTCCGTTCTGAAGTGTGACGTAAGTTGATATTCATGAAGACAATGTCTTCCATCTAAAAATACGCTACTTAACAGAAGTTCTCTTCCTATATTACTTTTTTTACAGTGATGATTCTGGATGAAAATAAGGAACCAGTGAAGGCAAAGACTTTGGGAAATATTGTGGTAAAGTAAGCAAACTAAATATCTTACAGTTATGAGAAGGTTCCTACATGTGTTTTCTTTTGACTGAAGTTTTTTTTATATATATAACAGTAATTGAAGTAACGAGGGTTGAAAAGCATGGCTGTCTCTGATATTGATAGCAAACTGCCAGAAATGTGTATGTCCATTAATGCTGCAAATTAGCAAATGAAATTCTGTGAGTGAGTCTGGATTGCTGTTTTTTTTCTTAGACTGCAGAAAGGTTTACTATTTTCTTAATTATCAGCCTGTCAGCACAGGATGAAGCCTTCCTGTTGTGATGTATGTGCAACATACTGAATTATTCTCTTCACTACTTTGTATTTTGGTTTAGTGAAACAGTGCAGCAGTACAGATTTACATGCTTTGGTTTACTGGTATGATGCAACTTCTTCTTTCACTATCTCCTAATCTGAAGCAATGCACATTCCTAGAGCGAGAATGTGTGTTTTCTGATCTCTGTAAAAACAGCAAGATGTCTCTACATGTGCTTTGCATGAAACAAACTGTTCAGTTGTGGTAGTACTTAGACAAAATACATACAGGAAAAGACTTCAGCGAAAAAAAGAAAAAAAAACCTTGCTGTTCATCATATAGGTGATTTTTTTAGTACCATTTACCAGACTCCTATCAGATGAGTTCCATAAGCTATAATATTCTTTCTGAAAGTGCACCTTAGCACCTTTTCTGAGATAGGGAGGCCTCTGTTTAGATAACACTGTGAACATCAATTACATTTTTCTTATCTTACCTTCTGCCATCTCACTGTTGCCAGAACCTTTCCTTCTGTAAAGCTCGATAGCTCCCTACAGCCAGCTCTACTCTGGATGTTCCACAGGCTTTTAGGAAAATGGCATTTTGCTAAGACATGTACCTACATTGTGATTAATGCGTTAGCTATAACCACCTCTCTTTTCAGTGACAGAAGGTACTTCAGTTCTGAACACTTCCTATCTGCCCGTAAATACAAGTCCCAGAAGAAATGCACTCTAGAAATGAGGAAGAAATTTTTTACGATAAAGATGGTAAAACAGAGAGGTGGTAGATGCCCCATCCCTGGAGGCATTCAAGACCAGGCTGGACGGGGCTCTGAGCAACCTGATCTAGTTGAAGATGTCCCTGCTCATCGCAGGGGGGTTGGACTAGGTGACCTTGGAAAGTCCCTTCTAACCCAAACTATGTATGATTCTATGATCCACTTTTGTGGTAAAATTTAGGAGAGTTGTGGTGACTCAGAGTCTTCAATGCTTGCTTAGATGAATGGAGGAAAATATAAAGATTAGCATTAACTTTCAGTGAATTGAAATTCTATCAAAAGTCAAAGTGTTTGGACAGATGTACCAACTCTGATGAGTTGATAAAGAGAGCGGTTGAGGTTTGAGGCAGTGGCCACGTGAGCTGGAGATGAGACACACAAGAGCTACAGGGACCGGAGCGAGCTGCAAATGTCCAGCCCTAAAATTGTGAACTGGCTGCTTAGAGCCTGCCTGGGAGTCAGGGCTGCCAAGGTGCAAAGGTTTTCTGCTCAGCTGTACTGCTCATCTCATGTAACTGGAACACTGTGCAGACTAAGATAGTACCACGTTAAGTTATTGATCTTTGTGACACAGATGTTTGTTTTCAGGATTAAGTCTATTCCTGGCCTAATATTCAGCATCTTTAGCTAAGCCACCAGGACACACGTTTAAGTGCTCACACGATCTCCCCTGAATCAGCAGACTCATAGTTAGGTAGTTTTCCTGTGGCACATGTAAGATCGTGCATTCATTCCATTGCCGAGTATGAAAAATTAAAATTGCTCTGGCCTTTAGCAGACTGGTTTGCGGTATCAGTAATCCAAGTCAGAGTGGAGGTCTATCTCTCAAAGCACTCACCCCTGTAGTGCCTGATGCCATAATAAAATGTAGGCTTGTAATCAGCAGAGAGAGAAAGGTGTTTTGTAAGAAAGTTGATCCTAGCGGTCTTAGGCATTCGGCTAGAATGGAATATATCACCTTCCAGATGTGCTCCTCTCTCTCCAGTGACTGCAGGGGTGCTACAGATATTATAGCTTGGGGTATGTGCTCAGCGTTTTCTTCCAAAAGTGAAGTGAAGTGAACTCCATCCTTAGCAACTCTGCCAAACAAGCTGAAGTAGATCTGCTAACGGGTAATCTTGGTAGATGTGTGCATGCATTTCTGGATCATCACCATCTTTATCTTTAAGTGCCTGTCAGGAGTGGATATTGCCATATTAGAAGATCTTGCTTGGGTTGTCAAACTCTTAAAGCCAGAATTTTTCTTTCCTAATATGGCCTCACATTTAGTCATTAATCTTAAGGCATTACAAAAGTGTTTATGTATTGATTGGTTGTTGTTGTTTGCTTTGTTTTATTTTGCCCAGCATGACTTTTGCTGCAGTCAGAGAAATGGATAGGGAAAAAGGGGGGGATTTTTTGTTGGTTGGTTGTGGTTTTTTGTTTGGTTTGGTTTGGTTGGTTGGTTTGGTTTCTTGCATTGGACCACTCAAGAAAGAGTGGTATGGTTTTCTTGCACTGGATCACTCAAGAAAGATCCAGGGACGCTATTATTTTATCATGTCCGTATTTATTATAATATCCACTCTGATATAGAGAGGAGAGTAGGGGGGAAGAAATTACATGGTGTCATTAAAATAGTCATTATCAAACTGATTCTGAGATAGGTTAAATACCTCTCTCTCTCTAAACACCCCTCTTTCTCTTCCAGTCTTTTTTCTGACTTAATATTTTGAAACAATAGGATCTCTTAACATTCATTCTGCAGCTTGACAAACAAACACCCCACAAAAAAACCCCAAACCACAAAACCCCAAACAAGCAAACAAAAAAACAACAAACAAAAAAATGAAAACAAGGCGAAAGTATTTATGAGCTTTAGGAGGCCCATTATGTTTTTTTTTTTTTAACACTTCTAATGTTTGAATCTGTGGGCTGTTAACAGAAGTTAGTTTTAGGATACATGGTCCACAGTGCCTTAACATTTTGTTCGAGGTTTCATTCTGGTAAATGACAACTTGCTGCAGTGTTCAGTCATTTTTTAGTCATTAAAATCTGTGGCCGTTAGGTTAAGGCATCACATTTTCTATCTTCTTGCAGCTAAGCAGCTATTTAGCTGTAAAAATTTTCATTTTTCTGTTAGGGCTAGTTTTCATTGAAGACCTCTCAAAAGTAGTGGGGATGATCCTTGTCACAAGCAGGGTTTGTTTCTCCCCCCAGTGACATGTCCCCGTGCTGCTAGAAGAAAATGTGGGAGTCAGGGTAGTTTTGACTATTACTCTTGTCGTACACTCAGCAGCAAACTATGGTGTAGCTACCGTTTTAGAAAAAAAACACACGTATTTGCTTTCTCTGCAGTGTATGTGAGCTGAGAAACAGTCTTCAGTTATTTCTTGGAGAGTGGCCACACACTGCCTACAGTACCGGCTGTGCAGAAGTGATACGCTGCTGTTTTTGGTTATTTCTATCCCAGTCTAACTTCTGGTAGAGATTTTTGGGGGCTGCTGGAGGCCTGCAGTGCTAATAAGTGTAGTATTTAAAGTATCTCTGCAACAGCATTTTAAACTTTAATTTTATCCTGCAGGAGTGAAATACTTTGGAGAGGTAATTCTTGCGCATAATTACTCTATCTTTCTTCCCCAAGTACATTATTTTCTTTACTCATCTGCCAACTGACACCTGGTGTGTTGGGTTTTTTTTTTATCTGTGCCCTTTGGAAAGATTTTTGCTCACAAGAACTCTCATCCAGGCTGATTTACCTGGACAATGCAATAATCTTTTTGACTTCACAAGCCTTTCAGGATGAAGTAATCAAACACAGTGTCACGACATTGATGATAAAAGGGCAAGGGAAAATTAAGATGACTGCAGCTCATGGGAGTGGGCTTGTATGATTTTTTTCTGTATTTACTTTTTTTTTGAGCTAGAATCTTTGGACATGAAAGATAGTTAACCAAGGGCTTATTCTGAAGTGAAAATGATAGCAGCAGTGACCTCCATTTCCATTAGCAAGACCAGTCTGATTCAGTGACACACTTCTGTTTGCATTGTGCTGACCTGCTTGTAATTAATACACAATTGAAAATGTGTGTATGTAATCATGATTAGCCGACAGAATTTTCAAATCTCTCTGTTCTCATAAGGAGCATTGGCAAAGAGAAATCCCATTTAAATTCCAGTGCAGTGGGAAACTCAGTTTTGTATTTAGATGCTTTAAGAAATGTCTCTTTCATATGTGATTGTTGACAGTGTCTGAAGGGGATTAAGCTGTATCTCCATTGCTTGAGTTGTTTTTATTTTTTGTCATTTTAATGATGTGCTTTGCCATCTTGCAAGTGGTGTTTAATGGCTTCCTATTAATTTTTAAAATAGAAAAAAAATTTTAAAAATGACATAAGGTAGCAGAAAATTAAAGTCAGCCTAATAGGGGACCTGTTGCAGACCCGTCTGAGTGATTGCCCTCAAGAAGGTTGCTGGAGGGAGAAAACTGTTGCTTGTAGAGCAGTGTGAAGAGAGTGTGTTATCCTGCATAGACCACTTGCTATGTGTTCTTGTAAGCAAAGGTCATACAATTAGGAACAGTGCAAATTTGCTAGATTTAGCAGATGAAGGACGGTACCCTAAAAAGCAGCACTTTCAAAGGAGCTTTTGATGTTACAGTGGATAAACCTCTGAAAACACAAGATCTTTGAAAGAAGTGGAGCTGCTAGTGTAACTAAGCAGGCAATATGATCCCTTTTTATTCAGTAGGGAAACTGGAATGGAGCTATTTTTATTATCTGTGGATATGATGGTAGTAAAACCGTTAACGCATTATGGTCAGCTCTTATGTCCATATTTCAAAAGGCTATTGAGAAACTGGCTGGGTTTGTGAGAAAATATGAATGAGAGTGACTTGAGTGCTGGAAAATTTGCCTTGAAGAAACTTACAGTTTAACTTGTGGTGTGTAGTTTATCCAAGATCAGTTAAGCGATGACTTTATCAAGGTCAGGAAATACCCACAGGACAAAGACATCTCTGAGAGGCTGCTGTTTAATCCAGCGTAAAGAGATTGGAAGGTGAAGCTGGATATACTCAGGTGAGAAGTAAAACACATAATTTTAGCAGTGAAAATTAAAACCATTGGAACAAATTATTGGGAATATGCTGGTTTTCTTTGACACCTCTAGGTCAAACCTGGATATCTATTTTAAAGACACAGTGTCATTTAACCAAAAGTCACAGGCTTGAGACAGGATTTGGTAGATTATATCCTTTAAACTGTGTTATATGGGAGGTCAGATTAGATGATCGTGATGAATCTGTGCAAAAGACTCCCACGTGTTTGGGGTTTTTTTTGTCAGCTTTGTCTTTTCCCTTTACAAGTGAGAGAATGAGTTGGGCTTTTGATGCGTGAGCAGTTTGGCCAAAGGTGGGTTTTCTAACAGATTTCTGGCTAAGTACGTGTGAGTAGCATTTGAACTTTCTTTACTTTTAACCTCTTCCAAGCACTTTCACTAGTTTTTGATGCTTTCTCTCTTCCCCTCTAAACTATAGATTTATTTTTCTGTAAAATCCACACTGACAGCAACTACCTGTGGGACCTCTTTCCGCTAATTGAATGAATATGTGGTGCAGACAGGTGACTGTTTGAGATGCTCTCTCTTCTCTTGTGCCTTCTCCACCCTTTTTCCATTACTGTTGTTCCTTGTATCTGAAAAAGCTTCTAGATTCCAGGTGATTTTTAGACTTGCAATCAAAAATGTTCAGAGTGATCTTTATGTGCAGCACTACATAAATGCTGAGTAATAATATAGCTGCCAGTCGAGATGATTGAGCTCCATTCACAAGCCCAAACTCATTTAACAGTGGTTGTACTTGCTTTGACTGGCTGTAATGAACAGCTTGTGAGTACCATTGTCTGCCATAAAATAAAGGGGTGTCTTTTCTGAAACTCAGCGAGGTAGCATGAAAGTTTTTCACTTTCATTCGTACTTCCCGAAATCTGCTTTTCTCTGTAAATTATCTTTTGAGTGCCGTGTCTATAATTGCTCTGTTCTGTCAACAAGGAATCTTACATCATTGTGATAAGTGGCATCCTGAAAGGACGTGACACACAGATTTTCTTGGGCTAAGCTAAAGGTGGGCTGTTCTGTGTAAGGTCAGCCACCAATGTATGAAAAAATAAATGAACTGTAAAACAATGCTTAAAAAACAGATAATAGTTGGTGTTTAAAATTCTCCAGCAGACAACAGTTACTGTGAAAGCAGTTCAGAGTTTTACTGCAAGCTAGATGAGCTGCCAAGCTCACCCAATCTGTTTTAGTTTCTCCACTTTATACTGAAATTACCTTCTTATCTCTGTAAAATGTAGCCAGAACGGATCTTTGTAAATTGAACCCGTATAATTTATATCATTAATTTACACAGTTTACCTGTTTTTCCCGATGCTGTTCTAAATGTATCCAACCTTGAAATGAGAAACAGGCTTGGATCTGTATTCCTGTAGTTCTGCGATTGTCACCTTAATTTATTTGGAGTAAATGGAGAATAGCATAATTTGTACTGCTGTTGCTCTACTGGTGAAAAATTGGCATGACTGAGATCACAGTTCACACTTACACACGTTGTTTGAATTTTGAAATCCGAAGGTAAACTTTTCTCAAGTTCAGGTGCATTGATTCAGCTCAGTGTAGGTTTTTGATTTGAACCTTGCCTTGGGTTTGAATCTGCGCCTGTTCTTTGCTAGTTAAATGGGATGACTTGGGTGTAGTTAGCCTGATCCAGTGTAGCTGGTAACACGTTTGTATTTTAGGAAAAGCTGGCAAGCTTGTCTTAAATTTGTATTTGTTGAAGCTCCTGACTGTCCAGAAGGAAGAAGCAATGATGAGATGGAGGATGCTGCCAGAGTTAGAACCATATGAAAAACCCAAGCAAGAATAGCATAAGGGAGAGCTTATGTTTAAACTGATAGCAGATGCAAAGGCTCAGCACTGGCTGGTTTGTGGCTTGGTGTGCAGGATGGGAGAGAGAAAAACTAGAGAAATAGAGTAAATACCTCCCAAAAGGAAACCAAGCAAAGCAACCTCTTTGTAAATTGTGGAAATGGTGATGAAGGGATCTACCTCCTTCTGTCTTGGTGTTCTGTGCTCCTATTGCTTGTGAAAGGAAAGCAGGATCATGTCTGGGTCAGTCATGCTTACTTATGTATAGCTGGCATTTTTTGGTAATATATCCTCTTAATAAAAATAACCCCAAAGGGCTTTAAGTATCAACTTGATGTTTGGACAAAGAGGCAACAGTTTTTATACGTAGAACTTTTATAGGTGTGTGTTATGTTTCCTAGGGAAACAAAAGCCCAGACCCAAACCCAGCATCTAAAGATGTTCCATTTTTATGGAAGGGCTAAGGAAAGGAAGATATATTGGCTTTCAGGTTGCTGTTATTTTTTGACTATCTGATTTTCTCTCTTCTGGCTCCTTTCACATAATTATTATCCACTTCTGCTCCCTTTGGAATTCATGGCAGCATTCCCCCTGACAACAGTGGGATGGAGGTGTTTTTGGCTTTGGGCATTTTAATCCTAATGTCCTGGCAAAATTCCAGTACATGTAATTATGTTCTGGGAAGCTGAATTCTACCTTTACTAATTTTATTAATTATTTGTGTTTGCCTAGCACCTAGGTATTTTAGTCAGTCATGATGCTAAGAACTTAACTATCATGGAAGAATTGTATGTGCTCATTGCTCTGGAATTATTTTGCCTGAAAGATGGACACATGAAAGAGAGCATTCAGTTTTTTACTTCATAGGTGGAATGGAGTCCTAACTGCAAGTAATCTTTCACAGAAAGCCATGGAGGCACATTTTGAGATTGTGTCTCTATTGTGCTCTGATTTGCACTATAGAGATACCTGCGGTAGCAAGTAGTTAAGGCATATGTATTCCATAGACTCATGAAATATGCTCTGTGGATGTACTTACTGTTCCAATTTGCTTTAAAACAAAAACAAAACCAAAAACCACAAGCAAACAAACCAAACAACCAAAACCCAAAATGGTGGGAGGATTATATTTTTTGGAATGTGTTGCATACTGATGTGTTTAGATTTCTAAACATTACAGTTAAAGAAAGGAAAATGTTTTTTTCTGATTTCAGCAGTAAAATGGGTTATTCTGTGCACTGACTGTGAAGTACCTAATAGAGCTGTAGAGAAATTATTAAGGACTTTGTCAATATGAGTTTTTCTTTCCTATCACAAGGATGTTTCAGACTGTTAAGTAAATTTAAAGTTCAAAATTTTCAATGACTGAGGCAGTTACGAGCTGCTATGCTATTAGCAACCAGGCAACAGCCATAGTAACTGCTATTCCCTATCAGTTTTTCTTGAATCTAAACAAGAGATTTTTCTTTTAAACTGCTACATACACAAACACTAGTATCAATATATTGTTTTTCTAATTTTTCTTTCAAGGCAAATACTCTATACCTCATGTTTGTGTATCACAAGGATGCTTACTAAGCTCGAAAGGCTTAAAAATAGGCCAGTGAATTCCCTCCGGATGGGCAGAAGCAAAGCTGCCCTCCTGGAGCCTGGTGACTGCCTGGGCAGTGTCTTAGCATTTCTGGCTTTACCTTGACTGTATTTTCAGAGGATGTGGAGGTGTTGAGCCCGAACAATCAGGGAAAGTAGTATTATAATATTTATAGTAGTATATTCTATTATGCTAATGGGGCTGAATTCAGATGAAAGAAACGTGGAATGTGAAAAATCATGGATATGAATCATTACTAGATGATATGGACTTTTCAATGTAGCTTGTACTATTTATAATTAAGGTTAAAAATATATATAGAGAGAGAATTATTATTTTGGTAAATGTAAGCATAGAACCATAGAATAGTTTGGGTTGGAAGGGACCTTCAATGTCCCGAGCAATGAGCAGGGACATCTTCAACTAGATCAGGTCGCTCAGAGCCCCGTCCAGCCTGGCCTGGAATGTCTCCAGGGATGGGGCATCTACCACCTCTGTGGGCAACCTGGGCCAGTGTTTCACCACCCCCATTGTAAAAAAAAAATCATCATATTGGCCTGAATCTCCCCTCGTTTAGTTTAAAACCATTACCCCTTGACCTATTACAACAGGCCCTGCTAAAACGTCTGTCCCCCTCTTGCTTACAGGCCCCTTTTAAGTACTGAAAGGCCACAGTAAGGTCTCCCCGGAGCCTTCTCTTCTCCAGGGTGAATAAATGTCATTGAGCTGGTAGCACCGTTTTCTTGTGACCTGAACATCACGGGAGACTTGTAACGATATCAGTGTTGCTACGCTACGGAGGGGTGTTTCACTGCTGGAGATATTGCCTTTTGGTGTCGTAGGGGCACTAGCAGAGTAGAAAACAATATACCCTTGGCTAAAAATCTGCCGGTTAGGAATACAAACATGCACTAGCAAAATCTGTATGAAGCATTTATGATTTTATCTGTATAAATATGCTTGCTTGCATGTTTTCTCACTGTTACTACGGTTGAGCTTCATAAACCTTGTGTTGAGATGCCTGAATATGTGTCTCGGGCTGTACAAGTAGGCTGTGTTTAACCCTATCAGAGCTTTGAGGGAGAAAACAACCGCTTCTTTGTTAGCTGAGACTTCTGTAGCTTGTTTTCTTCTGGCAGATAGGTATGTGGAATGTCCCATATTTTGTCATGCTCATATCCTTGACTGAAGAATGGGTGTGTGGTATGCATTGAAAACTCAACTAATAAAGCCATTCAAAACTTAGCAGCTTCACTTCTTAAAAAAATAAAAAGAAGTTCAGTTATTTCAGAAGGTTCTGAGTGACTCATCAATACACTTTCAAAGAATTCCTCCAATAATTACAATAATATCATGCACTGCTAAAATTTAAAAAGAAGAAAACAAACATTTTCGTTCAGATTCTCATGACTGAAGTAATTTCGAATATATCTTTTTACAGAAACTGAAGATCTGTGTGTCTGATAATTCAGTTGATGTCTTTGCATTGCGTGTATGTGTGTTAGAGAAAGAGACACCTACAATAATGAAATTGTGTGTATCATAGCATACACACAAACGTTTCTGACAGATACTTAATCCTTGGAAAGGTTTGAAAGCTGAACACTGATAACATGTTCATAATACAGCATGTGGTGTTTACTACACCAAACATTATTTTGCTGAATGTGAGAGATGTTTATGTTATATAAAACGGGTCTAGATACAGTTCAGTGCTATATGCATGTGATCACAACAAATATATGTGTTCTTTTTGATGTGTTATTAGCATATTATTAAACAGAACTGTTTTCTGATTGTATAGCCTAAGATTATTTATCTGAATATAAAGTAAGAATGGAGAGCATGAGTTGTACCTGTTATATCAGTGTTTCTAACTACTTCCCTCTGCTCTTCTTAATTTAAGGTTGCCTTTGCCTCCTGGAGCATTCTCAGGTCTTTGGGAAAATCAGGAAACATTCCAGAAGTTGTATTTCCAAAAATTCCCAGTAAGAATTACAAAATGAATTATATAAACTTTTGGTAATCCTGCAGAACTTAGTAACAGTAGATTGAAACTAGATAACATTAAAAATTATCATATCTTATTTTAATGGGAGATCTTTAATATATGTGTTACAGAATTAAAAACATTTCAAGGTAAAAGTTTCTTCATACGTACTTTAAGCGTTTGGGCATACTGTGGTGTATTTTTGTTTTTCTTTGGTTTCTTTGGTTGTTTTTTTTTGTTTGTTTGTGTTGGTTTTGTTTGGGTTTTGTTTTCTTTTTTTTTTTTTTTTTGGTTTTGTTTGGGTTTTTTTTTTTTTTTTTTTTTTTAGGATCTGACACAGAAGTAAACCTCAAGATTCCGAACCTGAAGTCAGTTTATGTCATTCGATCTAATAAAAGATAAAAGCATTGCAACCTTAGACTAGCATAGCTTCAAATATACTACTGCTGTTGACATGCAGTCATTTTAACTGTTATCAGTCCAATATACACATTTAACCACTGTGCATGTAGATACACTGTAGAGTTCTTACTGAATTGTTTCCTTGTCAGATGAACTATACAAAGATTGGCTTCCTCCTTGCCTTATAGAAATATATAGATTGGTCCTATGTGCATGTCCAAAATGGAAGACTTTGTTCAATAAAAGTAAATGAGCAAAATAATCAGGCAAATTATTTTTTATGTGCTCTTGCATCATGCTGCTGCTGCAGCTACTGATGTCTGTTTGCATCCAGCAAGCAGGAATATCTTTGGGGGCAATGTGATGACTCTCATTGTATTGTAACAATTCCATTCTTGTGTAGATTCAGGCAACATCCTTCTCCAGGCTGTCGGGGTCAAAGAAAGCAGAGTAGGAAAATATCCAGGTTTATGTATTGTCTTCTGTTCTGTCTTAACAAAGATGACAAAACCTTTTCTGGAAAGGGAGCTGCATGGTATATTATGACATAAGAATGGTGAAAAATATTAGATAATTAAATCTGTCAGGCACTAAAAAAGTACTTCATTTGAAACAATCGCTTTCCTTTGTTGGTTTCATGGGACGTGGACGGATGTTTCTAGTACTGATTCTGAGTTTACTTTTGGTTGTGTTGTATCTAGGGATATTATGATACTATGGATGCGGGTTATATGGATGAAGATGGCTATTTGTATGTTCTGTCTCGAGCTGATGATGTGATCAATGTTGCTGGACACAGAATTTCTGCAGGTGCGATTGAAGAGGTGAGCATTGCCTGACAGTAAAATAGAAGGGCGAAAGTTGAAAAATCTCACAAAATCTCTCATTTTCTATCTGCTTTTTATTGATTACATTTGCATTGGTACTTTTATCAAAAACATTAATTGTTTCAGGTCCTTCCTATTAAGGTGCTTTCGAAGACCATAATAAACTTAGTCAACAATAAGCCATTCGTACCATGGGATTGGTAAAACAGGCATGATTTGATGTTTGAAGGTGGAGTTAAGGGGCACCATGGTAGCACAGGAAGCATTCCTGTAAGCTCTGATAACATATTTATTTGGGAATACATGAAGATAATTTAGGGTCAGTGTGCCAAGTAGTTTCACCGGCTACTGTAGTTTGTCGGGAGTAGAAACTTTCATTCCTAAAATACAGTTTTTAGTTCACGTAGACTCACATTCAGTGCTTTTTCTTGATTTGAAGAGTTTCTTTCACAGTTTCCTGAGAGCTGTTTTGTCTCTTATTGTATGAGGAGTGCTAAATGAACAATGAAAATTTCTGTTAAAAAAACCCCCCGCTGTTAAATTGAAAGTCATTAAGGTAATACCCATGCAACTCAAAAAGTTGAAAATAGTGCAGTTCATAATAGTACCTGAATTTCGTATCATTGTTCACTCACCTCTCTGGAACCGCTGTGATTGATTGCTACTTACAAATTTCCCTGATGACTTATCAATTGCTTATTCAGGGAGCATAGGAAAAGGTGTGCTGGGCATGTACAAGGCAAAACCACACTTTTAAGAACTCTGAATTTAACTGTTCACTGAATCACAAACTAATCTATTAGTCATTTTTTGCTTTATAATTTCTATTAGTCTAGTGAATTTTTTTTTTTTAAAGGTTAGAAAACTTTAAAGAGAATAGAAGACATTCTGATTACACAGAAGTGAACAAATTCAGACGAACATAGGCAATCCTTTGAGGATGGGTCAGCCAGGGAGCTAAACCAGTCACTGCCTTGACTTGGATCTATGAAGCCGTAGAAGTGGCTTTCGGTCTGATTAAACCTTTCCTTTTGAAGTAATTTTTTTGTGTTGCTTTACTGAAGTGCAGCAGGGAATCTCATCCCCACCCCTTACTGCTCCGCTGCTCAAGGGCTGGGCTGGGTGGTGTTTTTCCCCTTCAGGCTGAATCTGAAGGTGGTATAACAAAAGATTAATTGAATCACCTCCTTGGCTGTATTACCTCTGTATCCATCATCCTGAGCTCAGTCTCTCTTGTTTTTCTCCCTGCTAGTTAGGTTTTTCCCCTAGAAACAAAAAAATGTTTCATCGCTATGAAATTCTAGAAGCTTTTCTATTCGCCTTTTGAACAAAACTAAAAAGCAAGAGTGTTGTTAATGCATGCACAGCAAATTGCCAGTTAAATGGGAAAGCATTAACAAGACCACAATTAGCTCTCCAGTAAGATCAGTAAATACAGAATTAGAGGTTCATTTAATCGCTATTCTAATTAAGTGAGAGTCACCTTTTTGAGCAAGTATACTATCTACATTTACATTATAGCTGCATTACAAGTTTAACAAGTTTTTCCTTTGACTAAGAATTTCATCTTCACTATGTTCCAAACAATTAGTTTCTTTGTCTAAGGTGTCAGTATCCTTGGGGCTCCATCTTTACTGCAGTTCAGGTGATGTTACTGTTTACCTCCCTGATCAGTGAATGTTGGCCATTGTGGTAACCTCAGCTTGTGTCAATCCATCCATCTCTCGTCTGTGCATCTCTGGTGTCTCTGCTTGCAGTGTCCCTTTCTGAAAAAGCACAAATCAAATCTTGCCTGTCTGAGGCAACAGACATGAAACTTCTGGGATCATAGTTTGTGAAATGAGTGTGTAGCTTCAGTCCAACAAAGTGTGCCAGAAACACTTTGTGCAGATTTATTTTGCTAAAAACTACTTGATGTGTGTTGTAGTGACATGGCACAGAGGGACGTTTTTTGCTTCCTCTTTTGGCTACAAATCTTAAGGATGGTGAATTCTGCATTTAGGATGGGTTTTGGGAGACCCTTTGAATTGTTCCTTCTACCACTGATTTCACAATCAAGTCATGCAAGAGCCTCCCTTCTGTTAAATGGAACAGCAGCGATTCAGCTTTTCCTTCAGTTTTTTTTCTCCTGTCTTCTTCCTCTTGCTCATGCCATTGTATGAGTAGCCAATGCAAAGGTGGCATTCCTACTTAAAACAAACAAACAAAACCCAACCCCACCTAAACAAGTCATTATTCTTCCTTTCAATCATCCCACTGCCTTTGATTTTGACAGCACAGTCTGTTAAGATCTGTTATTGGCAAACATATAGTCCCTGTATGCGCAGATAAATTAATATGCACAGTCACATTATGTGATCTCTGTGTGGCCTTTGTGTAGGATCATGTTAGGTCCTCTTTGTGGCTGAGTACTGCGGATATGTTGAAAGCACTGCTGACAGCAAGATGCCCCAAGTGACACTGATCTATACATGAAAAGAGCCCCTTGCTTTGGAAGTGGATTCACAGCTACTGGTATCATAAATCCAACTTTGTCCCAGACTTAGTGACACACTTCTCAGTATGTACTGACACATCTTGGTGACATTTTTCCAGGAAGGGAGAACCTCAGCTGGCTAATTGGAAAGAAAAGAGAATCTCTCACTTTTTTTCCCAAAAGAGAATTTGAGTTATTAGTGCTACTGTCCATCACTTGTATAATTGTGTAAACGTGTAGTAGGAAGGACAGGACTCTGTTTTAATTCCTGTCTTTGTCTAAGGAGGCTGAGACCTAATGTTTCCAAGAAAGTGAGCTGAACTAGGCTGGCTGCGAGCTGAGGTTGCACCTGTGTCTGGCTTTGGTTGAAACTGTGCCTTTGTGCAACAAAGAATGAAAGAATCAGAGAGCAAAAAATCGATATGACTTTATAGCCCTGTAGTAGGAGTGCTTCTGTGGTTTTGGTCTTTACTCCACACACTTAACTCTATGTTATTCATGTTAGACTAACGTTGTGTGTTCTACCAAAGATCTCACTAACAAAAACAAAGATGTGATACTCTCCCAAAGCTGTAAGGAAATCAGCTTTGCTTTGTTCTACGTTTGTATCTTGTGCTGCCATAGTTTTTATTTCTTACATTTGTCTGAAAACTAAACATAAGCGTGTATGAAAGTATACACATATGTGCATCTGCAACAGGTGCAATTGGAATCCTGAGGTGTAATGACCGAATACCTTTTGCTGTCAAAACATAAGAAAGAAGTCTGTTTCTTATGTCCACGCCTATGGAATTTTTCAATGAAATGTTCAGTTATTATTGTGTTTAGGTTTTTTTCTGTCTTTCAGTGTATTCTCTTCCATCATGCTGTGGCAGACTGTGCTGTTGTGGGCCAGGAGGATGCTTTAAAAGGACACGTTCCCTTTGCCCTGTGTGTACTGAGAGAAGGTGAGAGCTCGATGCTACTGATGTTACCGAGACTTGCCAAAGTCCCAGAAAAGGTAAAGGATATGAACTTCTTCACTAGGTATAAAGACAGAAGAGGAGAAGATTTTGGAAGAGATTGTTGAGCGAGTTCGAACTACCATTGGTCCAGTAGCAGCTTTCCAGAAGGGGGTGTTTGTGAAACAGCTACCAAAAACACGCTCTGGCAAGATACCACGTTCGGCTCTTTCTGCACTCGTCAGTGGAAAGCCATACAAAGTAAGTTGGAGATACGTGCTTTAATGAGTTAGGCACATGTGCACATCAAACGACACAACATCATGGTTTCAGTTCTCTAGACCATTCTGCAACTGGTCCGTGACATCACGTACTACATTATACTGTGTCTTACTTTCATGTTGCAGACCTTGCCAGACCTTTTCTCTTGATTGCTTTTGAAGGCTAGGTTTAGAACATTTTCTCTATTAAATTCTATCTTACTGTTGAAAAACAGAAATCTACTATCACATGCTTATGTATATTCTTCCTTTTCAGGTAACACCAACCATTGAAGATGCTAGCGTGTTTAAACACATTGAAGAAGTGCTAAAGAAAAATTAAATAATAGGTTGGTAACAAACATGTCAGTTACTGAAGAATACAAAGAGACTTTCTGTTAGGAAATACCACATTTTAAAAACTAGTAATGATTTGGGACTAAATTTTTTTTTACTTCAGAAATGTTACTGTGTGCTTTGCCATATCGTCACAGCCAGTGAAGCATACTAAAGACACCCATGTTGTCATTATATGCTGGATATTAAGATTGCTAAGAATTGCAAGTAGAATTCATACATTTCTATAGCCTGAAAGGGAAGGAGTCACTGGATTATCTCATATGATGTCGCGTAACCTTACCTTTCAATGCATTATTGTATAACGTGACCAGTAACTTGAGTTTGACTGAAACAGCTTACAAAAGGTAAGTCACGAACCGAGGGCAGCAATAAATAGGAATTCTAATGTGAAAATTATTGCAGACATAAACTGTCCTCACCTCTAAATTATAAGCCTTTATGTAGTTTACATTTTTATACATTTTAGGTTTTTTAAATCCATTTTCTCGATTTCACTGTTTTTCTTTTCCTAAGTCTTTCTGCTATAATTTGGATTGTTCTAATTTTTTTACTCAATAACTTTCTGAAATGTCTTTTTTATAGAATGATAGATGATTTCTGGCTTTAAAATCTGTGAAAATCTTTATTTGTCCATAGTAGTAGTCAATAAAAAACACATATTTTAAATAAAGGCAGGCATTTACTCTTTGCTTTTTCTTTGGTAATTTTGTTCCTGTGATTTGTATCATTGATGATAAGGACAACCGGGGTGTGCTTTTACTCACATAATTAGACATTTCAGGCTTGTTGTGGTATATATAACCAAGAAATTTAGCAAATGCAGGTACCAGGCAGCCAGTTCTTGGCTTTATAGGCCATTTTAAAATACTTACGTAGTTCTCAACAAACCAGGAAATGGAGGTTACACACTCCAAATGCATTACTTCTCAAGCTGCAGGGTTTTAACTGAACAATAAATGTACAAATCCTCTCAAAAACATACATTCACAGAAAAGTTTAAAAGCAGAGAAGTTACTCAAACTCAGCAGTGCTTTCCAGAGGAAGAAACAGTAAGCAATACGCAAATTCAGGTGATGTTGGTATAAAAGAGAGGTTCTGTACTTAGGCTAAGCTTAGGTAGAAGTCTAGACATATTTTGCTGTGGCAGTGAGTCCTCAAGAGTCCAGAAACACTGTTATCTCCTACTGGGTAGATGTAAGGATAATGGCACTGAACTGATGAAATAAACCAGCACACAGATGTAGGAGCTAAAAGGCGATAAGCACGTGCTAATTAACATGAGCCATTACCCCCATGTTGCTTTGTGCCTGTGACTTTTCGTAGAGTCAATGAGCTCTACCAGTGCCATGAGAAAAAAAGTCCATGTGTTGTTTTTAAGCAGGGACTGCAGGCAGCTGAGCCAACTGTGATCAAACAGGTCATACAGTCATATAGTGATACAGCCTAGTTTCAGTCTGTGCTGTACTTGTTTTTTGCCAAATAATTGCACAGTAAGGTAGCCACCCTGCTCCGCTATTTGATTTAGTTGAAAATCACAATCTGAACAGGGAGTGAAAACATTTAAAGACTGAGTAAAGGCTGATGGTGCTGTCTGGTAGATATGCTAAGTGTACAGGCTAGTGATTTGTATGTGGGAGTAATTTTGCTCTTCAGAGATGTCCTGATAACTTTCTTGAAATACTTCTCATATAAATTGCAGTCAGTTGAAGATGTTATTTCCTTCGGGGTGGATTATTCAAATACCAAGGCTTTAATAGGAGGCTTATGCCAGATCATGGAGAGCCTTGCAGAGACCGCTGAGTATTTTTCACTTTCATGATGCTGCAACTTGGCAACCTACACTGAACAGCTACAGGGCAAGACAGACATCATGGAAGTTGTCACCGACGGGGTTTTTTTTAAATTGGTAAGAAACTACAAGGGTCTTATCACAGAGAAAATGTGCCACATTCATGAGGTGCATGGCCATTACTTTTTTATACAATGCAAGCTGAGATGTTGTGTATATTCAGTGTAGTTATCCCAGCTGCAGTCATCACGTTGTAATTGCAGAAGCAGGGGAGGGGAACCAATTAGTGAGAGCACAGGTCCTCTAATAAAGAATAGGATGTAGGAGAGGAGGATTAATTTTCTAGATCTCATATAGTTTGCCTAATGATACCTCATGTTCCTACACCAGTGTCCCCATTCATAAGGTAAGGTAACCTGTTTTCTAGTTTGAGCTCTTATTTTAAGGAAGAGAGGATTAATATCAGACTTAAAAAAAAAATAGTAATGGACATTTCGGCACTTACCTTTCTGAGGGGCTATTTGCTCATATTAATAGACAAGAAACAATTATCTATCATCTGAACTGTTTGTGAAGAACTTGAATAGTTAGCAGTCTTAAAGTGTCTCCATGACAAAAATGTTTGTAATAACTTATTTGTGGAAGTTTGTAATAACTTATTTGAGGAAGCCTGAGCTTTTTTTTTTTTTTTTTTTCTCCGTTCCCCCCTCTTTTGGTGAGAATCCTTCAAAATCAAGACTGTGATAAAAGGAAAGGGGCAGAGTGGTCAAGTGTACTCACTCTGCTACCACTCCACTAATGTGGCTGATTCTAGAAATGCCAAATGTCTTATTCATCAGCATTCAGACAAAGAAAGGCACCTTATTGCAGCAGTACGCTAGGGAAAAACAATTGTTTCATGGGCATTGCTTTTGTTTTCCAGAGGAGCCTTTTGCTGAGGTGCTGTGAGTGCAGAATGATTGGTCTGCAGCTGCAGCCTGGAGTTGTGATTCTTGTGCACGGCTGCCCAGCGACCTGGGTACACCATCAAAGCAGAAAGAGACTTTAGAGACATTGAACAAGTGATAGGAGCGCACCCATCAGCAAGTCCAGTGCTCCCTCTCGTGGCAGATTCTGACCAGTTAATCCATCGTAACTCACACCTGTTAGTGGCAAAATGCACTTGTGCTTGGCTATGACAAGTATCTGGCATCCAAAATATTTTAATGCTACTACGTACCAAGCTTAATAGACTTATAAACACAAGTAGCACTGAATTCTCTTTTTTTATTGACATTGGGGGAGAAAAATCTTTCACCATCTGATTGACTGAAGTTTGCCAAATGAAAATAGACAAAACAAATGTTTATGTACGTGCAAACATTGCAGATCAAACTGCTAAAAGAAATAACTAAAAGACAGGTCTTGAGCTAAGATCAAGCAGCAGAAAAATAGCAAATAGGTAAATGACTATTAAGTAGGTCTTACTTTGAAACTTCCCATTTAAACAAAGAATAAACAACAATTACACCACCAAATAAAGCCACAGCAGATAATAGTTGCTCTTCTAAACTTTTATACACTATATATTAATCACTCTGTCTTTCAGTTATTTCCTCTGATAAAACTGACTTCGGTGAAGTCTCAGCAAGGCCGTCTTGGCTAAAAGCATAACGTTAGACAGGAGCCTGTCTAATGCCCTGTTATAATGAAGAAATGGTGGGGTTTGGCTTTTTCTTTCTTTCTCTTTCATTTTCTTTCTTTCGTTTTCTTTGTTGAAACGAGAAACTGATTCTATGCAAATATTAATTTTCCAATGCTGGCTGGTGTCTGAAGATCCTGGAATGAAAAGGTGGCTCTTGGTAAAGCAAGATTCTTCTTGGTCCGCAGGTAACAGAGAAGAAATTTTTTGGTGGTGGTTTGTTAGTTAGTTTGTTTGGGTTTTTTTTTTGTATAAATAATGTTTTATTAAATTGCCTTTTTTTTGTATAAAGTTCTTCTGGGTTTGTTAGTTTTTTTAGGAAGTGAACCATCATGGAGCTTCTCTACAGATATCTGACATTTCCGTTTTGTCTTTAGAGGTCCATTTTGGCTCCAGTTCCAGGTTATGTCATTCTATTATACATCATCAGAGGCAGGTGTTCAGCTTTAAATATTGACAGATTTTTCTCAGTAGGAACATGTTGAAGCTTCTAACTCTGCTAAACATATTCATTTGACTGTTACAATCCAAAAACTGTAAAAATGGTGGAATGGAAAGATACAAACAGTATTATTGACACTGTATTGTCAAATGTTTGCACTGAGACCCCATGTACCATAGATTTTATTTTTTTAAAAAATCATATTTATATCCATTTACATAAGACTTACACATTTTAAAAGAAATACATACACAGTAAATACGTAAATATCTAGTATTTTACAATAAAACAGATGGAACAATGTAAAAATGAGTGGCTTCGTTTAAAAAAAGCTTTGGATGTGCACTACTGCCAAATTTCTGATGACAGAGATGCTGAGAGGAAAGGGGGAGGTTGTTTTGTTTTGTTTGTTGTAGCAATTAGGTATGTTTTAATTCTTGTTTTAAACTAACCAGTACATGAAAGGGACATCATATCTGTTTGTCTGATAAACCTTATGTGTTCTCTTCCCTATTACCCTGTTCTTGCAGAGAGTTTTAATGCTCTTTTTCCTAAGTAGTGGTAGTGCACTTCAGGTAAAGTAGAAGAAAGAGATGACATCTAAGGGAAAAAAAATAAACATTAATTAGTCAGATTCTTTGATTCTAATTTTGTCTAGGTTGTAATGACACCAAAAAATATCATAGCACTAAGTAAGCTATTGCGTGTTTTACTAAAACACGGGTTTTGAGTATCTGAGGGTGACATGCATTTGTTGTTTAATTTTCGATCTGCAAGATAAAGTTATTAATAATGCATTTTAGTATTTTACTAATGTATACTGATTTTTGTCCTAGATCAAAACAGACTCCTGCTTATGTTCATTTTACAGTTGTTTTCTAACTGTCTTGATTCAGCACCGGGGTTTAGTTTCCTGCATCTGGAGACATCGGCCTGTTTGGCACAAGGCCGAACACATATTTTAAGAGTATAGACCTTGCTGATGTACTCTGTGATTGTCCTTGTTTGCTGCAGCATTTACCTTTTTCACCCTGACAATTTCTTTGCTATTGACCAGCTGTTTCCCGATTATCATTCACATCTCTTTGGAACTCTTCTTCTCCATCTGTCTTTACAAATCCTCTTTGAAACCATTCATTGATAAAGTACTTCGTTGATTCTGCCAAATCCCCTTTGACGTTTCATTAGAAGAAAACTGGAACTGGTATGTCCTATTGCCCCAGCCGGTTGCAATGAAACTGTCCTGGCTGAGCCTCTGGCTTGGCGGTGACAAGTGTTTCGCAAGAGAAGAGTGTTGGGAAAGCTCAGACAGTGTGAGTGCTAAATCCTGTGTAGTGGCTTTGCAGATGCCCAGCTGGGCAACATACAGGCAGCACAGCAGACATCTTGACCTGCCCCCTGTGCTCTGTGGTAAACTTCTTTTGCAAGATTAAATGGTGAGACACCAGCCCACTTAAAACATTCTTAAATTTCTCATCTGGAGAGCACACTCAAACCGGGCTGTGCAGAGGATGCTCATGTAATCGCTGTGAGAATGTCAGTTCCTGGTTTCTGGCAGCTTATCGTGGTGTTCAAAAAAATACCTGAGACGCACCTTGAAAGCATATTAATTGAACCCAGCTGTTGTGAAGGAACACTGTAACACACTGTAAGGTTGTACCTAGTTGGTATTCTTGGCAGAAAGTATTTTGAAATGTGAAGCTTTGACATTTCTCTGTAAGAAAGGTGAGCAGCAGAATGCAAGAATCTGCAGCCTGCTGTGATCACAGGCCATCTCACTTGTTACATGTGCAACCTGCTTGCACCTCTTTTCAGTCTGCTCTTCAGATGCATATTCCTCTTATTAAAAAAATAATCTTCTCCTGCTGTTGTGCGAGAGCTCACCCAGCTATCCATCCCCTCTGCTGCTCAGTTAGAGTCAGTTGCTGATTCTGCGCATTCAGATGGTTTAATCAGCAGAGTAACACAACTACTGATGTATTCCAGTCTTAGGAATCTAAAAATGACTTTCTTGCAGAGCCTGCCATGTCTTGCCTACAATGTGTAACAGCTACTGAGGCATGTTTAATGGCTCGTGAGGTTTTGGCGCTATGCAAATATGCTTTCTAGCTCCCCTACAGTCCCCTGAGTAACTAAATGGAAAAGATAACTGTTTTACTGAGAAAATATTAGCATGAAATGGTGCCATATTAATGAAAGCGCTCGTCATGTTATTATTTTTTGCAAACCTTGTGATGTAGCAGAAAACGGTCTATTTTTGCAGAACTCTGGAAGAGTGAATCTGTGAGATTCATAGCATTACTCTAAAGATAAGTGGTGAGAAATACCACATGAATTCCAGTACTAGATTTAATCCAAAGCTTCATCCAGCTCGGAATCTCATTTATTTGCCACTGGTCAATTCTGAATGACTTGAGAAGTGCAAGAATCTCTGTAATAGATAACTGTGGAAGACTTTCTGTATAGGGGAAGTTTTGTTCCAGCTTTATGCAGCTACCTGATGTTCAAAATTGAGCCATATCTCTCCTTGTTTTTTTAAAGAAAACTCTCTTTTTTTTTTTTTTTTCCTCTCCTAAGCTTCTGCTAGAACTACAAGTTTCATAAAGTAAATTCACACCCTGTGCTTACTGCTGTCTCTCCAATTCCAGCTTTGAGAGCATACAAAATGTTATGGTTGATGAGCTATCATCTGAACAGAGTTGACTGAAAACCTTTGCCTTATCTGCTAAAGTGGTCTCAGCAGAAAGAACCTGCTGTTTGAGATGTGGAAAAGAATAGCGTAGCATCTCCTGGACTGAGGCCACGACTGTTGTCGTGATCAAATGACCACCCTAGTGAGTCTGAGTTAGGTCCTTTGCTCCATGCTGGCTCTTGCTTGAATAATGCCAAGGAATACTGGGTGTAGCAAACAGTTATAAAGAGCTTTCATGATGGCCCCTTATGAATACTCACAACAATTCAGTGCTGGCTTCTTTGCTAGGCCTTGTCAGCATGAGTATGTGCGAACTGTTGAGCTGTCTAACCTCTGCAGTCGTGATGAAGCAACTGCAAATTGCAAAAAAAAAATAAAATAAAATAAACAAGAACCTCTTTAGAATCGTAAAGAAAATAAATCAGCCTGTTTCCCACTGGAAGGAAGTCTGTTAAATTGCTCTGTAGCTTCTATGACATGATCTGGATATGGTCTAGTTCAGAACTCAAGAGTTTCTTCATGTCTGATGTACTATTGAAATCTATCTTATGTGAATAGTTTAAAACTCAATTTTGTCTTTATTTTATTGGAGGTCCTAATACTGCATATATCACACTGTTTAAATACTATACTGTTCTTAGCCCTGGAAGACAGGAAGCCAAATCCTGGATGAAGATACCTTTAAATCTACCTTTAAATCTAGCAAGTTCAGTACCCAGACCAATAATAAACTGCCTGGAAGACCTCAAGGGTAAATCACTACATTTTCCTTGTGTCTTAGTTCCCTGTCTGTAAAATAAGAATAATACCTTCTACATCATAGCATGGCTAGAAGATGAAATCCATGAATGTTTTTAAGGTTCTTGGCTAGTACAGTAATGTGGGCCATGGAAATGCCTGGGGAGCTACTACCTTTATTTCTACATGGAATTGGCCTTGGAATGGATTCTTGTCTTACAGCTCCATCATTGACAGAAAGTGCAGGATTAAAAGCAAAGCGTGCACATGAGCAGTGGAGTCAATGGAATTCAGTGATGCAATCAGTAAATTATTCCATCTGTAACTGCAACTATAAAGTATTGTTTATAAAGGTGAGAAACTTTAATGGAATTTAGATGGCTTTAATGGAATTTACATGGCAATATTGTCATACCAAGTCCATTCAAGAGTTACAGGATGTAATCACTACAAACAGTGTATTAAATTACTATGAGATAAGTCTATTCATAGACCTAAATTCTCTCATGAGGAAATAAACAGCACTATTTGAAATGGGCCAGTCTTTGTACTGGTACTTCTCAGAACTTCAAGCAGGTATACTTGGCTTTATCATCTGTATACCTGAAGGAATAGCTGGAATAGGATTTGTCCCTTTTCTCCCTGCCCTCTTACAGTGATTATAAATTTTTACTTATTTTTTAATTATGATCTTCTTGTTACTTTTCCAATCATTGCTTAGTTAGTGCATCTTTTGGGAATTAAAAGACTTCCTGAGAAAATTAAGACTGGCATACAGTAACTCAATTACTACCTGAAGTTCAGTATCTCCTAACTATACTACCCATCTGATTTTTATTAATAGTTAGCAACTTGAGTTATTTGATGGTCAAGGCCAAGCTAGCTAGTTTGAAAGTCAAATAGGAAAATAAAGGTGATAGCCCTTTTTAAGTTTGTTCTCCAAAATACATTTCACCTGCTAGAAAGGTTAATGAGCTGAAAAATTTGCTTAGATATTATATGCAATCTTAGATGAAAGTCAGTAAAATAATTCCTCGCTGAATGTTCTGAATGTTTTCCTTTGCAGATCTAAGATGGCTAGATTGCAGCTCCCCCCCCGCCCCTTTTTTTTTTAGCATAAACACTGACAGTCTGAAGAAAACCTGAAAAAAAAAAATCAATACTACGCCAAGGCAGCACTTTTCCATTCCATAATTCAGCTCTCCCAGGCTCCGTTCATGTTAGCCACGCGAACACAGCCATTCTGGTGCAAGACAGACACGCTCTACAAGCCAGTTTAGCGCGCCAGAATAAGCCGCCCGCTTTTCAAGGGTAAGTGCGGAAAGGACTGCGTACCGTCCGTCGCCACCTTCCGCGACTGCCCCGACGTCGTGGTCAACCTGAACCCGGCCGGCAGCGTTTCCGAGGAGCCCGGCATCATGCTGATCCCGTGAACCTCGCGCGGGGGGAACTGCCGTCGCCACGAGGGGCCGCGTCTGAAGTTCTTGTCGTCGCTCTGTCGAGACACAGGGTCGTATTTGATTAAGCGAACTGAAGTTTCTGCTGCCTCTCCCACTGTCAAATGTCTTCCACAACAACTACCCTGCCCTGTTGCGCTGCATCTAGTAACTGCAGTGCGTTACAACTACTAAATTCTGGGGTGGAAAACCCTTCTTAAATCTCTGCTTTGATACAGTAGAGGGTTTTAGTATCAGCTAAAGTAGAACTTTCTTAAAAGACAGAGCTCTTCCAAAGACTGTGACAGAAAGTGCAGCGGTTTGTTACTGCATTAGGAGGCTTACATAAAGTGCTAATAAAGAGTTAAACACTCGTGCATGCACAGAATTCATAGGCACCTCACATTTTCAGCAAGTCCTTAGAAGCTTTATTCCTCCTCACATGCAGAAGTCCAAGACTTGAATATTTTTGCACTGGACTTTTACCTTAAGATGAATATTTTTCATAGGTGGATTTGAGATTCTCCATCCTACATAACTGCCCCAAATCTCACTCTATTACATATTAACTTTGAAGAACAAAAAAAAACCCAACAAAACCAAACCAACCAACCAACAAAAACCAAACATCACCAAAAATCCACTTTTCTTCTTTATTTTTAAAGAAAGGGTGTAAGTGTCCTAAAGAACAGATTGCACATGCATCTGCTGCCATGTGCTCTGGCCAGGGAAACTTCCCCTCCTTTCTGAATGTTTCCTCTATGGAAAATGTTCATCTTAATGTTAGAGTGCAGTGCAAAATTTAGCATCCAAAATGATGTGAATATGTAGCCATACTGAGGTTACTTTAAAAACCTTGACTGGCATCTCCTAGTTGTGTGTTTTGTTTTTTTTTTAATCTGTAACTGACTTTTTTTTTTTTTCCCCCACAATGTGTCAGTTAACATCTTCATGCATTCAATTTTTATATTTTACTGTGATATTTTATAAATACTGAAAATAAAATTAATTACTTCCTCAAGTCGTCTTTCAGTTCCTAGTGCTAATAGGTTGTTGTATTCTCTCTCAAGGATCTGCCGTGCCTAGAGATACCAAAGTAAAAAATTAAAACAGTTGAAGATGAATAAAAGGCAATAATGGGTACAGATTAACCAGAAGTAGCATGAGCAAACTTGCCTGGGTGTTTTGTGTCGGAATCTGTAACAATAAAGCTAAACTGCTGTAATCAAAGTTTTCATCCAGTGCTATCAATGAACCGTGTACACCACTTTCTAGAATATTGTTTGCATATTCTCGGAGGCCAATAGCTTGTATCCAGCGTATGACTCGATCGTTGCTCCACACTAGCACATCTGTAAGGACACAACACCAGTTCAGTCCCCTGGTAGCCGAAAGCTTCCAAACTGTACAAGTGCATGCATGGAGTGTTGCATGCATTGTGGATTTCATCCTGCTTTATTTCTTACACGAGGAATGCCAGCAAACTACTCATATAGCTTTGATATCTCCTATTCAAAACCCAGGGCGTGGGAGCAACTGTGTGATTTTTATCTGCCTTCAAGATACGTGTTTTTTGTAAACTATTTTTCCGAAGGAGAAAGGTGCCTCCAGAGGGCATCTCCAGAATGCGATTCCTCCCACCTCCTATAGATATTCTTTTCAATTCTTAGGCAAGATTTTACAGTTTAACAGTGCAAGGGAACAGGGGAAATATCCGTTCCTCAAGGCTTCAACTCGGCAGTTTGGTATTAAACGTTCTGAGAGTCAGGTCAGCACCTACCATTGAACAACGTGCCCTAAAGCAAACGATGAGTTCACAATTTTAGAGACTAAAACTATTTTTAGTTCAGAAAGGTGCTCGAGCTGTTAAGGTCCACGCCAATTATAAAGCTAAGGCAACAAAACGAGCTAGGAAACCATTTCTGAGGATTTGGCCGTTAAAAAGTATCCTATGCTGCCTGTAAGGTTAAAAGGAAGTTGTTTATAGTGAGGTTTGTGTTAGTGTGATCAGGCTTTTTCGCGAACCTTTAGAAATCCAGCTACGGTAGCTGTTCAGGAGCAGAAATTCTCCATCGCCTGACCGAGAGCATCCCAGATTTTGGGGTCAGGATCGGCTGACACACAGTGCGGCAGCCAGGGATCGCTGACACCAAATCCCACCCCGGACCGTGTGTAGCTGACTGATGCATGATAGGGTGAAGGAGACAATGGGTTATTACCATGGTCCTAGCGGTGGGTAGCATTGAAGCAACCCCAGAATTTAAGACCAACACCCAATTCCCCCACATCAGTCTCCAGCTAAGCCCACTCAGGCTGACACTGATTGCCTCCACATCAAAGTCTTTGCATCAGTGCAATGCCATCATCTGCCTTGAGCAACTGCACACTTCTCTGTAGCCATCCCACCCGCTTCTAATTCCTTTTTCTTTTTTCTCCAGCTCTTCCAGTCAGCATGGTGCTTGAAATGTGTTAACTGCTGTATTCACTAGACCTGGAAATGCTTAGGGAAATCAAAGGATTCGCTTCTGATAAGAGTGAAAAAAACAACCCTAATTGTTAAGTATAAAAGGAACCATGCAGTGGGCCTGCAACTGCTCTAGAGAGCTTTACAGAGAAAAATACTTTAAAATCAGCTGTTAAATCTTCTAATAAGGCCAGTTCTATTAGGAACTATTATATACCAAACAACTGCCTCAGTGGCCACCCCTCTAAGCAACATTTTCTATGATAAACATTTTGAAGTAAGAAATCAAAGGCAAAGGTTTTCAAAAGCAGGAGTGCAGTGTTAGAGTCCTGAGTGCTCTGATTTCCCCGTGTTGCCCCCAGCAGGTCCCACTGAGC
Organism: Pampusana beccarii; assembly: GCA_013399365.1. Classification (NCBI taxonomy): domain Eukaryota; kingdom Metazoa; phylum Chordata; class Aves; order Columbiformes; family Columbidae; genus Pampusana; species Pampusana beccarii. Next base: position 43,818 of record VWYH01002063.1, read on the forward strand.
TGCTGAGTATTTGGCTGCCTGCTTCTGAGGCTGGAAGAGGGTAGGGTAAGATACGCCCCCAAAATCCAATTTAGAAAAAGGTACGTATCAAAACACCATTTGGAACTGCAGCCCCAGTTTAGCAAAGTACTTAACTGTGCGTAGGTCAAGGAGATAAATTTGTGTGCTGAAGACAGATGGATTTACATTAGTTTTACTTAAAGCACATGCTTAAATGCTTTGCTAAAATGGCATGACAAGGGGTTAATAGTTTCAAGCTTCAAAAGAAGAAACATTTCCAGGAACTATCACCTTTTATTTCATGCTGACTCATTTCTCTTCGCTTTTCCAGTTCTTTTCTATCATAATTCAACCTCTTTAAACACATGATTCCATATTGCAAGCTTGTTCTGTCATTTAAAGAGAAACATTTACAGAGTTAATAAAAATAATTCTGAAGATGGGAACATATGTAGGATCTATTTCCTGCATTTCACATGAGGTGTTTCATGATGCTCATGTAGGAAATCTTGAGGATAAAGGTGAGAGCAAAACCATTAAAAAAACTCCACAGACTTCTAGCATAAGAAACCCAAACCATTAAAAATCATATTCAGAAAAGGTCAGCCCTTGTGAGCAGGGAAATGTTTTGTCAAATTGGGCCTCAAAAAAATGACAAATCAGACAGTACATTAAATAAAAAAAAAAACAACAAACCCACACTTCTTGTCACATGAACATCATTCTCCCTAAAGTCTAAATGCCTTTATTTCCATATTTCCAATTTAGCTTCTTAGCTATATCCCTAGATAACCTGAATAACTGTCAACTTGCCTGTACTGTTAACAGCTTTGATGTGCTACATACAATACCTTTTCATTATCAAGAGATCTCAGGGCTTCAAATCTTAGTATACCATTTTCTGATACTTTAAACCACTTAATAAGCTATTATTGTTTCTGTACTGTCAAGGCTTTATGTATATCTTGATGGTTCCCTGCTCATTATGAAAATTATCTCTACCAATACCTTAGTTTTGAGAGACATAATTGCAATGTGGTTGCTATTACTAAAGGAATCTCTCAATGCAGATTTCTGACACTCAGCACTCGCTTTTCTGTGTGGTTTTCCACACCAAAACAACAGAAAGTAAGTGTTTTGATGCTGTGCAGCACTGAGCTCTATGTCAGGCACTTAAACATCTTTATAGGTGTAGTCTTTATGCCAACATACCGATGAAAGCTATCCACCATTTTTAAGTGCACACGCAGATCTTTCTTTGTCAGGTGGTCTAACATCCTCGCATCTACCAGGCATTCCATAAAATAACTTCGGTACTGAGGTAAACCCAGACTGGGGAGCCATTCGTTACCTATCCATTCGTGGTTCATGTCACCATAAGCCAGGGTCTGCAGGGGAAAAAAAAGAAAAAAAAAAAAAAAAAAAAGAGAGAGAGGGGAAATAAGTTCTTGAGTTTGTTCAAGGCTGCACCACAGACTGAAGACAGATTATATATCTGCTACGCTTATCTCTTTTACATCATTTTGACACTGGAGGTTGAAGCCGCTGTGAGGCATTTCTTATTGATAGCAGTTTTGCGTGTTGCGTTTTGTTTTCTATCCTTATAAATTTTAAGCATTTTTCTTTGTCATAAAACTCAAAACTGAAACTATGATTTCTTAAGTGCAAGCAAAGTTACTACACAATCAAAATATGTTTGTTTCATAATCCCACTTGCTTTCAGCTGACCTTCTAGAACATTTATGCTACACAAATCCTACACTGGATTTGGTAATACAAACAGGGCTCCAAGGAATCATCTGAAGTTTGTGCCACTGTTCGGGGGTGGGTACGAATTCCTAAATAGAATCTAATTACATGTCACATTTATACATCTGTAGTCCTTTCGAGCCTAAAAGTTAATTTCAGTTGTTTGTCAGCCAAACTTATGTTCACCATCGGTCTTCACCACCAGCCAGAACAGGTGACCAAATACTTTCTATTAAGGAGACATTTTCAGCTGTGAACAGCTTAAATCTAAGTGCATCATATGTGGAGCTCAATAAATTAATTATTTGAGATGGGAGAAAATCAGATACCTCCTAAAAGCATTCAGGCATTAAGCTACTTCATTGTTCAGCTAAAATTTCAATAGGGGGAGGAAGAAAGTATATGAAAAAACCATATACATGTTGAGCATTTTTGTATTAGTTGCACAAATAAGATGCCAAATAAATATACTTTACATCTCACTATTGCAAATTATTTTGGTACTACTGAAACTTAACAGAAAAGAAAACTTATAAATTGCAAGATTAACACTTTCTCAATAGGATCATGCTCAGCTTTGAGCACCATTTCCAGGCCTAGCTTTTCCGTTTTGTTTTTAACATGTTCTCCTGCCATCATAGAGAAAAGGGTAACAGTGCAAGCTGGCTGTATTTTCTACAGGGGGAAATATAGTCCCCTCATCTCTTGTGAGATTTTGAAGAGAAAAGGAGTTCCATGAGTAAAGACAGATTGTGTAAGAGTGTGCATATATTAGAGAGGGAGAAAGAAGCTGAAAAATATAAATAATTGATAGTCTAACTAAAGTGAAAAATATCATTCCCAATTATACAAGACTATTTCTAGACTGATACTTGAGTGTGATTTATACCATTGTTCTAAAAAAAAAAAAAATCTGGTATAATTTTGGAAACGTTAGATCTCCAATTCTTAACATATTCTCAAAAATGACATAAATATTTTTTCTAGGTTTAGCTGGGAGGTAGAAGATGTCTTTGAAATGTAGCTGTTTCTCTAAAGAAAAATATTTACAGCATATGTATCTCCCTGTGCTTGACCTAGCAAACCCATCCAGAGGATATTTTCTTTGTATTAGAAGAACTCTAAAATGTTTAAATCATAATTCAATCATTGAGATACTGTCACAATACTCTAGGAGTATTGATACACTGTTAATTACATTATAATTAGTGTTCTGTCAAAAAAAATCATGTGAAAGGGTCATACCTGAGCCCAGCTGCCTTCTTCAGACTCTTTCTGTGTTATCAGCAGGAAGCAATTAGTAAAGTAGGTAAAAAGACAATAAAAATGAGTTATAAAAAGTTGTGGTTTTCATGTGTAGGTTAATCTTAGTACAAATGAGAACATACATGTAAAATATGCCGATACAATAACTCCAGTCAGTGGCAATGCCCTGGGCTAAACTACCTTAAGATTACAAGACCAAAACCATAAAATCTTAGTAGGGCAAATCTAGTTAAGTCTTCAAGATATAAAATCATTTTAGGTTGGTGAAACTTTACAGCGTTATGTTAACCACTTTTTATGGTTTCATAATCAAAACACAACCATTTACTTACAAAACTGGGCATCAGAGACACCATTTTTTTGTTTCTAGTTAGATTTTACAACATTCACAATAAAAAGCTGTCTTCATGTGATGGTATTGTAAAAGAGCTTTTTACACAGCATTTTTAATGGCAAAACTACATTTTTCTGGCTTGCCAGTTAAACAGGACCAACTTTACTTCTGGTTAGTTGAGTGTTGTTATATTTGTATTTATCTGTACCAACAATAATAAATTGAAAATGAGCTCAGTTGAAAAAAAATATTTATGAGAATCTGCTTCGTGAATGGTCACGAGATAAATCAAAATAGCATAGCAAGCACAAGTTTCTAAGAAATAAGTCTTTTGCATCAAAATTTGTCTTCAGTACCTCCCCCATCATTTATGGATTGGGTTGACGATAAAGTTTTCCAAACTGGACATAGGTTTTTCAGCTATCTTGCTGTAGGATTGTATCATGTTTTATAAACACTGTTACAGAGTTGTTATGACGTAAAGCTAAAACTTAAAATTACATATGTTCCAAATAAAAGAAAAAGTCAGAACTATTGAATAAAATCTTTTAATATTTACGTCCCCCCAAAGCAAGGAGGGGTTTGACAAAAATCAGTAAATAAATGACATATTCCATGCACCCTAAATCAAAAGACATGAATATGCAAGTATGGACATGAAAGACTCAGAGTTAATGAAAACACTGAGTGGTGCAATGCACCATTCTCAAGTCTCTTCCTATTTCTTTCTTGCGGCAGATATAAAACTGTGTTTAGAAGAGGTACTAGGGAGCAGAGTACAGGGGAATTGTTGCATTGGTAACTGCGACAATTTCATTTCACTAAATGAGGTTTCACACTGGCAGTGAAACTATTATGTACTGTAAAACTCCAATATTGGTTTTAGGTTCATACAATTTTTGGGACTGCAACACAGTTCGCAATTTCTTTAGCTGAGAAATGATGCAACTGTTCTTTAAATTAAATTCCGCTACTCCCTGTGACTTTCTAATGGAATGCTTGGGAAGCATACTACACAAGACCTGCATTAAAGCTGACACATTTTTCGAGCACTGAAAACATTTTAAGTGGAAGTGGAAAAACTAACCGTTTTAGCTGGAGCAGCAAGGTTTTCCATTTCTTCATGGGTCACCCAAACATTGCCTGAGGGCTATGGACAAGGCCCGCAGGGAGGCAGGTGGGATCCACATTAGGTAAGCAGTGGTAAAGAAGAAAGGCAGCACCACTGTAAGTTAACAGCGTATAGCATCACCATCAGCACAACCACGTTCTTGCCTCTACACAGCTGCAACTACAGACAACTTTAGACAACTTGCTTTGCGTCTTTCGTTAGAGGATTCTGAACAGACGTGATGACGTATTTCAACTAGAACTGATGGATGAAATCCAGCAGAGCACCGTCACAAAGGAAAGAATAATAATTAAAGCTGCATTTCATGCACAAGTGGTAAACACAACCTTTAGTTCATAGCTCTATCTAGTGGTAAGCTTCAGTTCTCAAAGATTTTCCAGCCTAAATATTCTGCACACATCACAGACTCATATTGTAATCTAAATAACGATTACTTCCTCCACATTTCTGTGTATCAAAAATGTAAAGAGAGTTCACATGTAAAACTGTTTTTCTTCATCCTGTTGTTTTCAGTCAGATTACTACGAGGACAATGAGATGAGGCAGGGAAGGGGTGAGGAACTTTGCTGTGCGCATAAGGTGAAATGTGTTGTGTTTTCTTGAGAGCTGAAGTAAATTAAGCCCTTTCCCTGAGAAAGAGGGAAGCAGAAAGACTTGGGACACAGAAATGCATGTGCCAGCTTTGTGCTGCCAATTACTCAGGGAGAATTTAAAAACCAAGGCAAAATTATTCCCAGTGTTTCTAGCTTGAATGTATGGCTTTCTCGTTTCATAAGTTCCAATGTGATTGTACTTTGAAATATGGTCTCACACTCTTAAAATAAAAAATTTGTTTAGTAATTCAACATAATGTTGAGGCTATACTGCTTTACTTAGGTGAAATACATTACTATTCATAGTATTACCATGATTATGACATACACAGTTGTTCTGACAGGAGAAAATATCAGATGAGGAATTATAATATTTAAAGAACTTTAGCAACATGGAAATAAAAGGCCAGTCAATAGGAAGATTAGAGTCCTGTTGCCCAGTTGCTTATTTAGCTCAGTGGGTCTGGTACCCCTCAAAGGTATCTCAATTCTACTTTCCACCAAAGGATTCTCCATGAAGACAAGCAATTATAAATATAAATATTATTAGCATCATTATTATTATCTTACTATCAGAAATCTGGACTGCACTACTTCAGTAGTCTTTGTCCTTCACTTCTGTGCCATGTTTCCCATCTGATCAAGATGCCTTTTTTTTTTTTTTTCTGTTACAGTCTCTGTTGCCTTTTTCATAGCCATCACCATCAGCCTCTCAACTCCCCTTGGTTATCTTCTTTGTTTTCCTCCTCATCAGTTGGCCCACTTTTCTCCATTTTCCACTAAAAAGTGCCTTTTATCTATAGCACATATATTCTTACTCTCCCTTAATATACTTTCTTGCTCTTTTTGATATATTTCCCTTTCCTTTCAGACCTGTATCTCTGTGTTTCTTCTTTACTTGCTACCTTCCCATCTGCTGCCACTCTCCCCCTTCCCTCCCTTCCTCACTGGATGCACACGCTCCACTTCTCCCTTCCAGACTCTCCCTTCACGCCTCCAATCACTGCTTGTCTTAAAAGCAGGAAGACCCTAAAGCCAACTGACTCAGATTAGATAACATTCGAAAGGATGCAAAAAAGTCGAAGGGGAATAAGATTCAAAAGAGCTGAGTTCCTAAATAACCTCTCCCCGCTCTTGCCTTGCCCCAACTCTGAAAAAAAAACAAAAGAGAAACACAATCTGCTTTTGTTGGGAGAGATGACTTGAAGGAAGAGAAAGTCAAAAATACAGGCAAAATTACAAATAAGATGCTCAATACTGATCATTAAGATAACATCACAGTTAATCAAAAGCATGACTTTAAAAAAATCTGCTAAAGGAAAAATATCAGTGATCAACAATCAAGCGAGTGATGAACAGGTCCTCCTAAGTCTCTATAGGACAGTTCCCACTGATTGTGGAGTGTGTGTTACCACAGAGCCACTCTCGTACTGCAGAAGTCTTTCTGCAGACGCCTGCAGGGTAAAGCGGGAAAGAAAAAGTCAGCTGAACAGGACTCACTGTTCTGGATGTTGGGGGTGCTGATGGACTCGTCAGTGACACCATCTCCTGGATTGCTAATCGGAGCTTTAAGCGATGAAGAGGATTGCTGATTCCAATTTCTCTTTGAATCTCAGTGTCAGACAAAGCAGACATAATTGCTCCGCTCTTCACGTTGGCACGGCAGGCAGCAACATACCAGGCTGGCATGCCTAGCCAGAGCTGTTGAGAGAAAGGACACATTCATCCAAAGCGTGGCTTCATTTCTCAAATTAAATTAACCATCAAGGCACCTACCAATCTGAATAAGCATGGCAATGCACACAAATGAGTATGAATATCACAGTCTTAAAAGCAAAAAAAAAAAATTGTTTCAGAACCCTTGAAATTGCCATGACGTCATGTGAACTCTTGCCTTTATTGTAACCAGAACTTTAAAGCAAGGCATACTTTGAGTTATTTTTAAAGCTGTGCACCTCCACCACCTGGGCTAACCTTTTCCCAGGCCTATAATGAGCAAATAGTGGCACAAGTCAGTGTTACTGCCCATTTGATAGTCTTATCATACGCAGAAAGCAATCTAAAAGGAATTAAGTAATTTTTTCACTTCTGTACTAAAATGGCTTTCTCTCTTTTTCCATGTTGGTCCCTATGGTGTACTCACACCTCTCAGCTTTTATTTTCTTGGTAGAAATAAAACAAACATAGTTCAGATAACCTACCCAGTGAGTATGGAGCTTACTGTAAATTCGGGAACAGTCTGGTATGGTGTCAGAACCCAGCTAGAAATACTGGTTAGAAGTTGCAGCACAATATAAACACAGCTGCATCACCTGTGGATTTAGAAGACTGGTACTTGCCAATTCACATTTTTCCTCTCCCTATGTTAGTCTCACTAGCCTAGGTCAGCAACAGCCCCTTGCTTCACCACTTACTCTTTTATTGTAAGAGGTACTCTCCACTTCTAGCAGTCTTTCTTGGGACCTACTGAGTATGAATTATTCCTGGTTTTCACAGCTTTCTCATTTTGTGCTCCCTCATTAATGTGATTGTTGGTGTCTACAGATCTTTGTTCCTAAAGGAGATAATTCCCTAGCAGGGACACATACATGCGGGAAGTTTGTCACAGTGTGAAACATGTTACACTATAGAGTATATAATGTGAGAAGGATGTAAGTAGTGAATGACACAATCACTGGGATTTTGGGGATGACACAATGGAAGACAAAGACATACCCCACTAGGTGCTTAACTCCTGCTGACTTGACAGTCTCTGCGAAACCCGAGAGAAGAAGATACTTCCCTCTGGAGAGCAGCCCTTTCCTGTCCTCTCTCCTCACCCTTCTCCCGATCACTATTGCATGTGAGTTGGTGCTGTGAATTACATTTTTTAGTATATAGCTCTCCCACTGAGATGAAGAAGCATAATGTATAACAAAGACTTCCACTGGGCAGCAAAACCCTTAATACTCTAAGTTTTCTGAGTGTCAAAGTGCACAAATCACCTGTCACTACTTAACCTTCAGTGTATCCGAGCGTACCTAAAATTTATACACACATTTATACAGCTACCTATCTTTTTTTTAAGAATAGTTCTGTTGTACTTCACTGTACTGCTATACAATATTCCTTCAAATATAAATTGTCAAAAGCACTTTTCAAATGTACTGACCAGTTACTGATCGCTTGTAGTAGCATCTTATTCTATTCTATGGTTTCTGAAATAGAAACCCGTCCATCCATGCAGTGATACTATGTAATAGCAACCATTCTATTCTACAGTTTCAGATTTTTTTAAATTAATTCTGGGTAGATGGCAATTGACGACTGTATTTGAATTTCAGTAGGACAGAGCATCTGTGACTTTAAGTGAGGTCATTGAGAACTCTATCCCTTTGTGCATTTCAAATACTCTGTGAGAATTAGCTGATTTCATTATTTTAATTTTTTTATCTTCATAACGGCTTACTAAAAGAGGACACAGGGTCTAAGAAATTACTAAAAACATGCTATCAGTAAATTCAGCAGCAAATCTAGAAAGCAGAGACAAACGGAAAGGATTTTTACTTAATTTCTCACAGTACAGGGAAGTACTGTGTGGTTATTAACATGTCTATAACTTACCTGGGACATATTAACTTAAGAGGCGGGTGTTAGATCACTTTTATGTCACAGAGAAAACAGACTCGAATGTCAGATTCCGAAAGAGCTCAGCAGTCAGGCTTCTCTATACTGTCTCCTGATGTGTGAGCTTGAGGAACAATTGCATCACGTTTCAAAAAGCCCTTCCCACTGATGGGATGAACCACTGCCCTCCATCCAATGCTAGTCTGAACCTTAAAAAATATAGTCTAATTCCAACTAACTGTGATGAAATACGAAGTTTAATGAAAGTCAAAACTTAAAAACAACCCATGTAGATTACACTCAGCTACACTTAAACAAAGGGCCATGAGAAAACCACGCATGGCTCTAAAACGTATTGAATATTCTCATTTAATTTGCTGGGTTGTTTTTTTTTTTTTTTCATACATGCACTTGAAAAGCAGGAAAGTGTAAATACTGGGAGTTATTCACCATGCAGAAATAGATTCAAATGTTTGCCACTCATTAGGGAAATTAGTTCTTTAACAAATTAGGTAAATTATTTCCTTAACAAACAGCTGCCTCTACCAGAAAATGCAGTTAGATTAAAACAGTCTCTGTTTTAAAAGAGAGCACAGTAATTGTTCTGGGCAGAGAACCCAGATATCAAGATTTATATACTTTTCCAGAATTATTTAAGAAAAATCACGTTTCTTAAATATAGATCAGCTATGTCTTTACTACATACAAATGACCTAAGCTAAGGTTTTCAGCTAAGGCTGAAAAGTTAAGCCCTGAAAAGATTGGAGATGTCACAAGTGCAATCATATATACTTCTTTAATTGGTTCCTCTGTCTCCTTTAATATTAATATTACTTTAGTCCAAGGGTCACATAGTATATTTTCCCCAGGAGAGTACGAAATGCACACAGTGTGCATCTGCTGACTGAATGCGCGGATGCTCACTGAATAAATTCAGTACTTCTGCCCTCATATCTTTTTATCATCAGTATTCAATCTGCATTGAATATCGCAATATAAACTTCCTCACGGGCTTCCCTCTCGTACTCTCATCATTTTTCCTCAAAAGTTCATAAACATCAATTTCTTTTTACAGCCACTGTCTGTGACAGTAGGATACATATTCTATTTTGCAACTAAAAATCAAGGGAAAAAAGTATTTGGGCTCAACTTGTCAAAAATGTCTTCAGTTTTGGATCACCGATGAGGAAACCAAGGGCAGATTTTTCACAGTATTCAGAAATGCACAGGCCTTTGTACATTCAGATTTCCAGCTTTGACTGTAATACTGAATATTTCTGACTGATACAAATCTGGGCACAGAACTCTCAAAGTCATATGAAAAAGTCAGGTAGTATATATGTTCCATATTAAGAGAGAGATTTCTGGGGGGAAGGAAGATATCCCATTTTTCAAGGTCATGCCTGAATGCTTGACCTGCCTTTCTGCAGTTTTCATTTCAACTTTTCCATTAGGTACCTTCAGCAGTTCCAACATGAAGCAGAAATTTTGTAGACATTAGCTGCTTTCATTCCTCATTTTTCCATTTATTCCCTGAACATACTCTTGTTAAAGCTTTGGAGAGGGACCTTTTTTTTCAATTGAAGGAAAAATTCTACAAATTCTAACTGATGATCAATGGATGATGCCCACAGCAGACATGAGAACAGGTAGGAATACGTGGAGATGCTTGATGTAGACAAGGAATAGACAGCTGTTCCCTGAGCTAACAGAGAGCTTGTATCTCCACTAAAATGATACAGCCTTGCCACATAAAAGTGATTGTGTATTAGTACAAGAACATCCTTACTTTCTGACTTCTCCTCTCAGCATCTGGGTATTTTTTTTTAATAGTTCCTTCACCTAAATCATTCGTTGATTTTTGTCAAAATTGATGGACAGCTCTTCTGAATGTCTCTATGGATGGGTTCCAAAATCCATTCACTTAGGCTCTCCAAATAAAGGAGAGCTCTCTGCAGATCAGATTTCACAGGTGAAGGCACTGCCTGTCAAATGAGAGAGATTCCAACCTGGATCTCTCATATACAAGGTGAAAGTGCTGAGAGAAACACCTCTTTTCTCCTGTTCTGAGTGATATCTGGGTAAATCAACCCTTCCTCGTTATATTTTAAGAAGACAGAAAGTTATGAATTCTTTAAATTTTATAAAAATTCCGAAGATGGACCTTCTGTGTTAACCTCCAAAAAAATTGATAGCTAATTTTTGTTTTCTCCTTAGCACATCATCATACATAAACCCTGTCTGTGGAGTTCCTGGGTACTTAGAGACTGAGTAATCACAAGATTTCAAAAATTTGGGGGTTGAGTACATTTGATAAGTCTTTTTTTTCCTGTCCTCATCCCCCCGTGTAATCTGGTCTGACTTTTTTCAGCTCCAGGCTTCATCCAGTATCAAAATCTGCTTAGTGCTTGTGGCAGAGTGCGGTGGGGAGAGAGGAGAGGACTTCAGCTGTCTGGTTTAGAATTTGTAAGGACAAGCACACAGAAGCAGTCTACAAATGTGACTCACATTTCCAAGTTATGGCAAACACTCACCTCCAGCCAAGCAACCACTGTAGGCCCATCCCACTGTGCAAAAGGCAAACCCTTTCTCCGAGCTTCTTCCAGAAGTTCATGTCTAGAAATGGATCAAAAATTGTTAAACATGCAGAGGTATGTGTAAGGGACAATATAGATGCAACCATGCCTTTTTGTTAAGGGTGACAACAGTGAAGCATGATGGCAGGCATAGAAAACATGAATGGACAATATAGTTCCTTCCCCTTTTTGAATATATTCATCTATTCCCAACTTTTTTTTCTTCTTGATGCATTTTGGTGCCCCTTGAAACACTTAACATATGAAAGGTGAGGTTTCTGTCTACTCTTAGCTGAAGCCATACAGAATTTGCACAGCCTATATAAAAGGCTCACCCGTATAAATAGAAGACACCGGTGAAGAGAGAAAACTGAGGAATTCCTCCTGAGACTAGCTTAGCTCTGCTCTGGTAATGACCAGAAAGGCCCAAAATCGCCAACTTCTAGACCTTAGCTAAGCACGGACGTAACGCAGCTGGGTATTAAAGCGCTCTGTTTTTGAAACACTAAACCATGCTGGACTAGCTGTGCATAATTCTAGGGTCTCTGGAGTACAGCTATTTTGCATCTTAAGTAAGCTATTCATGGCTAATTAATGGTTGTATTTTTAATAGTTCCATGCCTTTTTGTTAGTATTATTATTATTGCTTATATACACAAGAAATCCTTATGGTTTACTGATGTCTACATTTTTAGAACAGTAGAATTGACATGATTTCTCAATTTTATTTATATAGATATATACATAGATATTTTTCTACAGAGTTGATCAGATATCAATCCAATTCTGGCATCAGCAGCTTCTCTGGATGGCAATGAGCGTGTTATGTAAAACATCTTTCTCAAAGCTTAAAATATACTTTTAATACAGCAGTTTTAATTATTTGATAAAGTTACGTATAGGCCAGTCAGCTAGACTGTCAGGAGAACACTCTGTATTGAACATGTCCAACCATTTGGCCAGACATTTTTATTCCTGGAGCAAGAATAAAGAACCCACTACGGTTAAGGCATAGAAAAAGCAGTCCTTGAAAAGTCTATTTTTCTGCTGTTTAACAACATATTTTCAGCTGCCTCCTACCGAGTGAAACACAAAGGAATGCTCTCAGCAACATGCTGCAGTGAAAAACAAATTAGACAGGAACTATGCTAATGTAATATTAAAATTTGCTTACATTCCCATATAACAAGGAAATCTTAGAATCTTTATTACTACAGCCTTTTGTGGTTCAGTTAACCCTTGGCAATTCTTCACTACCTTAGCAGCCTTGCAAATATATGTACTACAAAATCACAGCAGATAGAAGCGATGGGTGATCTTACTCGTGAGTAGTATTCCCTTTGGGATTTTTGCACTGCCAAGGGGTCAGACTGAGCAAATTTGGCTTTACTAGAAAATGGATTTCAAATAGCAATTTTGCATATGTGTTTAAATCCCTCACTCTGAATATTAATAGAAAGCTAACTGTTACTTTCTGTTTCTGCTGTGGTAATACGTAACACTACAAATACATGACAGCATTAGTGAAGTTTATCTACCTTCTTCTCCCACACATACCAACATACCTTACCCTTTGTCACTCAGATGTCCAAAGACACTGTAGAGCTATCCTTGCTTTCTGTGAAAGCAAAATCCTCAGTAAAAATGAGAAAAAGTTGTTCACTGGGTACACAAACACCATGCCACCTTCAGTAGCTGGAGAAGGTGCAGAAATCCCATATTCCCAGGGACACAAGCAGTAAGAGCCAATACACACTTGGCTGCCTCGGAAAATAGAATTAAGGCATGGCCATCTCCCAGCTACCTGTGGATGAGGTATCCGAGTTGCAGCCTTCTCTGGGAGCTGGTTCTACAGGATGTCTGTGAAGCTACAGCAGTGTTGTACCTCCCCAAGGTGCCACCATGGGGCTGTGAGCTGGCATGACTGTCCTCAGGGAAAGCCAATATTTCAGGGATGCCTCTTCCTCACGTGGCCGGTTTTTGTGTCGCACGGCAGAACACAGACTCTGCAAAACCCTGCACGGCTTGCTCCTTCCCCAAAGCCAGCCCAAGACCAGGCAGCAGCCCTTTCTGCAGCTGGGAGTCCCATGGAGGCACCATCCTTGGAGGAACCTGACCCCAGATTTTTTCCTTATCTGGGGTATTCTCTTTGCCCATATCAGCTGAACGAGCAGGGCTGGCTATTGCAGTAAGTAAAAAAAAAAAAAAAATGCTTTGAGGGCCACTGGCCTTCCTTGCATGTGTTGGGCTCCTGCTCCAAGCTGGAGAGCCGTAGCACATGATCTGCAAGAAGATGGGGAGGAACTTTTGGCCTGTTTCTTTGATTGGTGTTAAATCCCTGTGTGGCCTCAGGGAACAAGGTGCCTGCAGAAGAGGCATTTGCACTCTAAATTCTCACTTCCATGAAAAACTTAATTCCTTTATGCTGGAATTATAAAATACATATTTCTAGGGAGTCCCCTGTGGCTTTGCAACATCTGAAGTGCCCTGAGGCTTGGTGTGGAGGCTTAGCATTATTCCAGTGCTTCTCAAGCCAATATACTCTCCCAGAGAAGGAAAGCCCTTCTGTTACTTCACAGGCAGTCTGGCTCACAGAGCTAAAGGAAAATACAGTTCTGGTTATTGATTTTGGCTGAAGAAAATTGGGCCGGGCCAGAAATGGGATACCTTATGTATATACTGTAGCCAAAGACTACAGTATAATAAACATAATCCAAAGGGCCTTAGCATGGAGAAGGAAAGTGGTTCTGGGTTGAAAACATTTTTAGCGTAAAGCTAAAATCCTTGTACACAAACAGGGAATACAGCCATCATAAGGCTTGTGCCTCACTTACTGATGTGGAATACTAACAGGATTTTTATAATATTTCTTTCCCTTAAAATAATTTTATGCTTCAGAAGTTATACTTTCTTCCCCCAGAAGTTTCATTTAAACACTTCTCCAATATTAAAGTTTATTTAAATTATATTTTACTTTCTCAACAGCATTCTTTGACTACTTTTTAATATACACCAGGAGATCTGCTGAACCTGACCCTTCAATTTCTCACCCGGAACTAAATCCAGAATTTCTGTTTTTTTACTGAGAGGAATATTCCTTAGTTGGCAGTCAAAGAAAATGCTGGGGGGTTTTATATGAACTATTACAGCACTATAGAAAAAAAGTCACTCTTTCAAAATAAGTGAAAAGTGTCGTGTAGGAAAAAACGTGTCATTTTGATCAACAGTGCAAATCATCAGAAAAATTAATATGGTGATCTGCCTATTTTATGATATAATTTAAATATTTTAGAACAGCCTTATGTCTTCCTTATGGGATAGTCACTGGCTTCCTGAAAACAGAAGGTCCCCACAGCCACGTATCGACAACTGTGGCTCAGTTTTCCTTACAATGACATGTAACTGATCACAGGAGGAAGAAGAGACAAATATCTTGTCACTCACTCTTTCTTTTGTTACAAAGATAGCGTTTAGAGCTCGTGAATAGCATTATACAGTTTCACTAATTTGGAAGATGCTTTGCAGGGAAATGTGGGGATTTTCTCCTCCTAAGACTTTGTCAGGAAATTACTACATGTTATAACATGCCCATGTTGCATTGGGAAGAAATTAGGGAATATAAATGTAATTATTTCCATACTCATTTAGTTTTTTGGCAACATCTGAAAACAAGCTGATAAAGAAGAATTGACATTAATTAGGCACTACTATAATTGCTATTATTTTGCAGATAAGGGTTTAAACCGCTTACTACCACTGGAATAAATTCCAAATTAAAGCCATACTTTTTAAGATAACATTACTGTTCAAGAATAAAAACCTCTTCCTGAAGACACTATGTGAGTAACTGCAATATGTTATTTAAAATATATCATTACCCTGAGCCTGGTTTTGCAAAGTCAGTAAATTTTATAAACATAAACTGCTTAGCATTCATCCAAAATTTGAGAGATGCTTGTATTTGTTTGTCTCAGAGAGAGTGCCTCACAAGTGGTCTGTCTTCACTCTTTTACCAAAGACAGAAAATTATCACATCATGTCAAGTCATGATGTGGAGTTGTGTGTCAGAGAAGCGAGGTTTGCCTCCCTAGCACCGACTTCTGATGTTTAAACCTCCCTAGAATTACTTCCTAAAGATACTGCTACAGCGGGTCACTTTCTTTAGCACCGTTCTTCCGAGAGCCAAGTACAACTGTCCTGATCAACCTGCCAAGCTGGGAGCACAACTGTCTCGTACCATGGGGACTGTCAAGGCTTCATTGTCCCTCGGGACAGCAGAGGTACATGGGAGCAAAAGGGGGAAATGGTAAGAGCAAAACTATGTTATCATCCTGCAAATTTTCTACTTCATGTGTAACCTTCCCTCCACTGGGAAAATTCTAGCTCTGTACCAGCAGCCCTCACCAACTCATCGCATGAAGCTTAATGAACTTTATTAAAAATAAGAATAATCTTTAAATGGATCTTGATTTAAAACATATTGTTCAGTGTCATTCAATTTTCTTTACAAAGATGAGGCTCCCCCCATGAAACAAGCAAGAAATAACAGCTTCAGATTTCTGATACACATAATGCAAATACTCTGTGTAGTACATAAATTCCAGAGACTGTCTTGATGAACCTCGAACAATGTTTCAACACAGATCTTCATATTTCTGCAAATAATAACATTTACTCTGACAGTTCTAGTAGGGTTCATATGAAAAGTCTTCAGGGATATTATATTGCACATATTATAATGTCTCTTAGTTAAAATGTAATCATAAATGTGAAATAAATTGAAAAGGGGGCACAGCAAAGGCAAGAGCCGAATCATGTCAGTAAAATATAAGCAGTATTTAAAAATTTTTGCTAACGGGCAATTTAGATCCTATGAAATGACCTTTTCTCATAGACATTTTCTCAAAAAGATAACAAACAAAACTGTACCTAGCAGACCCTCTGATTACTATTATTATTACTGACACTATCACGATGATTATTATCAGGAATACTAGAATGTTTAATTTACAACAAAACACTATACATGATTGATTTCTAGAAGAGAAATAGACAGAAATGATAGACCCAATATGCTACATTCATCTGAGCAATCCTATGATTTCAAATTATGATTAAACACATCCATCTCTTGAAAGCTATCATACATTCAAAGATTCCAAAATTCAGGAGAGAGGATTTCTAATGAATTAAGCTGGATTTACGTTTTATCTTTTCTATTGTCATTTACTAAGTATTTAAGATAGGTTAGAAACCTGTAGCTGAGGTCATTGTATAACAAAATAAGGTAATTGAACTTGTATAAATTAATAATGATATTAAATGTCTAATAAAAACACTCTTACATTTCATCTATTTAAAAAAAATATAGTCTTGCAAAAAATAAAGTAGCAAGTAGAAAAAGAAGACTCAGACTTGACATTGCCATATAAAGCTGACTTCATTTATTCTGAAAGGATCCAGATGACTTAAAGACTGCACTAATTAAAAACTGGGTCAGATCTTGTTTCAACTTAGGCACCACTGTGGCTTTTAAATAATTTGAAATTCCCACTCTTTCTCCTTTTTAATACTTGATATAATAGTCAGACTGAGAACAATCGGCAAAATTAATTTCCAATTTTTTACAAAATGTTTTGTATCCAACTTTAACGAATTTTTTTTAAAAAATGACTGAAATACGTAAATCAAGATGCACCTAATAAACAGACGTTTTAAAATCTATAAACCAAGCATGTATAAATTTAACAGCATCCCAGATAACACAGATTAGCAAAGTAGATTTAACAATGCTCATATTATTCTATATAGGTGTATATTTTAAGTGTATGCAAACTGAAAGATAGCATCCTTTTTTCTGAAGACATTAAAGTGAAGCATGTTCAGAGTGCTTAATGCAGTCCCTAACAAACTAGATCTGCAGAGAGTTACTATTAAAAAAATAATAAAGCACCTGCGAAATAAACAGACTTGCATAATACATATCAGTAGAGACCTCCAGATTTCCCCCGTTGATGAAATGTTATAAAAATCTATTTTTATAAAGCCATTTCATAATCACATATTCTAAACCAATGTGTTAATCCCTGTTCTCTTCGAGTTTTTTATCCTTACACCTTTAGAAAGTTACAGTTTATACATGCTTTGAATGGATGAAATTTTCTAAATTAAAAAATTATTCAAGAAAAAAATAACATTTGTATGATAGAACAAAGAGGAGATGAAGATTTTTAAACTTCATATCAGGTTAACAATGAAAAAAATGAACTGGTAAAAAGGAAAATAGTAAAATTTTATGCACAAATGTAATATTATTGTACTGTTACAGAGCATGTGGGCTCGAACAGGGAAAAAAAAAAAAAGAAATTGTATACTCTGGATTACTAGAGTGTTTACGAGTTTGAGTCCTTTTTAACTGACTTAAACATTAAAATGTCTTTATGATTCTGGGCTTTTGACCTCCCAGAATGTGTTTATTCAAAAAAAACTGACAGCAGTTATCTCCAAGTAGTTAATCCACTATGTTAAGCCCCGTAGGAGCAAGTTGTGAACTGAATTTGTTTCTGCTTTTGAGGTTTACCATTATTTTGAGTACTTTGAAGGTTTTCATTTGGATCAGTTTTCTGCATGAATTTGTTACAATAGGTTCACAGAAAAACAAAAAGAAATAAGAATAAAACATAGAAAATAAACACGGTGCTGAAAATCAATATGTTCAGCAGCCATGGTGTTTTAACTTACCCAGATATGCTTTTCATGAGATGGAGAGAGATGAATGGAAAAAAAAAAAAGCACATAAATGTTAATGAACGTATAGTAGTCCATAAAAAAAATAAATCATGTGATAGATAAACTAATACCATCATCAGAACTACAGAAACCTTTCTAACTGGTCTTTGACCACTTAAAAGAAGTTAAATGTTCTTGTGAAGAACAGATGTGTCTTTCAAAATGAGATTTTCATTAAACTGATGTTGGCTATTTATTAGGCACCACTCAGCACAGCACATTTACCATCTACAATACATATTCATGCTAAATATTTGTGAACACAGTGAATGTCGAATAGATTTTAAAATCTAAGCATTTTGCCCATATTTGAATAATTCCATAATTATTTTTTGTGTAACACCAAAAATCCTGAAAATGCCAAACCTGTGGATTTAAGTAAATTACCATAGAGACACAGTAAAATTGAGTGAACTACAAACCACGATTGACTTTTCTATGTGCACTTTACTAATATTATAGCAAAATATCTTACAGCAATCAGAAATGACCTAGACTTGAGTATTTGTGGTGACTGACATTTGTGATGGTTATTCATGCTGTGCAGTATTTTAATTTGAGCAGTCATACTAATACTAGATTAGTAGCAACACTGGTATGAGCGATTTGCCCTCTAGGTAACCTATTCTTGCCAATATAATGGTATCTGTAAGAGAAAGCAGGATGCTATCACTGATGATAAACTTTCTTCAGCATCCTTTAATTGCCATCATAAAAAGAAAATTATATGCCTGAATGAAACCCAGACATCTCAGAAAATTATATTTCTATTAACAAATGATTTACTGAGATATAAAAATGCTTGGTAGATATAGCTGTAGAAAACTCGGAGGTGAAAAGCCTGTGCTATCATTAATTAAGAAGAGGTTGCAAACATTTCAGTGAGTTCAGGAGAGGGCTGGTTTAAAGATCTTAAATTTTGTTTTCATGTATGTGAGGTCAGCAGAACAGCTAGGAGAGAAGAAAGAAAGTGTGATACAAAAACGTAGATGGAAATAATTGACATATTTATACACAGAAGAAAGGAAAACTAAGGAAAGGAAGGTCAACAAAGGCATGCAATATAAATAAAGGACTAGAGAATTATTCAAAAAATTACCAAATCTGATAGAAGTACCATTAGAATTGAATACGCATTTGTAATTTGGGGCCCATAATCTCCATCATGCTCATTTTCTACTGAGCTAACTGTAAAGACTGATTTGAATACTTTTGCTAGAAAAGCTTTTAATTTTGAATCTTCCAGAGTCTCTTGAACCAGAACTCCCGCTTCTTACATCTTCCTCTGAATACTCCTTTGGGTATGGGTAGGGAGAAATAAACAGAGGGATTAATTGGAATGCAAGTAATTTTCTGGCACCTCAAATGAGCTGGCAGTTTGCAGTTGCTTGGGGACAACTTATGGGACATGGAGGCCATTCCAGTCCCCCCATTACAGAAACAGAGGATCAGGGGACATTCTATCACTTCCTGAGCATCTTGTCCTCGGAATAATATAATACAGCAGATCTTTAAATTCTAGCTTTCACCTTTTCATAAGACAACCATTTTATCACCATTTCATTGAAGGAACATGATTTCCCTTAGACACATATTAAACTAAAAGATACGTAGATTTATTTCCCTCTGCTGTGTTTTATCCATTCTTCCCTTAAACCCTAATTCTACAGTTAATCTGACATGATATTTGCATCTGCTGGAGATCATCGTTTAGAAAGCCAGCTGCATGCATGAGGGTAGATGCTTATATTTATCCAGAAATCCCCAATTGCAATAGAAAGGCCTATATGTGTAGATAAGACAGGGACTGAGGCTTTGTTCTGTTTTTCTTTGATTAAAAACTTTCAGCTTGTTGATACAAATAGCCTTATCTTTTATGAGGAAAAGAACAAAACCAGCTTGGCAAAGAATAAAAATATTATTTTTAAAACACAAGATTAAAAAAAAAAGCGTTAGATATAGAATAAAATACGCTGTATCAATTTTTTCGTCTTTGGAATAATCTAAGGTTTAATAATCCCCTGCAAAATAAATACACATATATCCTTACATTTGTAATGCTAAAAAGGCTACAAGTATCTACTGTAAAAGCAAGATACATTTTTAACATTGCAAAAGCTTTGACTGGCTAACAATTTGAAAGGGTCTTCCAGTAAGTGTTAAAAATGTTTGCTAAAGGAATTAAATTTAAAAAGAAAATTCATCTTCATGAGTGTCTCAAGGATTAGACACTGATCTAGCCAAGAGAAAACCACGTTGGACACAGCTGACAATTCTAAACTGCATAGCAGAACACTGAATAACTCTCCTTCCTCCACTGGAATGAGAAAATGGAAAATAATAGTTACTGAACACAGTATTGTTTTCTAGAAAGGGGAGAAGATCTACAGATCAGTCTGAAAGCTACTAACAACATCAGGTAGTTTCTCATAGACGAGGTAGGAAGGGAAGAAATTAAATGCAAAACTTCAGTTTTCTTAAAGATTCAGTAAATAGAAGATTGGGGGAAAAGGCATCGTATTCTTAAGAGCTACTGAAAAAAAATAAATCATGTACGTTTAGGATACAATGGTATTTAATAACCATTCAGTATACTGGAACATTAGATGGATGGCACAGAAAAATACCTTAATTAATCCAATTGGATTAATTTTTTTCAAAATGTGTGCAATTAAGAAAATCATTAAAACGAGCTATTTGCATACTGCAGAGGATAGAGATTATTTGTAGTCACAAATACACTATGTCAAATTCTAATTGCAGTTGCACACATAAAACCTAATTAAAGGGGCATTATGTGGATTCAAAAGCAACTAAATGATACCTACAGAATTTCAAACTGTTATTCCACAAAAAGGTCTACCTAGACACTTTTTCAAGTAGTTTGTTGACAGGGATCTAAAACTTCCATTTTCTACAGGAAAATCTAAACCCCAGTATTGTTTTCTTTTACTGATTTTATTTAAATGTGGATTACAACAACATGAAGCCTATTTTCTCTGGCTTCTCTTTATCATCTCCCAACTTTTGAAGGACATAAACAAACGACCCCCTCTCCCCCAATAAATTAGTGAAGGATTTTATCAACATTTATATTTTTTTTTCTAGGTAGAAAGGAAGACGAGTAAATTACTACCACATGCTCTTTTGTTCATATGAAAGTTACTGCTGTTTAATATGTATGTCACTGTAGTCAGGTGAGACTTAATAGAATTGTGATGTTCTTTGCAAGGTTAAGTATAAGGCTATGAATACTAAGAATTTATTTTTTACACCATGATTTTATATATGAGAACTACTTAAGTCTTGATTTTACAAGACTTTATTCATGCACATAAGTATATGTATGTGGCCTGGCATATCAAAGCTTTTCTGCAATCCACTTGAAGGCAAGAGGTTATAGCTTGCAAACAAAAACCTGTACCTGTGGAGTAAATCTCCCCAAAACAGGTTCATAGAAAAGAATTGTTTTACTTCGTTTTTTCTCGGCAAATATAAAACTACATCTTAAGCTTGTTGTGGAAATGAATAATTAATAAATTCTTGTCCAGAGTTAAATCAAACAAAATAGAAGGAAAAACTGAAGCTGAAAGCTTCCTGCTCATCGTTTGTTTTCCAGATGACCAGGAGTGACAGCATCATGACAGTGCACTTATTTCATTGGCTATGAGGTAAGCAATGATTGTTATTCTGACACTCATGTTAATAAACTGGAGGATTTATTAGCTTTTGGGCTGGAATCCTGTCAGTACGATCCAGGCTAGCTGACTTGCACATAAAGTTCCATTCATGAAGGTAATTTCTGGGGAAGTGATGGCATAGACCTATTTCAAACTGTCCCAGCAAGATGCATAAGATTAGATCCACCTCCGTGTGGCAATCTAGGAGTAAGTAGCACTTCAAGCTCTCTCAAAACTTATGTTGGTTCCTGTTGTACAGGATGAAATAAACCATCCTGTGAAATGGCAGTGATTATGACCGATCATTACATACTTTTATGCAAGATAGAAGAAATATGTCTTTCTTCAGCATGCTCCCTTCTTCAGGCAGATACTCATTTGCTGTTTCGTTGAATATTGTTTCAGATCAAATTAACCATTACATTTGAAAAGGATGTATATTACTGGCATTTAGAACTATGCTGTGGTTTGAAAGACAAAAGCAGACCCTTCAGAGCAGCTCTGCTACCTAAATGTTCATTTGCCCCACCAGTGAGGCTTTTGGATAAGGACAACTTGACATTACTCCTGAGCAAAACTGTAGACAAAGAAAAATACAACTGATGTTCACTAGAACAGTTATATCAAAAAGAGAAGCAAACATAGCTCTGTTTGTGGAAGGTAATTCAAGCTTGGCTGAAATCTCTGCTAAAGAAAATATTTTAGTGCAAAGGACAGTAAAACACTTATTCAGCTTCTTTTAAGTGCCTTATTAATTTTCTGCCTGAGATGAAGCCCACGTAGATATGCATTTTTTAAGTGGGATACAGATTATTTGATTTCAGGTACAGTGTTATCTACCCTCTTTCCAAGGCACAAATTATCTTGTGGGACACACACTGATCAACTTCTGCTGTCACAGAAGACACTACTCCCGCATTCAAACCCTCCACAAACCTCTGTGAGTTGTGTCAGGAACTGGATTGACCTGAAACATCCTGTGCTTGGTCCCAGCTCAGACTATCAGGACAACCCGGAGTTAATACCACAACTGAGCTATTGTGCACAGTCATATTTGGTGCAATAAGGATGTTACAAACAGCTGGGATAGCAAATACACAGTCACCGATAAATGGTAGCTGGAACTATTGACTACAAAATTCAGAATTGGAAATTAGGCGGCCATTTTTCACAGGTAGACTGATCACTCACTACTAAGAAAAACACTAAGAGAAAAGTTCCATTCTTAATTTCAGTGACGAGTGTCTTCTGGAGACCATACCTTAGCCAAATACCATTTATGATTTAGATTACTGCAAATCATTTGATTCACTATGGAACTCAAATGAAGGTAATGGTGACATAAAGCGCATCGGCGCTATGAATGCTTTTACTCTGTGTTTTCTTGAAGAAGTTACTCTTTAGGCAAACAGGCTAAAGGTAGAAGACATTATATATAAAAAATCAACAGTTATATATCGCATATAGTAACTGAAGTAGAATATAAAATTCAAATAAAGTTTAAGGTGCATTATTCTTTGACACATCTCAACATCATTTATTTTCACCAACAGAATAATACCCTAAACACTCCAAATACCCCTAACATTATTTTTTTGTTTGTTTGTTTTCTAGGACTGTATGCTCAATTTACAAATAGTAAGACTTAAAATGTTTTAATATTAACTAGAGCTGTCATGTATTTAATGTCTGAGAGTAAACACCTATGGATGGTTCAGGCAACTTAAGTTCATATTTTCAGATGATTCTAGGAATGAGATGGTGCCTAATTAAAAAATTCTACACAGCTTTCTTAATTTTTTCTTTGATGCCTTAGGAGAACGACTTGTTCATAATAAATCTACTGTAATAACCAAATGTTGGATGAATACTTGTTTGAGGTTTATAAATGTCTGGCACATCATTGAGACAAACTGTTAATTACATTTTAACGATGCCTAAGTATTCAATTGAAACTGAAATAAATTTTACATTTAAATAGCATCTTCTAAGCAAGAAGCAGAAAAACTTTGAAATTTAGGTTAATGACACTATAATCACCAGAGAGAGAATTGCTCTCCAGAATTATCATACTCTCTCACGAAACTTTTCAGAGTGAAATGTGTAATTCGGTAATCTATTTTACACATGTAAACCATGCTAAAATAGTATAACAGGCTGCAGTGTTGTACTCCACGAGGCCAGAGCAGGGTCAACGCATAAGTTTGCTGCTCGGGGTGCAGGTGGCCATGACACTAGGGAGACCATTAGTACCTACAGGCTGCAGCATCTGACGATTGGAAACACGGTGCTGCTTCATCCCTTACTGAATTGTGGATTAAGTTGAATACATTCAAAAAAGCAAAATTAGAAATTTAGGATTTTGAGGTATTTTTCACTTAAGAGATTAATTCAACTGAAAGAAATACTACGGATAACATTTTAATAGGAATCCTTTTATAAAACTTCTATCTAATTTTAATTTACTGGCTCAAAGCTAACTGCAAACTCTGGTGAAGGTGATGAGTACTGCTCAAAGTACTCAGGTGTTGATCATAGAGATGAATCAGACCTCTGGTTTCATGTCAAGGGAAGAATCCTTGCTTTCCTGCACCAACATTACCATTGAACTGAAAGAGAAGTTTGCTGAGCTCTTAACAGGGTTGAAAGCCATTTAACTGGACTTAACACGTGTAAAAGAGAAAAAACAGTTCAGCATGTGGTATTATTCCTGTCTTACAGAAAAGAGAATTGGCTTGGGATCACTGTTTGTTTTTTAAGGAAATGACAAAGCCAGCATAAGTAAAGCTCTCGCAGACCTGAAATGTAATACAAAGGAGTGCTTCCCTGTTTTAGCCTATCCTTTAACTGTCCTTTTGGTGGATCTGGTGCTCTTTGGGTTTTATGTCCAAACTAGCCCTAGAAAACCTTACAAGGTGAAGTGCTGTGCTCTCTCTGTTGCAGCAACTGGGCTCGCTGTCTCCATAGGGTTTGTAGGGCAGTTTCGTTTAGCAGTATAAATGAATCAAATGGTTGGACTTAAATCTTACTGCTACACCACGAGATAGCAAACGATCTGTAGAATTCTCTTATTACCTCTTATAAAGACCTTATGCACATTGCTATCATCCTTAATGTTACACAGCATCATATTCTCATTTGTGCTACCCATATACTGCAGCTAACATATGTATTTCAAGGCTCTACTTCCAGAGGGACTGATGTGTTGTTAAGTATCAGCAAAAAGGACCTGACCTACTGAGACAAATTTTTTATTTAAATTACTTTCTGGACTGTTTCAACTTAATACACTCCAAGGTAAAGCATGTAAATACCTGACTGCATTTTTTACAATGAAAAGTTAATTTCAATATACCCTATTGATAGCTCAGCACCCTAATGACTATCATATACATGAGATTCTACTGAATTATTTCTAATGCAAAATGTTACATTTTTCCCATATTACAGTTCCTCTGCAACTATACAAAATATGTCAACTAGCAATGTAGGTTAACCTTTCTCTGACAGTAAATTAAGAGGAATCTTAAAAGCAGTTGTAAGGATGGCAAAATGAGAAGCTTTGAAGACAGATAAATCTAAAGGAACAGGGAAAAAATAAAAAATCTTTGTGACATAGGTATATAACATACACTTAGGATAAATAGTAAATAGTTCAGACTAGATGAATAGTCATAGACATGAGAGAAAGACTCCTTCCAGCAGAGAACATTTTTATTATATCTAATCTGTAAAGAACCAAGGGCAGACAGACATAGGAGAAAAAAAAAAGGAAAGATTTGAGAAGCAGAAGGCATGGAAAAGTTTAATTGTGTGAGATTAGACAGAAGTCTAGTGACAGATTACCTGTACACCTACTATTTTCAGACCCCAACTTGGTAGGCACTCTCTTATATGAGGTAGTCATGTCATGTATACAGTAGTACGTGTCAAGTCCTATGTTACTTTATCCAGTTTAAAGAACTAACATATCAGAAAGTGAACAAAGTGAACACATTCTTCCCTTCAAAGTGATTTCAATACTGTGGTACCTTCAGTCCACAGAGCTGGATAAACAGAGACTGCAAAAAAAAGGGCTGCTGAAAATTCAATAATATTCCTTACAAACGGTAATGATGGTCTCAAGGTCCTTTCTAGATGTAGTAAAAAAGCATAGTAATATACTCTTTACATCCATACTTTTCTAAATGACTAATGAGTGATAAAATTTACAGATAGGTAATGCAGGGACAAGACTCATCAACTGCAATATGCCTGTGACTATTATTGTGAGTTTCTTAACTGAATCTAAAACATTTCTTCTCTCTCAGCTAGTGTGACTGCTTCTCTATCTTTAATTGCTAAATTGAGGCTGATTTAAATGGAACACTAACATTTGTACATTAAGTAGATGTGCACATGTAAAGTTATATTTCATCCAGAGCTTGATATGAAAGTAGTAATTAAAAATATTTTTCATATAAATTTAAAGAGAAGCTGAAACATTACCCCTAGAGTCTTTGGATTAGAATTGCAAATTCTCTTGAAACTTTGCAAAGGAACATTAAAAGACTTAAAGAAACCTGAAAACTGCAAATTTTAAAAATGAGGCTTTCAGAATCCAAATAATAACACTAAAGTTAATAGTTACGGACGAAAAATAAACCTGTTTGTTTACAGAATGCATTTGCAAAGTCATTTTTAAATACCATCTTTTTTCTCTGACACCCTCTAATTACACTGGAACTGTGATGCTGCCAAGAGGTTTCTTTTGTGTTTGTAGCTTTATTTTAAGAGTTCTCCTTAGCTCCTGGTAGCTGCTATGAGTCAGTGTACTGGTTTTACAAGGAGGTGCACCAAAGACAGCATTAAATTGTGATATAACCTATGTGAACAAAAAACTAGGTTGCCATTTGGTGACAGACAAAAAGAAAGTGAAGCTGCTAGGGTTTATGCGGAGCCTTTGACTTCTATAGACAAAAGTAATCATGTGGTCAATAGATAATGCAAAAAATCTTTTTTTCCCTTCTCAAAAATCTATGCAGTGAGTCATTAAACGCCTGCATATTTTTTAAGAATTGCACAGAAGGCAAGAGGCACGGACGGCAAAAGGCACAGAATTAATGACAATGTGAAACAGAAAATATCCCTTTCTTATAAACACACCTTCTTTCACAAATTAAACAACACTGTAGAATTTACAGACTCTAAGTATTTTCCCTGTATCTTATATGCAGCTTTAAAAACTTTTATGTTGGAAAAACTGTGGTAAGTGGTAAACTGCCACTGTAGATAGTCTTGCTTCTCATGACATGCCTGTGTAAAACCAACCCAAGAACCGTCATTTGAATCAAGGTTGAGCCAATGAAAGTCACATAAAAAAGGTACTAACTTTTTCTTTAGTCTTCGGTCCTTTTCTGCTTGGGTTCCAAGTTTGCCTAATCCCAGGGATTCCTGAGCTGCTGCCTCTGTTTCCATGTAACCTCCTGGAAAATATAACAAAACAAACCCCACCGTATTTTCCCATAGCTCTTTCCCAGTTGTTCCCCTCCTCAACCCCTCAATCACCGTCCCACCCACCACCATCATCTATGTTTGTTTCCTTAAGCCATGACATCTGGTGTTTATGGAGAACATCTATCACACACAGAAGTAAATTCTGGCAAGCATTTGCTACATGGAAAAGAGTAGAAATAGAGGGAAAAACTGTTTCCTCCTCCTTCTGTTTAGCAGAAATATATGAGAAAAGCACCCTGATGTCCTTTGCCCATTTTTTTTTGCCTCCTAAGGTTCAATCTCATGGTCCTAAGCAAGCAACACCCTAACAATTTTTTAATCTTAGTTGGCAAATGTACAAACAAAACGGTCTTTAAAGAACTGTCTTCCCTTCATTTTGCTCTCATAAAGAGTCTTAGAGTCTTTGATGTAGTTATCCTTTAGAACATCCAAGCCAGAGATGACAAAGAATCCATCAGAGAAGTAAAAAGCTTCCCATGTCTCTTTGGAGGTGTCTCATAGGCACCTAATTCCTGTCAAAGTCATGGAAACTTCAGTAACTTGTACAGAGTGACAACAGAAGCTTCCAGTAAGCAAGGCCATGTGGATGAAAATACAACAGTATTATAAACTAAGGACAAAACTGCTATTGTATGATCCATGCTGATCATACAGTATGTCCACTAACGTGAATTTCCTGGTGCAGAAGCGGAAAGATGCTCTGACTTTTTTAGCATTGCCTGGATTGAAGGAAGAAGAGACCTGCTCATGGAGCTGTCAGTACAGCCTCCTGCCTCTGGCTCCGTGCTGTCCTCCCATTTGCACATGTATGTGTGTGGACAGAAGGGCTGCAGCACTTCTTCAAAGGCTGCTTTCCTCCTGTCCTGCTATTCAGAAGGTAACTGGCACAAGAACGAAGACAACAGTATAGTAAATGCTGGTGCTTGACTCCATTTGCCAATGGCAATTTCTTATTTCTCAGCTAATTGATAGTGAGCAATTGTAGAGTGGACACTGGCATAATTAAGAAAGCACAGTATTAATTAAAAGATTTCTATTCTGGTTCATTGATTTTAACCACAAAATAATGCATACATTTGGTATAGTAAAATAGCATCACAGGTTTTTACAAGTCACATTTACATGCACCTCAATCAAGTGAGAACAAAACCTACTGCTCTATCATGTTTGTGACATTAACTTAGAAAAGCCTGGTTTTAAGCTGACCTTTCAAAGCAGGTGTAGATTTAACACTCCTGCTTGTCTAGACAGATTTTCTTCATTGTTAGAGGACACTACTTCTGCATGTCTCATGATAAGAATGATGCCTCTAATCACAATGCAAAGAACATGACCTTGTGCTTTGCTTTGCTTTTTCAAAGTTTAACAGAATATTTCAGGAAAAGTTTCTTGCTGACTCTGGAGCAAGTTTTTAATTTAGCAAACTGCTGCATCAATGTAGCACACCTTCCTGAGAGAGCAGCTCGCAGCACGTTAGAGACAGTACGAGTGCAGTGGAATGAGGGTTTATCACAGATTGGAAAGTATTCCTGGTCTAACGGACTTCACCATAAAACAAACACATCTGGCTCTTCGAAGAACCCAAGGTACATTGTAAAGGATGCAGTGATTGTGCCTGTCAATATTTTAAGCACACAGATGGCCACAATAAATGTTTCCTAACACACTGACCTTTGCAAATGCCACACAAATCAGCTTGCCCGCGCAGGGCTAAAAATCCCTGTATTGTATAGCTTGGTTTAGGGACTAGAAAATTTAAAATGTAACATGGGAAGAATATGTAAGTGTCTAGTGTTGTATGCCCCAAGTGAGAGAAGACTGGATAAATTAAAATCAAGCAAATAAACAAACAAACAAACAAACAAAAGGTGCTCCTGCTCCCTGTAACATTCCTTTCCCCTTCTCTAATAACTAAAAGAAATCTTGAAGAATCTAGAAATCTTGAATCTCGATTCAAAGAAATATCTCCTAAGTCATGAATTTGCCTTTGAATAATAATGCAAATGGTCTAGCAGAGATGTAAAAGTAGCAAATTATAAAATAACAAAACTGTGGCAATTTTAGTAGCTGAAAACTAATAATTTCAGAGTTTTGCAGGGAACACAGAACTAGGAAATCTTTTGGGTGTCTGTTGAAGTTAATGGTAAAACTCTGGGGGTTCTAATGTTGCTTCTTAAATAGGAGTACATACTGCATGTGATTTTAGAGATATTATAGAATGAGTTACAGAAGTATTATGTGTCCTTACAATGTATGATATCACTGGTGTCCATAATACCCTCTGCATTGACATGAACTTTAAAGTTTTAAACTTTGTACATGTGCCAACATGAGTTTAAGAAAACAAATTAATGTTTCTGATGCTCAAACTTACATATATTACCTCTTCAGTATTTGATGTGCTATTGAAGAAAAGGTATTTTGCATATTCAAAAATATAAGATGTATCAATAGTAAATTAGACTGTTTAATTTGAACAAGGAAATAAATGAGATTCTTTCATAGACTTTGCATTATAAATTTAGGTTATGAAAACCATTGAAATACACTGCAGTGCAGTGACGACAGGACTCACTATCTAGACTTCCATGATACAGTATCTTACTATAAATAGAGCTATTAATCATATAGCTGCACAGGTAGTGTACCCATCATGGAACTGTTTCAAGTACTACCATGATTGCTATTTTTTAAATTTTGTTTTTTCTTTAAAGTACTGCCATTGAATCAAAATTGCCGTTCCATATTTTTTTTTTTTCTTTTTTGGTATCTTAAAAACTAAGATGAGAAAACCTACTCTATACGTCAGCTGCTCAATGTCATTTCAACTTCTAAAAATATTTTGCCCATACTTTTTGGTCAGTTAACAGTCCTACTGTTAATTTCGTACATGCTTATAAACCTCATTTGCTTAACTAAAATGTGCATTATATTGATGTCTTTGCTGTTGAGCTAAAGGATGGAAGCTACAAAAATTTCATTTACTTGCAAATCTTCACTAATATCTTTTTGCAATTTCATGACCTAGTGTTGAGAATTACAAATAGGTTTTATCCAATTATACATATGTCTTATTAATCATGTGGATGTTATTAAGAAATGAATCTATTGCCAGATTACATTGCTCCTGAGAAAATAGTTATTTTACTTGTGTTCCACGTTGTAAGGAACTGCAGAGAAGACCAATACATTTATTACATCTTTGTCCTCTATGTTCCTGAGTTACTGTGACATCATAGATTATTATGCATAATCCATCAGTATCAATAAAACTGGTTTTATGGAATGTAAATGTGAATTAATAATGCAGTCTAAAGTTACAGAACTCTCCATCCCTGCAGATGGTGACATGCAGGTGTATTTGAGAGACTCATTTAATAGATTCTGAAGTACATTACACTACAAAAAAGATTCAATAAAGCAGTTTTATTCTTCCCATAGTGAGAAAAAAAGAGAATTTAAATCGTGATTGGATTTTTTTTTTTCTTAAGAACACCAGGTTCTCACAGGCAGCACGGAGAAACAGTAGAGTATAAATGGAGAATGCTCAGTTATTTGATCTTACTCTGATACTTCAACCTTAATATTACCTTACTTATTCTTTACGATTTCAGTCATGGGTTTGTTAGCTGTGATAAGGACATGTTTTAATATGAATTTAGCTTTTTAATTTCAGGCTTACATATTGCTTAAGCATTTACAGTTACTGCAAACTCTTAAAATTCCTTTACAGGGGTTATGTGGTGAACAAGGAAGTGAAAATTTAGTGCCCCACTAATTCGTACTATTGGACATCTTTGTTACTAGGAAAGAGCTAGTATTTCTCTTTTACTGACACATCTATACCAATTTGATTCTTGCATTGGCATGTGTATATATGCTATTGCTAATATAGCTAAATCAGATAGCCTAGCAAGAGAGATCGCAGCTAAGGCTATGAGCCTTTACTGCAAAGCAACTACACTTACTTACAAGGACCTTCCGTATCACATAGTTACACCCATTATAGTGGTTTATTACTTACTATTTTCTCACCTCCTCTTTATTTTGGTTATTTGAGAATACATTGTTAGCACTTTTACCCTAATTCAAGAGATTATCGAAGCAGTAGTTTCAGTGAAGGGGATGACTCTAGTAATTTGTGCCAGAAGTCTCTTTTCATTTGCATTATAGTCATAACAAACTCCTGACAAATATAATTGGTGATAGCAATGAAGTTTAGTAGGAAGGTTCTGTCAGACTAAAGAAAAGAATAAGCAAATTGGAAAATGGAAAAGAAGCAAACTTAAAAATGGAAAAATGACTGTGAAATGGTCATCTTGGCTTGTTACCACTAGTTCCTTACTGAGCTGTCCAAGTCGAGCCTTCTCTTTTTTACCGAACAAACGTCCTATTGAAGACTTGATTCCTTTCTTCTTGGGAGCTTTGTGCAGGGAGTCCTGGCTGCTATTGACACTGCCAAGACCAATGCTTTCTGGTTCCAGTGAAGCAGGCAAACTACTACAAAATGATAATAAAGACATGGAATAGACAACATGTCAAAATTTGCAGGTAATCTTTTATTTTCTTCTGAGCACCTCTGCAAACAAACTAATTGGTTATACTTTAGTAATAATATCCCCACAAGTGACATAATCACATCTTCTTCCTTAAATGATTTAGAAACATGAAGAAGTCAGGTCATTTTGGAATAGTTAAACAACAAGATTTGAAAAGAATAATACAAGGTAAATCAGCAAACTACCAATTCATGTTACAAACATCTTACCTTCTGGCATCATTGTGGTATGAAGATGGTAGGGTATGAGTCATTCTGATAGCTCTGGGTGTTGGAGGAGGAGAAGTTTCACATTTGATTGTGGCTTTATCTTCACGCCCATCTTCTTCAACTACTGCAATCTGGGGGAGAGAGAGACTCCATTGAGAGCAGATGAGTTTTTCAAGAAAGTTTCAACATATGCTGCATGAAGTTGTCAAGTGAACTGAAGCATGTGTGGATTCAAGTGCAATTTTTTGAGCAAATTGTAAGGATTCTTATTTTTGAAATAAACTATGGGGAAAGACCAAGTGCATAAGTATGGCATGTATGTGTCTGAAAGAAGAGAGATGACATTTGGAGAAGAAATTAATTGCTTTTATGAGGAACAGGTTGATCCAGTCAAGATCTAAACATGAAAATAACCTTATACATGACCAGGCTTCTTGCATTAAGGAGGATTATTCAAGTAAACAAAGTTTCTTAGGGAAGTAAGGGAGAAGGTAAATACAAAAATAAATAGGACCATTCTGTCTATAGCTTGTTAACAGAATGGTCAGAATGTTTGAAAATAAGCACGAATAAAACAGAGTTTTGTCACAGCGTGTAATGATTTATCTTAAGTTTCCCCTCTCATGTAAGGATAAACGTCATATTCAGTGCCATTTCTCTGAATAACTTTATGTTGCCCCAGAAGATTTCAAGCAGTCCGACTCTGGTTTCTCCAGCAACAAGAATGGCCAAAATACACTGGAAGGTAATTATTTTTGTGTCCAAAATTTGGGTTTTTTCTGTATTTTTTGTGCTGCAGAGGCTACTACTCGCAGATTTCACTGGTGGGCCTTGATTCTGGGGCTCATCCGTGACTTTTGCAAGAATTTTCCAGGTGGGAGTAAAATGATTATGTTCATGAAAAGGAGCAGAGGAGATACAGTGGCTGGCAAGGAACCCAGTTATCTAAATAGCAGAGGAATATGATAAATGTGTTCTCCCAAACTTAAAAAAACCACAAACCCACAACAGTATCATACCTTTCTCCGATGTTTCCTTAGGTCACTTGGCTTAGATTGGTAACAAATGCAGCAACAACAAAGAAAGAATGATTAATAAATTTTCTCTGAGAATAACAAAATGCCACATATTCATTCTTCTCACATTCAGCAGAGATTTCGTGAACTTAATAATACCATATTATATACTAATTATACATTTGCTGTCACAACATAACTCCTGACAAATATGCCATTCTGGGAAAGCAGTTATTTTTTCTAAAGTTACAATCTCCTTCATTTTCATAACCTTAGAAAAGAAGAGGAAATTGCAAGCATACAGTAGCACTTGCTGTTTTTTGAGTTTTCACATAAATCTTTCCACTACCCTAAACACAGAGTTTGTTTTCTTAAGTTTTATCTAATATTACAAATGTATCAGTGTCTCACCAAGTATAAGCACAAAATATCACTAACAAATGACATGTCTGAAAAAAGCATATTTCTTTCCAGTTATCCCATGACAATGGGAAATGATGGGCATTTTCAGTCAATGGATACAAATTCACCCATCTTCTGTAATGCAGCACTATTTGGCAGTAGAAGGCTGCTGGAATGTGTCTTGTTCAACTCTTCTCATTTCTATCTTTGGTAGATGTCTCATACATTCAAGCGAAGCCAAAGAAAGTCTGCAGAATTTATTTACTGCCTGGACCTACACCATGGAAACTCATGCAGTCCTGCTCCTCCAGGATCATTTGGCAATTTGGGCTCTAGAGAATAGAGCTCTACAGAGCTCTTCCAAACTGATAGCCTGCTGCATCTGCCACCAGCCACTGAGGAGACATTCAGCATTCAACTGCTGCTGAAAGATTGCAGGGCAGACACATCCTGAAGTGGCTGATGTGTTTGCTAGTGTGGGTGAGCAAAGCTGAGGGCTGTGCTGCTGAGGACACAGTGGGGTGCCACCTCTACGGCTTACGATAAGTCAAGAGTTCAACTGCGACTCAGACAGACACATCCACCTGAGCTTTAGCACAGCTATCGCTAGATGCCAGTGAGGCCATGGCAACCTGAAGTGAAGAGGCTTTGCTGTCATTTTGTATTTGAATCTGATGAACCTACGGATCCAAAGCTACTGTGTCCAAATCGAGGCAACCAGGCAGTGCAGGTGTGTGCTGGAAGGTCAGTTTAACCATTGGTATTTATTTGTAGTTTAAACAGTCGGTGAAATGGAGCCAAACTGCATATTCAGGAAGGTGCTGCTTTGGTGAAGTGGGTGGCACCACAGCAGCCTGCGCATCCAGCTCCCCCACGACAGTCTGTGCCACCAACATCTTCCTTTCTGCTGTTCAGCAGTGGGAACTGGGGGCAGTAAGAAACCAGTGCCACAGTCTGGCACAACTGCCAGTCCTGACCTCCTCTTGCGATAAGAAGCTGCTTTAGCTCCCAAGAAGGCAGTAAACACCATCCTGAACTGGAAGGGGTAGAGGTGGATACAAACAGTTATCAGTTCCCAGGAAAACAGAATACTCAGCTAGACGATGCTAGACAAAAGTCCCTACTCCCAGCTGAGCAGAATGAATGCCCAGGCTCCACTACCAGCTGTTCTTAGCAACCTTTTCAGC
Source organism: Pampusana beccarii (assembly GCA_013399365.1). NCBI lineage: Eukaryota > Metazoa > Chordata > Aves > Columbiformes > Columbidae > Pampusana > Pampusana beccarii. Next base: position 78,412 of record VWYH01002063.1, read on the forward strand.
TAGAAGAATGAATTTCTGCTTTCTGATTGAGATCAAGGCTCATTTCCCCTCTGCTGGGAGGCTCCACAGGGAACCAGTACTGATGTTTCCCAGGAATGGACGACGAGGGGACATTGCTGACATTCAGATTATCAGGTAAACAGCAAATAAAAGAATGAGGTTGCACATATCCTATTCTCCTACCTGTATGTAGAGATCAGCAGAGAGGGCTGCTTTGATTCTCTCCTAGTGCTTAAAGGGATGAATTCACCCAGGCTCCAAACTGGTTTGTAGCCCACACTGAACACTGCACCTGCATCTGCACTCTTACCAGGATCAGAATTGTACATCTTGAATATGTCAACACATACTACTTTCACTTACTTGACTGTTGCACTGTTTCTTTTGTTTAGGACCGAAATAATTTTCTTTGCAAACCCCTTTTCACATCAAACCAGACATTTCAGAGTCTTTTTTCAAAGGTACAGCAGTATTAGAAATGCTTTGCTTGATAATTTGACAGATTTATATAGTTTTTTATGTGCCACTTTCAATGCTGAAATATATTAATTTAATGAATCATTGGAAAACAAAGCATTTATTTCAAGTGCATTATATACTGTCATAAAGAATACATACAAAATGCTGCAAGTATAAAGGCGTCTACCAAACATAGAAGTATATCCAAATGATCATATATTATATGATGTAGTAGAAGGTTTTAATGTCTTCTAGATACTTCTCGAAGGTTTAAACTCAGCAATAGTCCCACATACTACTGTGTAATAGCTATATTACTTCAGAGCTTTTCATTAGTAAACATTTTGTACGTATAAATTCATTACAGTAATTCCAATGATCAGTTCTGTTTCTTATTAATTCAGCCTGTGTGCTGAAGGCCTTTGATACTCAGATAACTATGCCCCTGGCAAATTATGGAATGCTCAAAACCACAATAACAAAACTCCAAACCACCCAAATGTCCATATTCTAGGGAATTTGCTATCTGTATGTATGATAAAGAGATGAGTAAAGAATTAGAGAGATGAGCCATTCATACAGTGAAAAGATGAAGTATTCAGTACTAGAAAGATCTCATCTAAAATTGGCATAACCAAGTTTCTTACCAGCGTCATAACCCCCATTCTGTCCATCTCCCTGGCTGGACTGCGAGGGGTGAGTTTAGGAGTTGAGTGTCCGCTGGGAGGAGATGAGCTTGCAAGTGACGATGCTGTCACCGAGCCAGTGATGGAGGTACCTTGGTGGACTCTGGCCAGATTTAAGCCTTCCAGACTCACGCTGGCCACTCTGTTCTCTATCTCTTCAGCACGCAGTTCTGTCGACTCTTTCTCTTCTTGGATTAACCTTATGAAGTAAAGGAACGTGGTTTATTTGTTTCTGCATACTCCAAAAGCAAAGCTAAAAAATGTCTCATTTCAAATGAGATTTGGAAGTAAAAGAAAACAAAGATTAATATCGTAGATCAACACGAAAATAATACCGAAAAGGGTATTTCTTAATCACCAGAATGACAAAATTCTTTTTCTCAATTCCTCTGTCCTCAAAAACTGTCTGAAGAATCTGCCCCACAACAAGACTTGCCATATGACATTTCAGGAAGACTGGGTCTTTTACAACGGAGACAGTATAGGGGAGGGGGAGTTAATAATCCGATTTACCATAGGAAACTAATTCCAGTCTTAAGTTGGCTTCATCTGATTTTCTGTTGCTGAAGCATGAACACGAATTTAAAGCCAAATGAAACTGGGCCTTTAAATACGGAATTGCTACGATAATCCACATTAATAAAACAAGAGATCACACAAAACAATTTACCCGTTTCATCCCTGCAAACTGATGAAAAAATGACAGTTGTTTCTAAAGCATTGTGGTTTTAAGTGTATTTCATTAAAACAGCTTTCTTGTTGGCAACAAATATGTTTCTTAAGCATATAGAGACTCAATAGGATTCTTCCACTGGGCTCTTTAGTTTTAGTTTTAAGGCTCTTTAGTTTTAGTTTTAATTGTGATTGCACCTAGAACAGCAAAATGTGTTTAAAATAAAACATTTGTTTAGAAGTCCTTTGCCCATAAACTTGTGTTAAAAAGAGTGGTGTTTTTGTTGTTGTTGTTTTTTATTGTTTGTTTGGTTTTTTTGGCTTGTTTGTTTGTTTGTTTTGTTTTGTTTTGTTTCTGTGAAGGTGAGGAAAAAGCATGAAGGATCAAGGTCAAATCAGAGCATATGAAGTTTGGGGAGGCTGAAACTGTGAACCAGGCTTTTATGAGTGAAATGAAGCAAGTACCATAAATGAAACCATAATACATCGAAAATATAAACCTGCAAATTCCTGTGCTGTGATAAAACTTCTTCTCTAACATCCATTTCAAAATTCCTATAAAATGTCTACAGTTCTTTCTGAAATGAGGCATGGCAGGAACTTAAAGGCAAATATTTTCAAAAGGAATTGTAAGAGTCTTTTTAATTTTAGTAATCTAAATTCTGAAACATCTTCTATAATAAAACAAATTTAAACCAAACCACATTTTTAGCTCATTTGATATCTCCAATCATTTGATAAATCTTTACAGTGTCTGTGAAGAAAATAAAACAAACAAAAAACCCCCGAGAAAACGTGAAGTGCAGTAAAAATTTATAAGATTACACCTGTAGAACCATTTTCCCTGAAACACATAAAAAACGAATACAAAATTAGTTACCTGTTTCTTTAAGAATGATGACAATGGTAATGAAAGCCTATGCTTCAGTATAAGCTTAGCACTAGGGGAAATAAACTACTCCCAGTGGACCTCCAGCAAAAATGGCTATACATAATATGCACCCTCACTTCCTTTTTGAGATCAAAATGTACTTGACATGTAAGTCAAGATCCTGTGTTAAGTAAAACAGTGTTCTGATTCAGGATGGCACAAATAATATCCCCCTATGTCACCTGCAGGTACAATTCCTTTTGAAAACCTTTTACTGCATTACATAATTACTTGTTAAATTGTCAAAATCCTAGTATTTTTAAAACAAATGTATTTGTTGTATCTACAGCCTCCTGAATTGGTCCATAGTGCTGATTTCTCTGCAATAACAGAAAATATGGATAAGGTTCTCTATTTTACATACACTGTTTTAAGGAGATTTACCCTCCCAAGAACAAAATTCCTCTATGACTCTCCATCTTGACAGCTGTAACGAGATATTTTTGAAAACAGCAGAGCAATTCTGTCTATATGAAGAAATTCTGGGAGCAGGGAAAACGCAAAGCTGTAGATCTGTAACAACGAGTCTCCCCTGCAAACAGAAAAGTTCTTAAAACTCAATATATTCCAATAGAGTTCTCCCTTTAAAGTCACCTTGCTCAGAGAATGACAGAGATCTAGCAAAAGGTAATCTGGTTTTGATTATATTTCTCACCACAGTCTTTTTGTCTATAGTATTACCAGAAAGTCACAAATACATTTAATAATCTCTTCCATCTCTTTCTAAAGAAACACACGTTAATGAGAGGATGTTTTTCATACACTAAGTTTTTAAAAGTTACCCTTCCTGAAAAACACATAAGAATGCTTTAAGCCTAAGATACGGTTTAGTTTATAAAACTCAATTAAAAGATGACATTGGATTCTCTATCACTCCATTAAATTTGCATAGAAATTATTAAGATACATTCAATTCACCACCTATTTTCAATAATTATAGCCCAACTTGGAGCATGAAAAACCACATTCTATGCCTCCATAGAAAATCAAAACTATGTCTTAGAAAATGTGGCTTATATGAGATGTAACACAGGAATAATTATCAGAAGAAAGCATGAAGAGCACTGAAATAAAACATTTCTTATAGGATGTCATTAGTGAGTAAGAAGAGGCACGCAGAACTGTGAAAAAGACCTTGAAAAAAGGGCTATGAATAGCGATCTATCAAATCTGCCATGTGTTAGCCTTCTCTAATGTATTTCTCTTTAACTGACCATGAGTTCTCTGCTTGGAACATTTTTTGAAAGAAATTTCTATGGTTGGAAAATGAAAAGGCCATTGTTATCTTCACACAATCAATACTCTCACACGAAGAGTGGACACATTATTAATCCTTTAAATGTACAAGTGTTTTCCTAGTTGTTACGAGCAGTATCTGAACTCATGAACTAAAGGAAGCTTGAAACAGTAATCACAAGTGTGTCACAGCCAGTTCAGGCTACTGACCTGATTTCTTTATTGATTGCATCCAGCTGCTCCTGAAGCATCATGGCCAGAGTCTGCGCATCAGAATGGCCACTGGGGGACAGGAGGTCCATAGAGCTGAAAAGCGTTTCTCTATCATCGTCATCGATGTCGGACATTTCGGTGTCGCTTTCGAATGGATGACTGCTCAAAACGCCAATCTGTTGAGTCCTATTCCACTCGTGATCACCAAGTGATTTTACCTGAGCAGGAATTAGGATGTATATGGCTTATTCCATGGAAAATAACTACAAAGTTGACCTTCTATAAAATGGGAAAGGAAAGCAAGTAACATTTAAGAACACATATTCAAGTGACCAATTCTCCATTAATATTTGCAATGTTACTCAGATTACATATTTTCACATAATTTCTAATGCTGTGTAAAATTAACTATCAAGAAATATTACACAAAAAGATACCCAGAAAAGACAGTCAAATATGCTTGAACTTTGATGTCTGAACTTTGGCCTTTTTTACCCTCATTTTAGTATTACAGTACTACTGTCTAAATATGCATAGAAAAATAACCTGCTACTTGGTGGCATGTTGTTGTTATTGTTTGTTGTTGTTGTTTTGTTTTTTTTGTAAGCTTAACAGCCCGAAATACATTATCTTATCAGGGACTATATGAGAAGAAATTTGGGATTAACCTTTGGTTCATCTCTGCGTACTCCCATCCGGCCCCTTCTAGGTCGCCTTATGACCTTAGTTGACCGATAGTCAGACTGGCTGTCAACCAGTGAGCCCACAGAATACCTCAGCTCTGCTGATGTGTCAAGGTGAGGCCTATAAAAAAAGCCATGGAAGTAAACTGAGAGAGTAATAGTAATAACAACAGCAACAATCCAATGACCTTCAGTCTAAGAACACAGATATAATTTTTAAACAAACAGATTATTATGTACCAGAATAAATGACAACAACATGACACAATATAATTTATAAGTGAAAACTTGAAATAATAAGAAAATTAATGAAGAGAATAAATAAAAAAAACCACTTTGATTTTTCAAAATGAAGGACTTGCATAGTAAAACTCATTGTCCAAAACTACAATATGAAAAAGCAAGCAGATTACAGGACAAGATAATGAACAGAACAGCTGCTCAATATACTATCCTGCATATATTCCTTTTATTAATTACCTGAATAAACACGCTTAAGGGTACTGCAAGCGCGTTACATGTTCACATGTGAGGATATCTATAACACTATGCTACAGTAAATCTGTGCTCTGCATTATAAAAATATTAGTGAATTGCCCTGCAATATATAACATCAGCTATGAATGATTCATGTTTATTTGATGATACTTTTGAGAGTTAACACATAAGCAATCTCCACATAGAAATATATGAATAGCATGCTTATAGTAGAAAAACGAAATGTAACAACTACTATACTAATAAGACAACTAAGCATGTATTTGTTTATAGCAACTCCTAAAATATTCGACATTTCACTACTTATAAAAGCATACAACAAGAGTTTACCATTGTACTTACATTTTCTTTTTTTAAAATTTGCTTAGTTACCTACAGAAAACTTATAGGCTTCACAACAATGTTAATAATAAGTCATGGGAAACAAAATAGGAGTAAGTTTTGTTCTTAAACACTTTCCTCACTTTGAAAAGAATGCTGTTCAAGAAAATGATGGCTTTAATCCTAGACATAAATAAGCTAAGTAAGAGAATGTCTTCTTTCCAAAAAATGGGGGATGTAATTCAGAAAACCATGTACGTCTATGCTGAAAACCGCAGGTTGTGTGACTGTTTTCCTGAGCTCTAGTTATGTGTTTTAGTCTAAACACAGAGATCCATCTTTCCTTGAGAGTAACTTAATTTGAATTAAAACATACTCATACTTGGAAGACTAACGTATTGGTCTCAAATTTCAAACATCACTTTTATTAAAGGTAAAAGTGAAAGACAAAACATTGTAACTGTGATGCCTGTATATTGATAAATGGGAAATGTGAAAACATCATGATCAACGTGAAAGCCTCTACTACAAGCTACTTTGACAGACTAGTATGAAGTAACATAATTACTGTCTGGTGTTATAAGTCCTGTGACAATTCTAAAAGAATAATGGAAGGATGTCAAGCACTAATACAGTTTGTTTTATAAAAAATAAATACTGTAAGAAAAAAAAATTAAAAAGAGGTACCCAAACTTCTGAAATGTGACTATGTGCTATAGTAATAAAATCAGATATATAAAAATGTCACAGATACTGAAAAATGTTTTAGGTTTTGGATAAAGCATGCATCAGAGCACATACTGTTGTCATAAATGGCCTTTTCTGAGCAGTCATCAGTTTATCTTCTCTTATGCTTCCCATCATGCCCAGTAGGAACTTCCATAATATTAGAAAAATTATTATTTTACCTTTTAAAAAATTCTCTAAAACTCACTTTTTTCATTGTACCCAAAACACTTGACAAAAGTTGGGCTACAAATGTCCTAAGCCTTTCATCTACAGCACCAGTCAATAATTTTTTCACAGAATCACAGAATGTTAGGGATTGGAAAGGACCTCTCCCATTTCCCGTGACTTAGCAAAGATGATGGAGAGTGGCCTGGCAATGACCTCAGCCAGCTCCCTCAGCACCCGTGGGTGCATCCCATCCGGACCCATGGATTTATGGATGTCCAGATTGCTCAGTTGCTCCCTAACCCAGTCCTCATCAACCAAGGCAAACTCCTCCATTGTCCTGCCTTCCTCTGGGGCCTCAGGGGTACGGGGCTCCTCAGCTTCCAACAGAGTAGACAGAGACAAAGAAGGCATTCAGTAACTCTGCCTTCTCTGTATCTTCTGTCACCAGGGCACCTACCTCATTCATCAGTGGGCCTACATTGCCTCTAGTGTTAGTTTTATCTGACATGTATTTGGGAGAAGCTCTTTCTGTTGTCCTTGACCCCTCTCACCATGTTTAGTTCTAAGGAGGCCTTAGCTTCCCTAGTTGCCTTGCTATATCCTCTGACAGCTGCCTTGTACTCTTCCCAAGTGGCCAGCCCCTCCTTCCATGATCTGTAGACTATCCTCTTCCACTTGCGTTTGCACAGCAGTTCCCTGTTTAACCAAACAGGTCTCCTGGCTCCCTTCCTTGACTTCCTATGTGTCAGGATGCTCTGATCTTGAGCTTGGAAGAAGCAGTCCCTGAATGCTGACCAGCTATATTGGGCCCCTTTACCTTCAAGTATCCTTTTGGGGCTTTGCGTGTTTAATTTTTCTGTATATCTCTCATATGTATATAGTAAACCAGTTTGGACAATAACTATTTTTTATTTTCTATGTTTGTACCACATTTGCCGTAATAAAACTTCACTCTGATGATTGATAATGCTTGGTACTTTGTGTAGAAAGTTGGCAGGAGAAAAGAAACAGCTCAGGTTCGAGTCTCTGGCAGCAAATATCTTTCTGCTGACCAGCTTCATTATTCTTCTGCTTGAAGAACAAACTCCTGCAAATACAGAACTGAATATGTGCTTAGAGCAATAAGTATTAATGCTGATACCTCCCTATTTCTGAGAGGGCTGGTAGCTTCATGAGGTGAGGTCATGGAAGGCAAAGTATACTGTTTTGGGGGAAACTGCTGAATTCCCAAGACATTTATACAGGTTATCAAGTTCAAACAGCCCCTTGACAAGAGCCAGTCAGACTCCTGTTCACAGAGTACAAGCTAATGACTATCATCTACCCAGCAAGAAACCTTGCTGTTCACCAAGGATGGCTGTTTCAAAAATATCTCTGCTGTTTTGTTAATTTGTTACAACAGGTGAACAGTCTGTATACTTGCAAGCACTCTCAAAAAACATTATGTGTGCCTGTAGTCACACCTACACTCCCACAGGAACAAAAACATGAACAGTTACAAGCATCACATTCTGGATTTCATCAATTTACACTTCTCCATGTGTAGAAAAATACTACTCCAAGACACAGTAAAAGGTTGAGGGAGAATCCATGTCCAGGTACTGAGCAAGATGTCTAAGGAAACAATGGGCAGACAATATCTGATGCAACAAAAAAATTATCCAAGAAGAATAACTTTAGAGGACTACAGTGCTCTGAATTTAATCTTGGCCCTGGAGCTTTGGGTGGCATGTTTTAAAAGTCAATATGTTGCTTGTTCTGATAACAGGACATGGCACACAATTATCAATAAAGTAATGATTTTATTATTTATTTTTTAATATTTATTATTATTATAAATTACTTCCAGCTGTTAGTAGCTATTTCTGTGGTATCTGTCTCACTGTTGTTCCCTTACTGCTTTTCTGCCAAAAAGACACATAATGTTTAATGTTCTGTTATGATATTGTCAGATGTTCTGAATACTGACTTCTTCACAGCTGAAGATCTGTGGTCTTATCTTACTAAGCAAAGCTGAGTTATTCCATGCTAATTAAAAAAAATCATTAGATATAATTTATAGAATAAATAAATATGATCATAAATACGCTGATTAGTTTCAGCATTAAAAACAGTGGTTTCGACTTTATTATTAAGCTCTTCTGGGAAAAACTGGGTAGTTGGATGTACTTTTGAAAACATTCCACAATTAAAAAGACTTTCCTTAATCTCAGTAATATTTCAGTGTATACTCACTTCTATAAGGACCTGTTTAGCTATGAAAAAAGTGAAAAGCAACAGTAATAATCATAGCAGATTCTGCATTTTTAAAGAAATAAGTTATTTTTCTGCATAGTCTAAACACATCCCTGTTGTAAAGGTTCAAATCTTTTATTTATCTTCTATTTCAATGCAAAGTGAGGAAACTTTTGTCATTAACTATTACCTTGACAATGTGGGTTCGATTAAAGAACCAGCCCTCAATTTCATTTGATCCAGTTCAGATCTCAGTTTCTCAATTTCTTCGGCAAGTCTTTCCTGGAAATGAAAATAGTAAGATACACTTACTTGTGATACAACATACATTTACTTTATGAGATAATGCTCTTGTAAAGCTAAACAAGTAAGATAAAACATATGTAGCACTGACTATATAAGAAAAGGCAGCAACATTGTTCAAGTTTCATTATTGTCAACAAGAGATGCATCAAGAAAAGGTTGCATAACATACCTCGGTGTTCTGCCACTAGCTGGAAGTGATTGCAGGACAGGTTTGTACTTCAAACTTAATTTTTTCTTTTTAAACAGCTAAGGTCAGGAAAAGAATGAACACTGATTTGGGCTCTAACTGTACCCTCCATGCCAGGCACAGCTCAGCGTGCGAAACGCCATTTGTCCTTTAGAGACAGAGGTTGTGTCCTGGCTTTTTATTTACAAATAGAGATATAGAAACAGAGAGAACCACATTTGAGGTACTTTATCGAACTATAGCTTCACAGGTCGCTCTTGGGGATTGATGAAATTCTGGTATGAGGTGCTGCTGGTAAAAAATGACAATGCCACCATTTTTGGAACGAACTAACAAAAGAACATTGACAGCAACCATGAGGGAAAACAGCGCTGTTCCCAAATTCTACAAACAATGATAATCTACTAAGAAAATTAAAAGAAATAAAATAATTTTAAAACAAACTAAGAGAGAGCATGGGATGAACTAAGGCTGCTGTTTTTGCAGTTTAAAATGTTCAGGATTCCAAAATGCTAGGAAGGAAAGGGATCTGCACTTAATTACAATCAGATTCGGTAACTGTTATTACAGTATTTTTACACTATTTCTTCACTTAATAGAATTACTGAGACTTGGTTTTAAATCTGCTTGTATCACTTGCTAGTTATTTAGAGGTTATTAATATTTGGTGTTACATCCATCTATCTGCAAATTGCTTCATCAGTTTCCTCATTGAGGTGAAACAAATAAACCCTTAAAAGTGGGAACCTAGAAGCTCTGGAGTCAGATGTATGTGGTTGTGTGTAAAGAGAATTAATCTTCCATTGCACAGAGCAGTAGTGGAGGTGTTCTATTTCACCTCCCACCCTTAAGTAAGAATCAAGAAATATAATAAATATCTTTGCAAAAGTACTTTTGATACAAATGTAGATTTTTATAGCAGTTTTTCATCTTTGTCTAGAGTTGATATGTACTTTCAAGCCAAAAAATAGATGGAAAAAGGCACTGTATTCACTCCACTCTGACACTATTAAAACAATAAAATTATGTTGGAGATAACATAATCAAGCAAAATGATATAAACTTCTGTTGAAATTGACACAGCTTTAGAAATGTTGTTTTTGTCATCTACCCTGATGGTGAACTATGATTCCCATTTTGCAACAGCTGAATCATCTTATAACTGTGGGAGTAGAGAGCAAAAATTTTATTTAAGTGCCCTACAAGCTCCTTTCTGGGACTTTAATCTATCTGCCTTTCGACAGGGTTATCTGAATGTAGATGAAAATAACTATTTATTTGAACAGATACTTTTTTTTGTTATTTTTCTCCAAGTTCTTAATTTTAGATGTGATATGATGTATTAGCACCGGATGGAGCTACGTTTTTTAAATTCTATATAATCACTTCTAAATGAGTCTGTCACATTACAAAACACTTTGTGAATCTGAAGGCACATACAATTGTCTGTCCTACTGCACTCAATGCAAGTGTAAATTCAAAACTAAATCCTAACATTTGGGATTGGAATAAATATTCATAGCTAATTTGACTAATTCACTAAGCAGTATTAGGGGTTAATTTGCAAGGAACTAAGAAAGGCCACTTCCAGCTATATTTAGCATAATGCCACTGCACCTGTTAAGAAGAATCGCATCAAATCAAGCAATTATGTTCCTCACTATGAAAGTGTAACCAGTTATGCATACATCTCTGTTAAACAAGGCCTTTCCAGAATTAAAACTGATAGAACAAAAATTCCAGAGCCAGTTGAAATCAATATGAATTTTAGTACTGACTTCCTGGGGCTAGGATCTGAACCGTGAGCTTGGCTCAGAACAATTACTGGAGACCCTCAAAGGCTAGTTAAGACATCTGGGTGATTAAAGGAATTATCATTGATGTCAGGAAGATTTCACACGCTAGTTGGATAATTAATATACCATACACATATTTCCAAATAAATATATAACTTTCGTTAAAAACAGATATAATTGCAGTATTTTACAGTACCTTGTCATGTAAAGACTCTTCCAGATTTTTCCTGAAACTTTCAGATTCTTGAATCAAAACATTCTAGAAATTAAAAGAAAAAAAAACAATAGATAAACGAGAAAGAAATTAGGGATATGTTAAGTAACAGATATCACCATATACATGTAACCTCCACATACAAGTTAGCAATGTTAAGTAACGAATGAACTTTCATTTTCACTGGACTTTAAAGTATTTTAATGCTTCAGTTTAAGTATACATTAAACACTGGAAATAATCCAAATATGTAGGACCACAGTTTTTCAAGAACAGCACAAACTTTGCATTTTCCTTGAACTGAGCAATGGTTATACTCCTACACAACTATTTCTCCCAGGTTTTTCTTTTGGCAGGCCTATTGCTTTGTATTATATTTAGTTTCAAAGATATAAGAGAAGTACATCCTCTAAAGGTTCTGAAATGCCCTTCTGAAAGACACTCAAAGATTCCCCTCAGCTCAAACCAAAGCTGAATAATTAGAAGAGGGAGGGATTAAGGAGGGTGAATACAAAGGTCATGGGATTTGAATTTTGCAGGCCCATTGTGTCTCACATCATGCAAAACCTCTAAGCAACATTCCCTCTCCAAGGGTAAATTCTCCTTCTCCTGTGGTGACAACATTTTACTCTTCCCAGAGGAAGTGAGGCAAAATCAGCTGGCTAAAATATGTGAATGGAAGCACATCCAAAATGTGGCCACTCCTCAGTTCTCATCCACTTTCTCTCACTGCCTTATGCTGTGTTGTGCACTGCTCCTTGACAAGCTTTTCATCAGACACCCCACTGATTAAAGGGGGTCATAATATTCAGTATATCCAGCTTGCAGTAGTTCTGGAAAGATTCTTAAGCGCACCCTTGAATTAAGAGTTGAATCTATAAATTAGATCATATTAGTGGTAATATTTGCTAATACAAAATCATCATGATGCCTCCATTCCAACAAAAGCAGAACAGGTTTTGCACAGGAGAATCTTTATTAAGCTGAACTTTATACCAGCCTTTGCACTGTACCTTTTCTTCAAGTGCTGCCATTCTCTCTTTCAAGTGTAGCTGCAGACGCTCATTGGATTCTGTCAAAAGTCTGTCTACGGTATCCGATAATCTTTTGTTGTGCTCCTCATTCATTTTTTCTCTTTGCCTTGCCTTTAATGTAGAACAGAAGAGACAGATTGGTAGGGTCCCAAATTAACCAGTACAGACTTGTATCATCATAAAATTAAAGAAAAAAATATGGTAACTGTAGCCACTTAAAGAAATTCCATATGAAACATAATTACAGTTATTAATGAACACTCATTTTTATATCAGTGGAACACTTCGAAAGCTGCAACTAGACGTAAACTAGTATATTGAGACGGTTAAGTAAAGTGGGAAGACGCTGCCATCACTGCTATAAATAAAACATTTACTGGTAGATATTAGTTTGCTGCAGTGCATAATTGACAAAGCTATATCAATAAATTAAAAGAAGAAAAGTGCACAGAAATTGTCTGAAATACACATACTCTCTGAAGTTCCTGATTCTTCTCTTCAAGTTGAGCTTCTAAGTGTCTCATACGTTCCTCAATGTTTCCATGTCTTTCTTCTGCCTGTAAAAAAATAGAAAGACTCTTTCTGTAATTTAAGTGGCTTTGGAAGTCTTTATCTCAGTAAAGTTTAACCAAAACATAAAGCAAGCTACTACTAACTGCAAACTTAGTTTTCCGAAAAGAAACTTTATTTAAACAGGCAGCTGAACAGCATTGCTTGAAATGTGTCAGCTACAAAGGCCTGTTACATCCAAGCATCAGCAAAACATTGGAGTTATTTATGAGCAATGAAATCAGCCAAATGTAACATGCAGACTGTGCATGGTTTGAACACAAACCTGCCATCGTAAAATTGTAAGCTCCTGAAGCACTGAACTGCACGATGGTTGATTATCAATAACAAAAAGTAAAGAAAAAAAAAGTTAAAGAAAATGAAAACAAATCAGATGAATTCTATTTAGCAATAGAAAGTAAAGTCCAGTAGGACTACCTTCCTACGTATGGAGATCATTTCTTGTAGCTTAGCTTCCATAACATATTGATAATCATCAGATGAGGTAGAAGAGGTTGGATCAGACTAACAAGTCAAGGAAAAGGAGAGGGACAAAATTGAAAAATCAGAACTAAAGACACTGACACTGAACAGAACACACCACAGAATGCTTAAAATAAAAGTGTGACTGAAAATTTAGTACTTTAGCTGACAGATTTTTATATGGAATAAACTACACTGATACTTGGTGAATATGATGCAGTTGATGTGAAAAAACTGAAAATAATGGAATGCTAAAAAAAGCTATCAACCTACACATGAAGTTCAAGGTTAGTGATGGCTGGCTGATGACATATTACTACAGAGTGGATTCAAAGCAATACTGTCTAATCTCTCTCTTTATATATATTTTATTATGGCCAACTAAACACCAGAACAGGACTCTGTGAGGCCAATGTCAGAAAGTCCTTTATAATTCTTCTATAATTTTCTAAGAATGAAAGCAATGCATAAATACTAAACTGATGGATTGGTCAGTTACAGAACTGTACAATGTTATGGTACATTCCCTAATTTCTAGAAAACAGAAAGAACATCAAAAAAGACAAGGCTCAAACTTTAGTATTCCATTTTAGAATAGACTACATAAGCCCTTTCATCCAAATAAACAATATGGTTTTCATCTCTTTGAAAGGATCCACCCTGGTGGATCTCTTTGGAAGATCAAGGTCACCAGATAAAAGAAGAACCTATAAATAAAAATTCATTAATAGGAATGAAAAGTCATTACTGAGTATAGACATGGTAATCCATCCAAAGATTCATTACTACTTCTGACAGAAGTTGATCTTAATTAGGTTGTTTGTTGCAAAACATTAATATTCTTGTTATTGTCATATCAAACACGTCTATGTTATAATTCAAAATGAAAAAAAAAACAAATCTTAAGGAAAGGGAAATGCTATAATGGATTTGTTGCTATGGAAACAGGAATGGGCACAAGGCGTATAGACAATGCTACTGATGACTGAGTTGTGAGCTCGTGCTTGTCAAATGCTATTTCACTCCGTCAGATTTAGCGTCTCTCAAAAAGAGACCTTGAACTCCATCTTTAGATGAGCAAACTTTAATATGCACAAGAAAGACCAATTTTACAACTGTATTTTTTTTACTGAGACTGTTTTTCATGCTGTTGTCTAGTAATGCTTTATCAGAATAATTAGGGATACCAAAGTGATTCCAGCTGTATATCATAATTTAAAATTACTGATAACTTAAACTCAGTGGTATTATCAGGACCAAAAAAATCAGACAGAAAACAAACCTGTAGTCTGGAGATTTATAAATATAAATTGCAGCTTTCGATAGGAAGACATTCATATGAGAAAATCCTGCTTTGTATACGTACAAGAATAATGCTTAGCTTTTAGGATCACTACTATTCTTTCAGAGTAAGTATAATCACAAAACTCAGGTTCTTGCAAAATTTAAGAGGAACTCAGTATACTTTGTAATTAAGCTCATTTAGTAAGTGCACTTACTGTCTCAGATCATGAAGCAGGCTTATTGTGATGTATTTGAATTTATTTATTATCTGAAACCTTTGCCTATTCATTATGACTTGGACCAGTGACAACCCCTTTATGATTTTATCTTATATTTTAGTTTTACCTATTAGTTTGTTTCAGTACACAAGTACTAATGCACGGCCCCCTCCCCCAACTGGATAAATAGGAAGACAGGATTAAAAAAGTTCAGTCCCCACAGCTGTAGAAAACCAGACCACTCTAACCTTTCCACAAAGTGACCAAGCCTTATCCTTCCCCTTTTCCCCCTTCTGAGTCCTGGTTGTGGTATTAGTTCAAGTCCTTCCATTAATGTGTCTCAAAGGGTCAGAAAAAGATTCAAAATCATCAAAGCTCTGAGCTGATGATGGAGGAGGCTTAAGAAATTCTACCTCTTTTGAAACCATTTTAATTGACGGAGATATACATTGGGAGTTTCATCCTACAAAATTAAACTACTTGGAAGCTTCATTAGCTGACTGCGAATTTTAAAAGGAAATTACTTAATCTGCATTGCTTCTACACACTTAATTGCAGGTTAATGCAAAATATGAAGATAACCAAACTAATAGTTCTGAGTTCAAAGGGGATCTCATTTAACATTTAAGTCTTTTGATATGTCGTGCTGTCTGTCATAACCTGTTCTTGAGAAATTGGTCTAGCTAGCTATATCATTCACATTTATTTATCAAACTGAAAAATAGATTTTCTGTCCAAACCATGCCATACATTATTCCTTAGCAGGAAACAGTCTTTTCAATGCATAAAATAATGGTTGCATTAGGCCTAGCTATTATTTGGAAGAAGAGGAATAAAATTATTGTCAGAATTAAAAGTTATCTGAATTCTTATATAGAAAACATTCTTGAAAGAACATAATGTTATTTCAAGGTTCTTAGAGCTATCTAGTTCTGCTGTTTCATAACTGTCTACTGCTTCAATAAATCAGTAAAGTATATGTTTAATATATATATATACACATATAGGGGTTTTTTGCATGATAGTTTTCAGTTATTTCATTAAGAATGTTAAAATGTTGATAGATACATCCTTGCTAACAAACCTTCTTAAATGTGGCTCAGAGTACCTCTACTTTGTTTTCCAGCATAAAACAAACCAGAGCTGATCTCCAAACTCATCTCCCTTTACATCTCTTTGGTAGGATGAAGAGACATTAAAATTAATTAAAATTCACTATGCCTTAGAATCAAAAGAAATGTCGTTATCCTAAACACTTAAAATGTATTTGATTATTCTATGTTTCCTTTACGTGCATTTCATTTGTTCATTCCTAAAGTGTTATTCTGTATTACTCTAAAATAACCAAATTATTTCATAAACAGAGACATTAAACAATTAGGCTCAACTGGTTGCCTGGCAGAGGACAAGCACAGGTGTGTAACCTTAGAACCTACCCTGGGCTCTAATGCAATTTAGTGATTTTAACCACCAGTTCTTAGGTGCCAAATGCATGAGCAGCCCCTGCAGCAGGGACGTGAATGAAAACGGTGTCCTCTGTAAGGGCTGGGGAGACAGAAACCTATGTATGTACTCCCTACTTTGAGACCCTTCCAGACAAAAATAACCTAGCAACTCAGCTATTCACTAATGGATTTGCAAATACCTCCTGCACAGGCTTTCCCAGGCTATACTGTTGGGATTGACAGACCATTGGTGGCTACAGTTTTTTGTTGTTCATGTGTTATTCGGCTCCAGACAGTCCCACCGGAACAGGCTCTTTAGGATACTTGGGAGCCTACCGTAAAAATACTGAATGTCTCACTCTCTGCCTTGTGTCATGAGGCAGAGGCTGAGACACCAGCTTTAGTCATCTTGCTGTAGCAGAATTTCAGATACACGTGAGACAGAAGGAGCAATTGTGTGCTGTGAGATTCATAACGAGAAATTGGAATTCTTCTGATTTGCCTTGCTAAGAGTTAACTGAGTTAAAAACTTGCTGAAGTGGAACTTGCCTGACTACTTCTTGGCAGACCTTATCCTACATTCTTCTTTTTAATATATGACTTGCATGCCAGTTCAACAGTACTCTGTACGGGAGGATTAGTAAGACACATGGTGCAGTATTCAGCAACTAGCATTTAAAGCATTTAACTAGCACATTCAGTTATAAATAGATTTGTGAAGTTGTGCATTAGACTGGATTAAAAATATATGGACAAAAACTAACAATGTCTGAACCCTATGAGATACCAGCATGAGTCTTAATGCTCACTTTGCACTCTATATGCTATGAAATAGCAAAGAAATAGCCAGTATAAGCCAGTAATAGACAGGAAAATTTTACTTTGAGGGAATACCAAAGCAGCTTCTATTATTGCTCTCTAACCCTGTTAAGACTCTGCTGCTGCTCCTGCTGCTAATGCGCCCACAAAAAAAATGTTGCTTTCACATCATCTGTTACTGTTGGCACTGCACATTTTCTAGGTCTTTCCATCTTAGTTGAAAAAATAATCCAATTTCAGGTGCAGAAAGCACCTGTACAGCACAGGTGCTATCATTTTAATTCCTCATGCTGAGCTGCAGGAACAAATCTAAAATTTTCTAATAGTACAAGCCAATTTTCACAGTTTTGAGACCTTGACTTTTGCACACCTGCTGTCTCCAGATTTTCTACTGGCTTCTTATGGCACACATTCCTTTGGCTATCCTTTGAATGAGTTAGTTATTCAGGAAGAAAGAATGCATTATTGAATTGAGCTGTGCAATCCAAGGTGAAAATAGGTGACCATGGTGACTGAGTCACAACATCTCACAAAGTTATCAACTTGTTCACGAGCTCACTTCTAACACGTTCCAATTGTGACAAAATATGTTGTCATAAGTCACCCCCTTTTCTGAAACCCAAACTTTCAGCCACTAGGTACCCACTAGATATGCCCCTCCTTCATTCCCCCACTACATTCTACACCTTGTAGGTTTAGTAAGTAACTCCTTCCATCTAGCTCTGTCAAACTTGCTTTCATTTCTTCCTTCTATCAGAAGATCTTCTGTAGAAAGGAAAGCACAAGAAGAGGGGTGGTTCGAGAGACAGTAATGTGTTGTAAATGTAGAGATTTGTTGGGCTTCCCTCTCCACAGAAGATTTTATCTTTTTTCTTCTTCACAGAAGATTTATCAACTTCCTTTTCCAGCTAACACATTGTCCTCTCTCTCTCCCTTGTTCTCAGAGACATTTCTGTCTTAACCACATCCACTTCTTGCATGAAAACTCCTTTTTCCTCTTTGTTTCCTTTCCACTGCAGACCTCCTTTGACTTCTTTGCAATTTCTTCACTACTTAATGCAAATCAGATCCCCACATTGTCACAAAACAAGCATTATGTCCCACTTGCCTCCAACTTTCAAGTAATTTTTTAATCACCCTTAAAATAAGCTGAATGCGTTATTATGCTAAATGTGGTCTATTATGATTATGGTTTCCTTTTCTCCATGTCAGTGCTTCTCTAATGGAGCTGAAAAGCACTGCTGGTACTTCTGGTGACCTGCATACAGGAATGATGGAGTAAAATGCTGACTGCTGTCTTGTGACCAGAGAAGTGACGTGTCACCTCTGCTGCACAAGCACCCGAGGGGGAGAGTGACTACTAGTGAGAGTGAGTGAATGGAAGCAGGTAGATGCTGGTTGTCTGCACGAGACCTCTCCTTGAATACATGGAAGGAGAAACCGTGTTTGACAGACTAACCATCTGAAGATTTTAGATGCTCCCATGTCTTTCCCTTCTGAGGAAAACAAACATCTTGTAGGATAAAGAAAGGTTTAGTTAACACTGGAGGGAAGTTCTTTCTACAACCAACTGCCTCTTCTTCAGGGAAGGCAAACAGACCAATACTGTGAGAGTGAAAACAAGGTGGCTCAATGAGTCATGGTGGTCTAAATCCTGGGATACATGCCGAGAGCTGTGCTACTTGTCATGACCAGACAGATACGAGTGCGACGGCCAGGCAGGACAGCAGAGTACATGGGATCATGCTGTTCCAGGTTAGCCTGCCACAGGCTGACTAACCCTCCAGTTGCTCACCCAATGGGCAGAACACAGTGAAAACAAAGCCAAAGAAAAGCTCAAATGATTCAGGTAAATTTATGGGTACTTATCTTAGTTCACTGTATAGTCCAAACTTTTGGAAGTTCACTCCTTATGGACTAGTTTGGTCATGGAAAAGTAGCAAGAAGACATTCACTAGCCCGTACAGGTATAAAAAGAAAACCAACTCATTTTAAAAACTGACAACATAGAGGGATCTCATTCAACACCCTTCTTTTGCAGAATCCCAACCCAGACTTCTTATGAGGAAGAGTATAATCAATTGAATGCAGAATTGTAACATGCATATTTTAAATTTGAGGTGTAGGGAGGAAATCACATCCACATCATGTTAGTTTTGTTTTATCTCCACTTGTAAATATTTGGCCTTATATTTTCCCCACAGTGAAGCAGTCATTGTTTCCAGTTATGCCATACTATTTCCCTTTAAAAAACATGTACAATATTAGGCTTAACTCACCTCTTCCATATGATTGTAACCCCATTAATCTCAGAGAAGCCACTTTCATTGAGGTAGTACAAAAGAAAGGAGAATCAGTTTTGACTTTTTTGCAGCACAGATAGACTAGGTGATTCAGGGGGCTCATCTTTTACTCATTGTACATGGACATGCAGTGACCATAGCTCAGGTAGGCAGACTTCAGGTTGTCCGAAGTCAGCTAACTTGAGCCCTACTGACAAGGTAATACGCTGGCACAAACCTCAACAAAGGGAAAATTAAGCATTAGTCAGCCCCTTAGGTAGGTCTTGCAGCTTTCATTTAATAGCTAGTGTGGTAATAGTATACCAGCTAGCTAATTTAAAATTACTTAAGTAAGCTGCAGTGACTACAGTACCATCCTTGACTCCAAGCTACATTTATGTGACCCGTGAAAAGTACTGGACTTTGAATTTCGGAGCTGTCAAACCAGCACTTTAATAAGATCTACAGTTTGCGAAAACATTATGTACAAGATATATAAAATATAGGCTTCTTCATGTCATGTATTCCAAGACACTATTTAAAATAAAATTACTTCATTTTTTTATGTAATCACAGAGAAATGAACAGAACTGGCATTACAATCTAACATACTTCTTAAGAGTTTTCTGCTTGACAAAAAATTTGATAAAGTACATTTAAGTGAAATGGGATGGAGCGTCAGCTCTGTTCACTGTTCTCTAATCACATCCCATGAAATAATGTAAGAGGACAGAGATGTATACTGCAGCTTTATGGTCACAATAACAATATCTTATGGAAGTGTCTGAGTGCTCTGCATGGTTGAAATGGGATTTCTTCTTACACTATTTGCCATTAACATATGTTGAAGGAAAAATGCAGTTGCAAGAAAAGACATGCTTGAGACTGCAAAATACTTACTGGTGTCTAATTGCTGGAGAAATTACTCAGGAAAAAATTTCTTAAAACAGAAAATTATATTTTTAAGCTACTGAGGGAATTACAATATGTGATTATTTGTTGAATCAGAAACAACTGGAAAAAAAAAAAAAAAGAAATTGAAATGCCAAGATATTGCCCTTATGCACACCTGAGTTTTTATCAAACTGAAATGATATATATTTGGTACTTCATGTAGCTCCCTTTTTGCTGATTCTTTCTCCTTGCCCCCTCCCCCCCCACTATTTTCAGTCTCTCAAATTCCCACCCATTCATATAAACCTATGGACAGCACAAAATCTTGATTACTGAATAATGATCTTGCCTTACTAAAATAATAAAAAAACCTCAACCATTCAACCATCAATTCTCCCCAAGCTTCTCTTCCTTTCTACTTCTTAACTAAATTACTTAAAAATTGGACTGCAGTAGTGAGCTGCTCAGCACTTAAGGCTTCACTATAAATAGAAAAACATGAGAATTGAAAACAATCCATCAAATATCAAAATGGCTAGGTACATAAATAGCTAGAAACATTCCTTGGTAACAGAGAAAGGAAAGCTTAGATACATCAGAGTGATATGTAACACAATCTCTTAAATGCATTTTTCTTTATTTGTTTGATTTTAAGAGATGAAAAATAAACATATTATCACACCTTTATGAAACTGATAATATCCGAGCTATAGTATTAACTACATGCACACCTGAAAATATTAGAGGCCAAACATGAAAACCACACTACTGAAAATTTATTTTTATCTTCTTATTTTTACTGCAAGAAAGCTGTCAAATAATAAATTTATCAGAAAAAACATTTTGAAGTCCTCTCAGGGTTTCACATTTGTCTTTTCAGATATATGATGCAAAGAATAATCCAAAACAAACCATTTAAGTATGTCTTCACCTTTGCTGTACAAATGATCCCAACTGCCACTAAAATTTGATTTTATAGCACTTACTGGAATGCAAATAATTGTTGTTTCATATACATTTTCAATGCAAATGTCCAGAAGAACTAAGTAAGTGTAGGATTGGGACTTCCCCCTACCCCTCTCCCCTTAAATTAGAAACTCTTACATACTAAAATGAATCCTCCTAGGATAAGTAAGACTCATGTATATTGGAAATATATGACTCCCTTGTAAATATAGTCTAGGCTAACTTACAGATAACTATTCTTCCTGTTACCAAAATGCTAAGAATTACAAACATGGCATTGAGACCATTCCTGGTTAAACTTACGGCACATACTCATCTGGAAACGTTTTCTCCTTTCCAATCAGCTTGAAACTACTTTCGTTTTGGTGTTGAGGTGAGGAATCGGGATGCAAATCAACATTAAACAACGGGGCTTCTGCAGTGAACCTATTTCTCAGGACAGTACCTTAGTCAGAGCTGCAATTCTCTGAGCCAGCTCAGCCTCCACTTCAGGTAAGGTTTCAGCCTTCCTCATCGTCTGCTGCAGCTTCTGCTCCGCCAGCTCTAGACGCTCTTGCAGCTGTCTGTTTTTGTCTTCCAGCTGAGGGCCAAAGATAGATAAACAGGTATTAAAAACCAACCAACCAAAACAAACAAAAAAACAGAATTAAGATTTTTCTTCAGTTTTTTTAAGTATCAGAGAAGCAAGCAAAACTCACTACATATGCATAGATACTCCGCAGCATGGGAGAGCTCATTGGAAAGTTGGAAAGCACGAAACAGTGTAGGCTGCCAGTCTTACTAATGATGAATGAATTGAGGCCCAAGGGTTACGAGAAGGTGAAGAAAAGGAGTTGTAAAATGGCACTAATGAAGATGAACAAAAAGCTTCTCTGATCAATGTGTTGTTTATCTGAGCAAAATAAAAGTTTCGATGCCAGTAAAATGTGCATTTTCTACACGGAAATATTGAGTCTATCTCACAGAAAAGTTTATGTATGAGCTAAAATGGGAAAGAAGTACAATTCCAAAAGGACAGAATTCCCAGCAAAGTTTCTAAACAAATTGCCAAACACAATTTTCTGAACTAATGCCAGTCATATATTAGTTTTATTAGTAAGTTTTCCTGAGTTAAAACTTACATTTAGTTCATGGTCATAACCCGGTTGCTATTTGCTTAAGGTTGCAGTGATATTTTTCATTGTGAACCTACAATTAAGTCTCATTTTACACAAGTAAAATTGTTTAATCTGTGATAACCGTTGAACAGGAAGACTTCGGATAACTGCAGTATTTTCTGTCCTACTAAGATGCACCACATGATTAAGAATTTTTTAATTACTTGCTAGGTGTTTCCTGCTTTCCTGTTCATTCCAGGTAATAGAAGACATGAAAAAGAAGTATGCTTTTTGATTCCTTTTTAATCCTTTAGAGGCATGAAAAACTAGGCTTTCCACTCACAGTTCTGCAAATCAACTTTAAGTCTGCCTGTATATATTCTAAGCCTAGTTCTATTGATCACTGCTTTGAGTAGGCAAACCTCTGCAGCACAGCATGACTCACACTGACAGCAATGAAAGTTCAGATGCAGGTACGTTACTTGTCCATTGTTGGGTGTCTTTTCTTCCTAACAATTGAAGATGCCTCTCAAAAAACTCCAAGGAAGCCAGCAGAAGCCAGAAAGTTTGAGTTCTGATGCTTTCATTTCCCTGAACAGGTATGCAGGTACATGTATATGCACATACAGAGGGATGCATGTGTGTGTGTAAATATTCCTGCATACAACCATAGAAGCAGAGATTTTCAGGTCATACAGGCTTGTTTCTCATATAGCATTTTATATTGTGTGAAGACATGATAGGTGAAAAAAAGGTCTGATACTGAGGCTGAGGAGCAATTTAATCTTTTACAGTTTAAATTATATTCATTTCACGTTAGCTTTCTGTTCACATTGTATTCTTCAAATCACAAAACATTATTTTCCGTTCAATTTACACTTCAGCTTCTGGAATCACTGTGGAAACAAAGTAGCCTGAGAGAAAACTGCACAATCCTGTTATACACCTTTCTAAAAGATATTCAAGGATCATTGAGCTTTGTAAAATTTTATTTATATACTACTAATTTGTGAAATCACTAGAACTTACGGTACGCAAATTTTGGTCTTTCCTGTGGAAGGAAATTTCTTTTGCTGACACTATTTTTTGAAATTTTGTTTAAAAATAAAATTCAGAAAATCATTACATAAGAAGCAAACATAAACCTTTACTTAGGCAATATGATGGTGCGCATATATGCAAGACACTGTTACAAAACAGTTATTTTGCAATGTTGAAGGTATATGTTGATTTGGGATTCAGAGTTGTAGTGGCTGATATGAAGCTTAGAGATGCTGAAAAAGTTGTGAGGGTTTTTTTCTTGTTGTTGTTTGTTTGGTTTTTTTAGATAAACAGATCTTTTGACTAAAAAGAACAGATTAACCTGATGAAAACCTCCTACTGTAGGTCTTCTCCCTTTTTTGCATTTATCTTTATTGTTATGAAGAAAGCAACTGACTAATGCAGATACGGCACCTGACGTAGGATGGCTTCCTTGTTTGCAAGTTCATTTTCCAGCTTATCGTTCATGTCATGTATGGAGGTGGATTCTCTCTGAGCACTGAGGTAGCGCTTCTCCAGTGTGGTTATTCTTTCTTCCATATCTTCCTTTTGTGCCATTGCCTAACGTGACAAAAAAACACCATCAGGAAACATGCAATTAAAATGCCACATAATTTAATACCATTTTAATTTTCATGCTGAGAGAGGTGTAAAGTATGCTCAGCAGTAATTTTTCTGTTTTAAGGAGAATTTGTTTCCTTTGGGATTTCTTGTAACTGTATTTAAAGTGGTAGCTGTTGAGTAAGGCAAACAGAAACAAACCTCACCTTTTGTATACTTTTCTAGTTTCTGTATTTTTCAGTGAAAAAGCACATAGCAAATGCTGCTCACATTCACATGTTTTCTTCTTAAACAACATCATGCTTGATCAGAAAATAGAAAAACTCATATAGTTATACAATAGTCGAAATTTGGTGCAGTGATGCGGGGAAAAAACTGTAAATCTGCATTTCCATTCTTATTCTTGGGTCCTGCTAATATTTTCTGCTGAAGTGCATGTTGAAGACAGCAGGCAACATATTCTGAAATTTCCAGAAAACAAGTGACCACAATGTTGGATACATAACATAACCATAACACTAGGGCACGTTATCCATATATGTAATGGATAAGGATTTACTTAAAATCTTGAGCTGTTTTTATTCGTGTATTACAAGCTGGCCTCACTGAAGCCAATAGCTGTAATTTAGATCAAGTATACATTAGTCTGTCTATTACATTATTTATTTATCTTCAATTAGTTTTACTGAAAGCAGAAAATTTTATTAGTTTTAAACCTGTGTCTGGCTTGCATGTTGCCATGTAATCTTTCACAATGAAAATATTCACTGATGAGCATGTCTTGCTGCTTGCATTATATTACACTATGAAAGTAGTGTTGAAGAAAGATTAGTAATTACATAAGATACAATGGACATATAAATTGATCGAAATAGCTAGTCCCAAAATGGACCTCATCCAAGTGATCCTTTTGCATATTGCTGAGAAAAAAAAAAAAAAAGTAATTACATACGTAATTCATTCAAAACTTACGGAAGAATGTCCTATAATTTATCTAAGTTACACAATACTAAACTACCCTTCTTGTTGCAGGTATTTCATTTTCTGCATTAGGAAGACTATCTTTTGTGGTACCATGAAATAATGAAGACAGGCACTTCCACTTTACAAATACCTTTCACAGCAGATTTGGCACTGATGTTTGCTAATTATTCTATATGCAAATGTATTAGTGGCCACTTTCCTCAGGAAGCAAAGGGCTGAAAGCCAGTAAGCCTGTAGATGGTGTAATGTGGCATTTAAGGGAGAAATAGCAAGTGGCAACCAAGTGTCTGTGAAAGAGGAATATTTGTAAAAAGGTAAATGAGAATTGAGATGTTAGAGACCCCTAGTGATATAATGTAGCAGCAGTAGAAAAGAAGAAACAAATCACAGGGAACTATTTTTCATAACCTGATAAATTATAGAATACTTAAAAAGAGGCAGAGTACAAAGATGTGACAACACTTTGAGGCTATGTCAGGCACCAGAAGTTCTGAAGAAACATTTCTTCCAGAAAACTAGAAATAGCAGGTTAAATATATACATGCAAATGCATATATATATATATACACACACATACACACATACATAAATCCATATAAAATATCTATATTGTAGAAAGCGGTGTAACAGAAAGATAACTACTCTAATTTCAAAATACTGAAGTAGATTCTCAAAGCCAACAATTGAGGGAGCTCCACATAAAAGAAGATACTCCGGAGTGTACTAAGGAGCATCACAAATTTAAGAGGAGGAAAGAAAATGGAATTGTATTTCCATTTATTGAGAGAAGGGAATAGTATATTCTAACAGGGATAATGAAGGTACCACACATGAGTAAATATTATAATTGATTATATAAATAACATCATTTTATAAAAAAACTCAGATGTTTTAAAAATGTACTTTAGACTATCTACATGACCAGAATCTCTGTTTAATTGAGTTCACCTTAAGAACCTGAAACAGCTGAAAACTTGCCAGAATTCACTCTAATGCTAAACCACAACAGAGTTGTCCTTGCTCCCATTAGAGTTTCACATATACACACCCACTTTTACAAACACGGTTTTATAAAGAGATTTCTAACACTATTGCTTAATGTACATTTTGTGTTTCCTACGTACGAGGGCTTTTATCAGTGCTCGACTTTTGCTTCCCATATTCATTGGCCTCCATCAGTTAGTACCAGGTATCACAGGAACAGCAGTCAAGAAATAGGAGGTGGGTGTGATGAGCTCCTTACCTCTCTGATGTCTCTCTGATATTTACTGTTCATTTCTTCTGTTTTAACGAGCTCTTTTCTGGTGGTCTCTGCCTCCTGCTCTACCTCTCCCACCCGGGAAGACAGGGCAGCCAAACGCTCCTTCATTTGTGCCATTTCATAGTTTTGCTTTTCCAGTAGTTCCTGAAGTTCAACAACTTGACTGGCTTCATCATTTGAGTCTATGGAGCCATTTGATAGGCGCTGTTAACAGAGAAGTGACAGTATTTATTAATTATCTTTTAATGTGGAATCTATCCAAAGAATTTCTAAAACAAAGATTATTTTAAATGTTACAAAATCAGCTAGGTGAAGAAAACCACAATAATTTTCACTGTAGATAAGGCAGATGTAGTTATGAAAAAAAAATGCAAAATATTAGTATTCATTC
This sequence comes from Pampusana beccarii, assembly GCA_013399365.1. Lineage (NCBI taxonomy): Eukaryota > Metazoa > Chordata > Aves > Columbiformes > Columbidae > Pampusana > Pampusana beccarii. Next base: position 105,055 of record VWYH01002063.1, read on the forward strand.
AGTTCAAGAAATTCCAGAATGTAACATCACATAGAGAAGTAAACATTTGCATTAAGAGCAGAAGACTATACAAAAATAGCTTTAGTTTGACATAATGGCTATTCAAGTACAAATTACAAACAACGAAAAAATCACCAAATTGCAGGTATACATCTTATCTAAACTTACACAGCATTTATCTCGATCAAAGTCTATTTCACTTCCAAAACAGGCCATGCTGCAGACAGGAAGCAACACTAATAAATCACAAATTCACTCTACTAGAAAGTGCTTAGAGTCTGGACAACACACTGGTTGAGTCTACATTATAAACAAGGAAGGCCTGCTGAAGTTATTTGTGTGCTTGCTGAAAGCCCTGGTATGAATAGAGTTACAAAGAAACAGAATCAAGAGTCTAGAACTCACAAAGCATTTGGAATATTATCTCAGGAGCATTTATATTTCAAATAGATGATTTCAGAAAAGTAGTGCATTCACTAGGAGGACTTGCTGGCATTGCCTCATTATAACAGTCACACTAACCTTTTCCAGCAAAGGCTAAGCCATGGTTTCATCCAAATTTAATTATCTCATGACAAAAACATATGCAACAAGAACAAGTAAACCCAAAATTATTTGGTTTTGAACTGCAACACGAAAAAATAAAACCCAAATAGTCCAACCTGTCAGTAATTTTCTTGATTAGGTGCAATTTTATCAGTTAAATTTATATTATGCAGTATGTGAACACAGTATTTCACTGTAACTGCCATTTTATGTAGGTTATGGATCTCAGAGAGCATCATACAGGAATATTGGTTCTAAAGGGTTTTGTGCATCTTTCAGATGGTCCAGTGTATAGCAATGTATATATGAAATATTCCTAGCAAGATCTGAGAGGAAACCAAGCTTGCTTTCATTAATACTTCCATATTATTATTGTCAACATATATTTATACAGAAATCTTCTAGCAAATTCAAAGAACACTAGTTTAATGGCTTTAACCACATTCTTTCCCCAACCATCCATAAAATGAAAACAGATCAAGATCACCTGCACCTCTGTGGATCACTCAATAAAATTATTTTACTCCAAAAATTCATTACATCAAATAACTCAGTTCCAAAATTGCTCTCTTTATACTAGTTAATTATACGACCTTGATATTTTATGTTAGCCACTGAACCATAATTGATCTACTTTGAGGATACCATGGTAAAATGACAATAGCAATTTTAAAACTCTTTTACACTCGGTTTGCTGTTTGGAAAGTGCTCAGTTAGTCTACTTTAATCAAAATCCCATTAATATGCAGCAATCACACATGTAAACAAAATACTACTCAGACAGTATAAAACATAGTAACTATCATACTTCATGCCACTGTGTAAATTTGAGATTATCTATGATTATTATAACTTGTTTTATAGTTTTAATATCATACAGCAATTTTAGAGGTTGTCACATTTGAATAAATTTTACTATGCATTGAATTCGCCCTACAATTTTCTACATAGTAGTGTAGGAATTGCTGCAAGGTTATAATACACCAAATATCAAATCTGAAAAGCAATAAATAGCATATAGGCCACGGTCATTTTGAAAGGGCAAGCTTTGATATCTAGGAGTATGCTCAATAGCAGAGAGTTCTTTTTTATTAATAACTTTTTTCCTAAATATGTTAAAAACCAAAACACATATAAACTAACTGTGAAAAATATATTATTTTCTACTAATTTATATAATATCTGAGATTTATGGAAAGACAAAAACATATTTAGAATTAATCCCTGACCATTAGATGAATGCTATGATTGCCAATTATTCATGCATATATTTTGATTTATGCACATGAACTTCCCTCAATTCTTTGACGAACTCTTTGTACAAGCTGCTTTAATTCTACTCATAGTTCACTTTTGCTTTACATTATTCCTGTATTCATATATAGAGCTGGTTGGCATTTAAAATTTCCAATTTACAAAAAAGTCAACACAGGGGAGGGTTAGATTTGGACATTAAGAAAAATTTCTTCATGGAAATGGTTGTTGGGCATTGGAACAGGCTGCCCAAGGAAGTGGTGGAGTCACTGTCCCTGGAGGTGTTTAAAAGACACGTGCATCAGGTTCTTAGGGACATGGATTAGACGTCAATTCGGCAGTGATAGGTTAATGGCTGGACTCAATTATCTTAAAGGTCTTTTCCAACCAAAACAATTCTATGATTCTGTTTTGACTTTTCTTAGTATGATTGGGATTTTTTTAAAAAGTTATTTTTAAAAATACTATTAAAAGTAAAAACTTCAACTTCAAAGTTGGTATTTTTAGGACTTTGAAGTGTACTTTAAAAGTCTACCTAGGGATTTTAACTAACATTTTGTCACTTTTATGACTTGTTATCATTTTGTGATTTATCTATTATATGGGTACATCACATGCAGTAATCACTCCAAAAGAGCACAGGCAGAAAGTTAGTAAGTATCAATTCAAGAAGCAACTGACCCAACATTCCTCAGGTTCTCAGGGGAGTTTTTACCAACACTTTTTAGGTCATACTTTCCCCTCTCTCCCAAACAAAAAAAAGCTTGAACAAGAATACAAAAGTATGCTATGCTGGTAGAAGCAAAAACATCCTGTAGATGAAGTGGATTCAAACACATTTTCTGAATTAGTGAAAGGAGGAGGAACCTCCCATGTCCCAGAGGAATTCCTTATGGAATAATCTGGGGGACAGAACTGCAGCATCTTCTCTATTACTGGTTTTGTGAGGAATGTCCATGTCCCTCTTTTTTTTTTTTTTTTTGGTAATCTGATTGAATTTTTTGTGCTGAAATATTTCTGATACTCAAAGAGTATTAATCACAATCCATTTGTAAATAAACAGTTAGTTGAATGCTTACAATAATTAACACAGATCTCTTCAAAACTCTGATTTTATCTTACCCGAAGCACTCTGGCAAATATTCTCAAAAGAGCATGCACAAAAGAAGTTTCAAAGTAGACATTCATACCCCTAGTCTAGCCAAAATCCCCAATATTGGCAGAAAATTGTGGCAAACCAGTATATAGTGGGGGAAAATAAAGTATTAAAAGTAAGCTGAAACAACTGGCAAGTCTTTAAAGGGGGGCAGGGACACTAAGGAAAACTTTCTAACTGGTTGAAATATTCTAACAGAGAGAAATAAAAATGTACGTGGTCTGCAGATCTGGCTTACAAGTTAGTCATCCAGATAAAGTCTTCAATAAATTTTATGATTCCATTAAATGAGGTCATGCAAAAGCTACACATGGAAACACTCCTTAATTCCAGTATCTTTACATAGAACTATCTACTAGCAATGGCTATTTTGCCTTGGAAAAAAGAAAAAAGAAAGTGGCAAATAGCTCACACGCTCCAATGCTTCGCTCTTTTTTACTAACTAGTTTATCCAACAAATATAACCCATCTGTTTCTATCACATTTACTTATTTAGACCACAACGCTGCAGAAATAGTATCAACATATATTCTTGACTTAATCTTTTTCACTTTCTACAGACACAACAGGTACCAGAGCTACAATTGTGCACATCTACTACACAGGCTGAAAAGCTCCCTGCCCTCTCCCCCTGCTCCTTTCCATGGATTTCTCAGCCAGATGAGAAATCTGGTTGGTCTCAGTCTGAAAGACCTAATACAACCTCAGACATCTTTGCTTGGGCTGGTTCAAAGCAAACAAAGGTAAATGAGTGACTGCATCTTCCCCCAGCAATGTAGTACTTGCTTTCTTCATTACTGGGAAGAATGAGAGAAATAGCAAAAGCATGAGAAAAGCCTGCTGTGGCGGTTTTTTTATTATTCTTTTTTTTTTTTTTTTGGTGTGTGTTATATCACCACACAGAAGATAAATAGCTGAGGAAATCACAGCCCATACTAAGTGTTTCACAGATACTTTTACTTTATAAAGAAAGCTTTAGAGAGAGAACCAGAAAGGAGATGAAAGAATCATCAAGTAAGTCTCATGACAGTGATGGTATTAACTACAACAGAGAAGGGACACTGCAGAGGAATCAAAGTTCAAAAATATCCTGTAGGACTGAGTGCCATAAAGGGTAATACGGATTAAACAACAAATGTCTGGGGGAAAAAAAAAAAAAATATCTTTGAATTGTTTGTAGTCTGTGGAAATGGAGGAGTGAAATAAATGTTCATGTTCCCAACTCCTGAACAGTCTGAAAAGGAAACCGACATCCCTGGTATCAGATTTTCTTTCTTTCAAGATCCAAAAAGCACAGCAGTAAGGCAATCTGCTGCTTGTATAGGAGTGTCAGCAGGGAGAAGGACAGCAAACTGGAGCATCACACATAATAAATCCCTCCTAGATTGTTACTTCTCTCCCGTATTCCCTCTACCATGAAATAAAAAAAGGAAAACCATCCACAGACTGGCTTACTAGTAAAAAAACAATGATGGTAAAAAAAACATCAGGATAAACTGTACAACAAGACTAACCCAGAATATTGTAGCCTCTGTTAATTCATTTCATATTGCCCTTCCAATTCAGAGCCTCAGCAATAATACTGAAGGCAAACTGAGCAGAGGAAGGGAAGTACACTTAAATTGCAAAAATGGAGTAAGGACACCAGACTACAGCAGTTGGCAAATTGCAGGGCTATTGATTACAAGGTACTTTTCCTTTTTATTTTGTAGAAAGAACCTTACAGTCAGCTTCACATGTGGCAAAATATACACAGTAATCTAGTTTTATAAAGATTAATCCCAAGAACAGTAAAAAGTACCTCCAAGTGAGATTTTTCACTCCAGTTACAAAACATCTGACATAGATTTGTTTGGTCTAAATACTATCAACTAGCAATTAATCATAAATTTTGCACTAGGATTTAACCTAGGAGAGTAGTGAGAAGGAAAAAAAGAATATCTCATGGGGTTACCTCCAAACAATCAGCAGTGCAGATAGGATTCATTTATTTGATAGAGCTCCTCATCAGCACTTCTCAGCCTGTGGTAGTATGAGCACAGGTGATTCAGATGATGCCCACGTGCAAAAGCATCACCACACCTGAGGACTAAATTAAGCTCTGTCTAACCACAAAGTACCTTGGAATAATTGAAAGTAATCTTAAAATTCAGAAGTCTGGTATTTTAGAATTCCTAGAGGAAACTAGTATTTTTATGGTGCAAGCACTGCTGGTTTTGTGTGTTTGTGTGTGTTGTCTTAAATGAACCAAACAACACAACTAAAAGTTTGTGCCTCACATCTGCTTTTTACGTAGACACTATCTAAATCACTGCAGAAGTTCTCGGAGACTGGAATACACTGTTACCTGCCTCCAGATATGGCATATCCTCATATCTGCCATAAGCCTGTGACCTTAACACTCGTGGTGACTGGGTTTCAAGATATCACTCATTCACTCACTGTTATTCTAGGATGGCATCTCAACCTAATGAAACATCACTGACTCACCTAATTTTGTAAGAATTGTCCCTTCATCTTCTACTAAGGCAGGTGCCAACTGTTTCTCTGTGAAATATGGATGTACTTGGTCAGTTACTCAGACTCTTGGTCAGTCAACTGCTGATATGGCAGCTGAGATATGAAAGCTTTCCTGTACTTCATACACAATATGCAGAATTTCAATGGTATAAGTCACTTTAGAAATATTTTGGAAATTCAATACGATCAGTAGTAGTACCAGCTTTAATACCAAAGTTATGTTTAGACTCTCTTTGAACAAAGATAATTCCTACAAATAATACATATATAGAAAATTCAACATGAGGAACAGTAGGGAAGAAATGTCATAGCACATTTAAAAGCTTTGAAACAGCTAGGTTCAGGCAAAAAAAAAAAACCCTGGTAAATATTGCCTGAAATCCCAGGGAAAAAAGATTACTTTAAACACTGGTAGTGGTGGAGATGTTCCTTCCTACTTAGACAAGCTGGCCGTAAAGGCCAGGTCGTCATGGAAGAGATAGACATACTGTATGTTTCCCAGGACAAATAAAAACTTTTCTGAATTCTCTAGTATAGAAATACTAAAAAGGAAATAAAATAATTATCAAAGGAAGCTAAATTATACTCATCACTTGACTTCATGAAAGTAGGAGTAAAATGTAATGCTTAAAGGAATAACATTTACTGATGCTGTTTGAGATACAAGAATAACTGAATAACAATGGTTACCAGAAAATATTCTTTACTACAATATGGAGCTTTTCCACCCCTATTCCATTCAAATGCCACATGCACAAAAAAGGTTTAAAAGAAAGTAAGTGATATTAGCACAGGTACATAGCTATGCAATAGCCGAATTACAAGTGACAACCAAACTCCAAGCAAAAGCAACATGATCATCAGGCATACAATCAGCACACAAAACAGAATGTGAAAAGCTATACCAAAGACAACAGCATTACACCTAAGCTGTCATTTCTAAGTGGTTGGTTGCCTCTTTGTTTGAAGCATATGCTACTTCCCAAGGTTGTATCACATCTTTCGGTTTGTGTCAGGCAGTAATCTCATATTCATTAGAGGTCTCCTCCTCAGCTACTCCAAATTTTCTCCAAGCTCTAATCTCTCAACTGAAATATTTCTTCTGCTCCCATCATCAACACTGATGTAAAAATAGATACCTTCTCCAGCACTTGTCTCTCCAAACATCCTCTTTCTACCAAGCCACCAAAAGACTCCAGCTTTTACTACTTTAAAGATCTAGATTAACTCTGCTTTCAGCTTATTCTTTCTGATGCCTGTAATCATCTGTCACACTTTACTCATTTTGAAAAAATGGGGTAGGAAAAAAAAGAAGACGGTTTTACTTGATGGGTGGGCATTTTTCTTCTTGTTGCTGGTCTCTTTCAGAAAGTCTGCCTATTTCTCTTTCAGGCTATTACAAGAATTTCTAACCTTATACAGGAGAGAGAAAGCAATTTCTCCTCCTTTATTACAAGGGCTAGCTAGTTGCCCAAACCAAATTACACACGCAAAACCCCTCCACTTGTCTTCACTAACTCCTTTTTCTTAGCAGCCTCACCAGCCTACCATTGAAAATGACAGGCCTGGAGACTCCTTGCAGTAAATCATCCAGCAAAGGTCAGTCAGACCATTCTGTCAGTTAGCACAGTGCTTGAACCATAGAATTGCTGTGCAGAGATAATGAGACTTGTAAAGCAGCGTTTTAATAGGCTTTATATGTAGAAGTATATAGGGGTTTCTATCAGATTAAAAGGAAAATGTTTTGATAACTGAAAGGTGAATTAATTTATATGAAACAGACAAAGAGCCAATTTCTTGAAAAAATAAAGATCTCAGATGTCTATTCATTAGTCGTCTAAATAATACTATTATTTAGGTAATAATGGAGTATTGGAGTAATGGAGCTGTTCAGTATCATAAAACCCCTGTGCTGTAGTGTTTAGCACTAGGTATTCATAGTCACGCAGACATACTCAACTGCTGAGCAGAACAGTACTTACAATATATTTGCTTAGAGTCTTTCAGATGGAATATTCCATACTCTTGCAGACTTACTTCTTAGCTTCATGAAGACTTCTATTCCCAGCTGCAGGTTTTTTCCATTTTTACTTTTACTCTGAAAACTCTTCACCTCCCCAGGTGTGTCAAACCATCAAACTTCATTAAGCCTTCCTCAGCACATGCTCCTTTAATTATCTTTATCAATATTAATCCAGAAAGGGATGTTAGAAAGCCAGAAAGATATCTGCACTGCTTAGAAACTAACCCATCATCTGATTACTGAATGCATTTTGTGTGAAGAGCATTATTTCTCTAATGGAGAATGTGAATGCTCTGGGGCAAGGAACACATCTCCCACTATTTTTTATACATTGTGCATTCTGAATGCACTCAGTAAATAGCAAAACAAAAAGTTCTTACAGTAAACTTTAAGTTGCAAACATCCCTTTGATTTTTGGTGTTCAATCCTTAACCAAGACCTGTTTTAAACTGGTGCTTCTGATGAGGGCTCCACGTGTCCTGCCTTCACTCCTTTCTCTCCAATTCCACCATGATGCCAGTTAAAAGGAAAGATTTTTTTAATCTACTCATTCAAAACAAAGGAGAACACATGATATAACTTAATAAGTAAAAGCTGAAAGTTTTCTTCTGAAGTTTTCTACTAACCATATGAATTTGATGAAATTGATTTAATTATTGGATATGTTAGTGTTATGAGTAAGAAGAAAAAAGTGAATCTTAAAGAAGCTGAATGTGAACTGCTTGAGGTCTATTATAAGGCAAAACACCCCCAGCTTTTTAACACATGTAAAAAGTAATTACATACACCTCTGAGGTCCTCATAAAATGTAGCATTATTTATTTAGGAGAAAAAGGTCTTAATTGCATCAGAACTATCAGACTGTTCTACCTATCTTGGTATTTGTAGCTGTTTCCATGTGTCTAAAATTTTTTTGCTTATTATTCTGCGGGGAAGGGAACCACAATGGTGGTAAAACTGCCCTTACTACGGGTATACCAGTGTGGTATATTTATCATAAAAAGTAGGTAAAACCACAAAACTAGTCAGTTTAAATGCTACAGTTATGGATCTTGGAATAAGGAGGAGTTCCCTTATTAGCAGATTATAGGTTTCATAGTAACATATGAAATACTAAAAAAAAATAAAGGCACAAAATAGGGACAAATAGGCTTTGTAGCGTTTACAAATTGCAGTTACAGATGTCAGCAAAAAAAGTTCAAAAATAGAAATAGTGAGCTTCCAAGGAGAAACACTTTGATTTACACTGCACTTAAACACTTAGCTTTCATGTTTTCAGTGTAACAGAAATCCATGTTGAAGTGTTTTGTCAAGCAGGAACCCTCCTATGCATACAGGGCATCTTTGAGGTTAAAAATAGTCATTCCCCAGGCCAATTAATCTCTGATGAAACTCCATTAACTTCAGAAGATTTACAGCAATGATTTGTTATATGTTTGGATTAAAAGATGTGGCATAGAAATTACTGTGGAATATTTTCCAGCATGGGCCAGAAATAGGTCATGAATTTCAAACCATCAAGGAAAATATCATTATAAGTTAAGGAGATACTTGAATGGTGGGCATTTAAGGTAAACATACATCAGAAAGTTAAACGTTTTCCAAAGCAACCTTAATCCTTCTCAGTTTGCATATAAGCATTTCTGAAAACATTCCATTTTTTTAAATAATCATTTTCCATGGCACTCATGGCAGCTGAAATAAATACCAGTATGAAATAATGACTTTATTTGAAAACAAACTAATTATTATAAAACAAACTAAGCATCTTATTTTGGGGGGTCCAGCAAGCACCACATTAAAGGGTTACAGTTTACAGCAAGAAATGCGAGCACGCGGTGCTTCCTATCAGCATCTGAGATTAATTGCTTTTTTAAAGTAATGAATATTCATAGTTAATACTTCTCATTACTTCTATTTTACCATTATTTTATTTCGAAATGTTTCATTCTTCTGGGCTTAGGCTGAACTACTTTATGAAGCGAGGACTTATTTTCACAAAATAAGGGGCAACTGATGGTGGGCACTAAAGTAGAAAGGTAGAGAGCAGATAGTGCAGAAGGTTTGAATTAGAGTGCACTGGTTGATCTGGTGTCAATATAGCCTCCTGTTAACTCCCTATCCATTATGCTTTAATTACTATAAGGAGCAAACATTAGTTAGCACAAGCCTTCAATTCAGCTTAACAAGATCAACTTAAATTGTTTTCATTATGAAGCATAGAAGTTTTCTGGACATAGTATTTGAGAAACATTTCATATAAAATGAAAATAATATGTTACATTTGCCTTCATTCCTCTTTCATCAATGTTTAAACATGCAGCTTTCTTAAAGGACATATATTCTTATTTCCACATATTTCTGTTTATAAGAAATGAGCCCTGTGGCTCAAAACAGAAGACATATCTTGCAAAGAAAGTGCAAAATTAAGGATTTTCAGCTAAGCAATGTGGTTGTATTTAAAGAAGAAGTGGGATGTTCACTGTTTTAACAAAATTTCACAGATGTGTCAAAGAGTTAGATTTTGCAAGGAAAGGGAAAGTAGCTGAACAGTATTTATTTACTGTGTGCTTCTCAGCCACAAAAATTACGCAAAGAAAAATACATACTTAATATAAACTGGAAAAGATGTAAAATTAATGCTTGCTGTGCAAGTGCACCCTTGTAAATTGGATTGCCTATAAAACAAATTGGTAATGATAAGTGTTATTTTTATAAGTATGATGTATGCCACTGTTCATCACATGCCATTAGACAAAAGAGCACAATTAAAGATCCAAGCAGCCGCTCTACTCATTTCAGCGGTCTGCCAAATGTTACGTTATGCTTTCAGTTTAATTTAATAAGTGTGAAGAAAAAGAGGGAGATATGCAACATGGTTTCTATTAGTCTGGAAAACTAGACCTTAGAAGAAACCCTTGTTTATGAATCAGGTATTCCGTACCTTTTTTTTTTTCTCTTTCCGCCTTTAAGCAAAAAAAATCCAAGAAAAACTTTTTGTAACACGTGGGTTGAACTCAATATCCCATGAAAAAGCAAGGACCTGCCTATTTGCATTTCCATTCCATTTAAACAAGCTCTGTTGTTTTTTTTTTATACTAGTTTCAGTAGGCAGACAATATTCTGAAGGGAATTCCCATGAAATGTTCACATTACAAATGTCTTACACCTGATTATTTCTCATATTGATTGTGTGATCCAATGAAAACTAACATTTTATACCTTTTCATGAACTTTTTGCCCCGGCTCCATTCCTTCAATATGCTCTGATTCAGCAGGCCCTTCACCGGCTGCCATTTTCCTTTGAATGTGTGCATTTTGTTCACGCAAAGCTACAATCTGCAAAAGAAAGCAAATAAGAGGTCAATATACGCAATAAAAGGAAAAAGTACTGAGCATGCAGTTTGTCAAACTTATTAACATTTTGATCCAAAAATTGGCTATTTGTAGTGTTTGCAAAATTATGTCTATACATGCAGAGAGGTTTAAAAAACTCCAGACATATTAATATTGACTAAATGGCATTAATGATACAAAGAAACCTATAAACCTAGGATAGTCAACACTGTTTTGTTTTATCTTCTATCCCTACTTTGTGCTAGGAAACTGTTTTGTTTTGTTTTGTTTTGTTTTGTTTTGTTTTATAGCTTGGAAGATGAAAGAGCTGTCATGCATTGAAGAACAAGACTCATTCTTTCATATAGAACACAACAGAAGTAACTGGTGTTACAGGAAATCAGTGTCATGAGGCTACAAGTTAAAACCAGGTGATGTAAAACAAAGTGCTAGCTTTCTGTCAACTTTCCATCTGTTAGTAACTGCAACACATATTTTAAGTGTTTCTTGTTAAGAAAAACATGTTCATAGAAGTCCACTAGTATGGTATTCATTGACAATTTTAGTGCATATACAAGCAGGTTATATTGTATTAAAAGTATTGTTTTATTTATTGGTAGTGCTATTGAAATCCCATCCAGCTACTGGAAAATAAGTTCCTTTCTCTCTGACTTTGTAGCTTACTCTCAGACAATGCACAGCATTGAAAGATTCAGGTCCTATGATGTGAATTGGAAAATCCGGCTAATATAAAACTTACTTATTTTGATAAATTGCACAGTTCAATCTCTCTGTACCCTCCACTTTCAGAAGCCCATATAATAAATGATTTACCCAATGGATCACATTGTATATTAAAAACAGTAGAACACTGGTAGGATGTATAGCTGCCATTTTTGGAAAGCTGGTATAAATTTAAAGGCTTCTATCACTGTATTATGTCTGCAAAAATCCTGAGTCAAAACCACCCTAAAACACTGTCCTGTCCTAGAATAAAAAAGCACGGAGTAGGAGGGAAGAATTAAGGCAGGATTACCTGATGTGTAATTTAATTTTAATTTAGATTAAAAAAATATTTACTTTGATCTTAATAATTTAATTTGAAAATAATTGTTCTTCAGATTTGTTTTTTAACTTATGCTCAAGTTCTGTTTTTAAAGACCACCTGAATCAGCCTTGACCAGTATCTGAGATCTCAGGGACACACCGCTTTAAACAACTCTTCCTTAATATAAATGTTGAAAACTGTTGTGATATGAGTCAGGATGATTCACTGCTCACAAAATTCCAAGTTACAGCCCTTGTAGAACTCGTGTGACTCCCACTGATTTCAGTGCCAAGGCTGAGATTTGAGGTCAACATTTCACCCAAAGCAATTACAGGAAACATAAGAGTGGGAACTAAAACTGTCTGAGACAATCTCTGACATCAAACAAATACACTGAGCTCTAAAACATTTTGCTTAAATAAGAGAATCAGGTCTGTCTTAAATAACAGAAAAAAGTTGTTATAATTTCATTACCATAGATTCCCTTTGTAAATGGTAATCATAACTTAATAACTTTTTTTCCTGAATAGCTTTACTTATTTCTTTCTCTTTATAGTTCAAATGGTTGCCAAAGCTAAACGAAAGAAATTATGGTCCCCAACAAACAAATCACCCATCAGTTAGTGCTATAAGTGACTTTCAGGTAGATTAAGAGAGATACTTCAATGCATATATTAAAAAATTATCATTTATGGAGAGTAATTATACATCATGTGAAACAAATGTAAACTCACAGTATATGTCAACTAGCAGCCAACAACAGATCTGGATTTTAATATTATAATCTTTCATTGATTCATTAAAATGCAGAGTTCATTATGCCTTTATTTTGAAATATCACCTGTGTCTAATACAAAGCCTTAATTGTCCTTTAGCTCAATTAAGAATATTGCATAAAAGCTACTGCAAAATTTTATCATTTCATCACATATTCCATGACAGTTTATTTTTTCTTAGCCTCTGGTTAGCCTTTAGGTACCCTTGAATCACCACAAGGCAAATAAATGAATATAATATTGTGTATCATTGTGTTGAGGTGTTAACTTGATTTTTGAATGTTTGGGAACAATTTATTTGCCAAAAATCCATCACTATTAAGGCTTATTGTTTCAATGGTTTTATTATTGTAAGGACTGTAGTGTAACTATAGACTGGAACAACAGTTTGAAGTCTGGCATGTCTTAAAAGTTTCAGCTCTAGGGCAGTCATCAGATTACAGATCTGAGTTGCGAAGAACCACACAGCTAACTTGCTTTCATACTTGTTCTCCCTTCTTGATTTAATCAACACATTAAGGCAAAATTAATGCTCCCAAGGGAGCATGGCAACTCTCCTGTGTCTTACAAATAAACATTAATTTTTACTTTTCAGTTTGTTGAAGTAAAAGGTTTTTAATTGCCATCACAGTAGTGTTTATTACTTAGTTATTGCTTATTTAACTTCCTAGGTAGCTTCTGAATCTTAAAATTCTAGTGAACATTACTACAGTGAACAGTGATCATAGCACAGAATTAGGTAAGAAACCAATTGTTCAATACAGATAAAACTTGTTGATACAATTTTTGAGATACGCATATTTATTATACTGATGCTTTTATGATATCCAGCTCAATGTATCTACTACAAAACATGTCTACAGATAGCTTTCCAAGTATCTAAATACTATCTAACCCTCAAAGGTAATAACTCCCAATGTAATTCTTGATGGTTTTCATACTAAGTTCATTTTTTAAAAGGTAAATTCTTAACGATGGAGTCATATATGCTAAAACCAAAAGAGAACAACAAAAAAAAGACACATTAATAGAAAATAAATCTAGATGAATACCATTGTATTTACCATTGTTGTACCTGAAATTGGGTAACCAACCTAAACATTCATGTCCAAATAATACTTGCTAAGATATGGTCAAACATATCACGTATTTTTTCCTTATCAACTTCTGATTGTTGACCTCACATTATTATATTCCTTTTCTAAACTGCTATCACAGACATTGTTTTGCTATTTAGCACACTTGTCAAGATTTTACCTGGACCACAGCAACATATTTCAAAGTGACTGTAATCTGAAGTGAGTGTAAAACTGGCCTCTCCATAGTTAAGTCTAAGGATAGCTTCCTGTCACAAGTCTAAATTGGGCTCCCTGCCAACTTTGCCAAACTCATTCAACTGAACCGAAAAGTTGTTTTTTGATTAAGAAAAATGAGACAACAGTTATGAATTTAAGAAGATTTAAATGTAGCTAGACCTTTCTAACTTTGGTGGTTTAAGGCCATGAAAATATCCTATAACTGAGATAAATGCTCCTTTAGCTTGTTCTCTTCTCACAAGCATGTTGCACTTCAGCATTCTTCTTACTTTGTAGTCAGTTTTTGTGACTGACAAGGGACAATTTTATAACACTGAAGCTTTTAAGAACTTCCATCTATTTAGATTCTGTCTTCTGGATTTCAAAGGTATGTAGAAACCAGTGGCACGATTTCTAAAGTCCCACGCTGTCATAATAATTCTGAACATGACCTTACACAAATTATACCCTTTTGTCTCAACTCCAAAATATCTTCAACTTTCCTAAAGCCCAGCTTTCTGAATTACAGTTTTGGTAAACATCCCTACTATATTACCGATATAAATTACCTCCAAGATCTTAGTAGGATTTATGTCCATTATTTACAGACATCACTGAATTAAGTTAGGATTCAAGAATTCAGATTCAAAATTACAACTGGTTTTCATTTCCATAAATGACCCAATCTGTATCTCATGCCTGTGAAGCTGAAACTAGTAGTCTGAATTCAGGTGTTAAGGGAATATTAATATCAAATATTAAAATACACAATAGAACAGGATATCAATACCTAAGCCAGAACTGATCTGAAGAAGTACCTGACGTTATGGAACCACACCCATCACTCATACTGAAAAAAGACAACGCAATGAATAAATGAAGATTACACAAGGCTATAAATCAGTAAGCAACAGCATCATTTCCATCTATTTAGCAAGAGAATCAATCTGATTACTACCTGTCGTAGGACACTAAGATATAAAAATGAAAGAAATAAAATATTCCCATTGTAGTTGCAAAAACCACCGAACTGTAAAGGATAACCAGAAAGGAAAGGAAAGAAAAAGCACACCAAAAAATGTTAACATTTGAACTATGCTTATTGGATAAAACCAAAATAAACTGGGAGACTCAAACTATACATGAAGATGCAATGGATTTCTTCATGGTGCAGACACAAGACACAAGACAGAAAATAAAGAAGGAAAAGCATTTCCTCTGCATGTTTACTTTGGGTATTTTACAAAATAATTAATGTAAAATTATTTGAAAGATGTGAGACCAGATCCCATTTCTAAACATATAAAATCCTAAATGACTGGGTACCTCTGCTGCTGAAACTCAATCAGTTCTTCAATTCCGATTGTTTGAGTGGTCATTTGTTACCTCATTATAGTTTCAGGCTTCAGATAATTAACTTTATTATGAATACACAATTTACTTACCTATAAGAGCAATGAAAAGAAACTACCAATTTATTACACTATTTTTATTAACAGTTGCCCAGTATAGATCAATTTCTTTTTATTATGCACTTGTGGTCTGTTCAGTCTAATTCCATTCAAATCCTGTCTTTTACAGAAATTCAGTCCTGTCTCTTTATCTCTGATAAACATATTTTGAGCATCTATGGAAAAGTTTTTATTAGATTTCCTTGGAGCAGTAACAAGCTCCTGGCCAGACTTTCCCTCAAAGCACCAGCATTCTTCAACTCCTTATGGCTGCGTTCAGAGATGTATGATATTTTGGCAGATTTTTGCCCTGTGTTTTGGTGTTCTGGACTTTTTTGTGAGCATGTCCTAAAAGAAAGATGACTGCTACTTTGCAACCAGACATGTAAGTACAAACCTGAATTAATTTCTTATTTCTGATCAAATTACTTCAAGTAAGAAAGCAGCACATAACCTACAAAACACTGATAAACCTTGCGGATATGATATAAATATAAGATATAAATGTGTAAGAAAATATTTCCTTGCTCAAATCATATGAAATTGAAATCCCTTCAGGTTGGTGGAAAGGAACTGAATGTATTTGTTTTACTGTTTATGAATTACGGTGATATTTGGCCCATATACTGCTGAGAACATTCAGGAAGTAGGAATGTTATCTTTAGACAAAAAAAAAGATTTTGTAGTTGAAAGCTCCATAGAGCTCAGGGTTTGGAAGCCTGAGGTGATCGCTGCTGGTGTTATCTGGTAAGATTCGGGGTGAATGGAGTTATCTGATAAGATATGGGGTGAATCAGAGAATATTGACTAGTTAGGGACGAGACAAAATAACACCCTTACCACTAGGCTTTCCCTATAAGTGTTCTGTCATCCTCAGGGAGAAGTTGTTGTTACTATTACTGTATATCATATACTGTAAATTACAAGCATGGTATTCTGGGTACTTTTCCTAAACATAAAGATTTCCTTTGCTTTAAATCTTGGCTCCTGAGGCCTTGTTCCAAGTGCTGCTATTCTATAAAAGGTGAGTTCTCCACCTCTGACCCCAGCACAGTCTACTTAAAGCAAAAATGGTAAGTTTCAGCCTTTGGCATCCTGTAGCATGCAGTGACTCAAGGCAGAATTACAAGAACTGAGCTGACTTATCTGGCTGGCACAGAGCAGGATAACCGAAAAGCCAAAAAGTTGAATGCTTAGATTAAAGTGGTTATCCCATTCCTTCTAGAAATGGAGAGAGAAACATTGCCAGCGGGTCTTCTGTGTTTGAAATAGGTGGGATGAATGACATGCATATCTGTTCTCCTGACTGAAGGGAAAACAGATTATTATCTTAAGCTAAAGACTTTCACTATGACAGCTAAAGTTAAGCAAAATAAATACCATTAAAGGACAGAAGAAATTCCGGAAATAACTCACGTTATGAAGTAAAAAAGCATGCTTGCAATATGGTACTATACAATAAACTGGTCCCGCACACCTTTTAGACATGGCAGGGAAAACTGTTCCAGCTACCTTATGGATGCACATTTCCCTTCTCACAATGTGTATACAATACAGAGTACTGAACACAGTACGGTATAAAAAAAAATCAGTTACATGTTTTCAAAAGTATATTGACTCTGTGTAGGATAAATAAAATCCTATTCTAATTCTTAAAATAGTTGCATAATCAATTTCTCTATTGACTTTTTCTTTAACGTTTTTGCTATTTAAATTGTATTTAAAACTATCTGCCAGTAAAGGATTTGAATGTAATTACTGCAATCATCTTGATTGAATTCTGCTTTCTACTGGATAAATTAATACAGTATGTAGAGATATAGATGCCGGAGTCCTCAGCACAGGAAGACATGGACCTGTTGGAGAGGGTCCAGAGGAGGCCACAAAAATGATCAGAGGGCTGGAACAGCTCTGCTGTAAGGACAGGCAGAGAGATTTGGGGTTGCTCACCCTGGAGAAGAGAAGGCTCTGGGGAGACTGTATTGCCACCTTTCAGTACTTAAAAGGAGCCTATGAGAAAGATGGGGACAGACTTAGTAGAGCCTCTTGCAACAGGACAAGGGGTAATGGTTTTAAACTAAAGGAGGGCAGATTCATACTAGATACAAGGATTAAATTTTTTACAATGAGGATGGAACATGTTGCCTGGAGAGGTAGTAGGTGCCTCATCCCTGGAGACATTCAAGGCCAGGCTGGACGGGGCTGTGAGCAACCTGATCTAGTTGAAAACATTCCTGCTTATTGCAGGGGATTGGACTAGATGACCTTGGAAGGTCCCTTCCAACCCAAACTATTCTATGGTTCTATGATATAAAGGTATTTAATTTAATTAATAAACATTAAAGGCAAAATGTTTACAGAGGTTTCTTTTTGTACGATTCTTCCTAATAATTAAAACAGTAGGATTTTTTTTTTTACTTAATTATTTCATTTTTTTCTACTTTGAATTTATTTGTAATCGATTTAAATATTTTTAGAGTGAATAAAATACAATATTTTGTTGTTAACAGAGACTCTAAACACATATATACAATGTTAGGCCGTCCCCTAAAACCAATAAGAACCTGGGTCACCTCAAGAATGGAAGGCAGTAAAGGAAGAAAATTACTTTAAGCCTTTGAAAAGCTGTTTTAACAAAAGTCCCCTACCTTAAACTGTTGAACTTGTTTCTTTGATCTTTCAACACTGAAACAAATCTGTCCTAGGCAATTAAACTCATTGACAACCATTTTTCACTGAGCTACAGCTGACAGATCTAGAAGGCTTTTTGTTTAACCTCTTATCAAAAAGGTGTTTCTTTTTACATTGATAATATGCTAAATCAAACTTCTTGTGACTATGTTGTGTCAGTTTTCTATTTGGCTCTTATTTATGTAAGTCTTTCAGAGAAGAGTGAAATTCCCTACTTGGATGTACTCCTACATTATTCTGTCATAACAGTCTATATTAAAACAGTGCTAAATATCAGATTTCAATCTACTGAGAACATAATTCAGATCCCTGGTCCACCTTCTGACTTCGCTTTAATTTTGACAGGGATAGCTCGTCTTAAGCATTAATCAATGCCTATAATTTTATACAGTAAAAATTAAGTGTAGCACAGAGAATAAAAATGTTTAGACACTGAGGTGATTTCCTTCTGCTTCAATGGAAATTTAAATCCTGATTCATAAATGTAAACATAGTATTTTCCAGCTGTATTTCTAATTTGTGTTGCTCTCAACACTGCCTTTCAGAGCACTGGTTAGAGAGTTCAGAGACACTTAAATAAAGTGATTGAAATAGTTTCAATTACACAATAAATTTGTCATTATTAATATCGTATTTTAGTTATAGGGCCTGAAATGCACCAACTTTTTCTTGGCATCATATATGTAACTTTTCAAAAAAATTATAATGGTCATCAACATTTTGATTATCAGAACCATATATAAATAATACACCATATTTCTTTCATTCTTTGATAGAGGAAAAAACACAGCATGGGATGTACACCTGCAAAACTTAGTCATGAAAAAAAAATTGATCCTTTTTTGAATCTGAGTACAAAGTAAATATCATAAAAAGAGAATTTAGCATTTTAACCAAATAAGACAATTGTGTGATATTTTATGTGATCCTTAGGGCAAGTTTAGGAAGGATGCAGCTCATTCAGTGGGGGTCACCTAGATGTCTGCTGTAAACTGTAAGAACAGGACTTACATAAAAACCTCAGATATGTCAAAATATTAATTTTAATTGTATTCCTCCATGAATAAAAAGGAATCTTTTAATAATCATGTTCATTGAGACTTTCAATATTTAATTCGAATCCCACTGGATAGTTTCAGCTTTTACTGCAATTTTAATGACTCTGTCAGTTGAGATGTGACACATTTAACTGTAATATCTAAAGACATCTGTGCCTCCATCCTCTCAGTCTGAGTTTATCAGCAGAATATCACAAGAAGCATGAGTAAGTGCCCAGGAGTTTCTGGTCACGAGTTTCCACTTCAGCACAGTTTCATATAGGATGCAAAACTAGGAACTGGCACCCAAGGTGCAGAAATGCATTCTCTGTTATAGGGGCAGGGGATGTTATACAAGTACAGAAAAAAATCTCCTGGGGATTTGAAATTTCTTAGGAGACTCATCCAGTCCACAAAAGTAATGCAATTTACAAACCAAAAGCAAAACAAATTGTCACAGTGGTGTCTGAAATTCTTTTCAGTATAAACTTTCCAGTTTATACTCCTCCTCGCCCCACTGCTTTGTACTTGCAGCCCCATGACTGCCAAATTATAGCAATTTCAGCATAGTATAGTATACACTTACGGGCATATGTTTTCATCACATTCACATAACTGAATAAATCACTAATAAGTCTGCATGACAGACCACTTGCGAAAAGACTAACAAGAACTCTGTATAGGTATTATAATGTTGCAATTTAGAAGTAGTCAAACTGGTATGAGAATATTTGAATGGAAATCTCTTTTTACAGTATAGTGTTTTTTTGAATGAACAATTAATTTTTGCCTGAAAGTAGCTACATTATTAAGAGTTTTAATTTGTTCTGGCAAGATCGGCCTTTTCTAGGCTTTAAATGTATTGCACTTGAACAGTCCTATTTTCAAACATGCCTAAAATATACATCCTGAAGAACTGGGGCAAACCCCTATATTCACACATGAGAGCATTGCACATGCTCCTGCATATTTGTTTATTTTGTGCTCTGGAATGAGATAAGAAACCAGGTAGGAAAGGTAAAATCATAACACAGCACCTTTTGGCACAATAAATCATATTTTGCATGAAAGAACCCATTTTTAATTTACCTCATGCTGTCAGTGTTTGCAGGATCTCAGAGGAAGCCTTGAATGTGCCAAGCTACAAGGTCTCCCAGTAAAAAGCATAGAAGTGGATGCAACCACCAGCAACGCAGGACAGTGGCTGGATCACAAGCTCTCACTGCAGGAAGCAAAGGTACCAGCCAAGTGCCAGCTGCCCTGAAGAGGAATGCTTGGAGAACTGCAAAGGATCTCAGGATTCACAGCTTGATTGCACTGCAACACAACCTGTTTGAATTTCAATACATAAAGCAGTGCACTGCCTTAGGTGCTTTTGGCCTCACACCTGCCATTTAAACTCTAAAGAGACTTCCTTTTCCCCAATACAAATTTATATACTAATCAACATCGCTGAACTAACTCGATTTAGTCATCCCCTAATGATGACTTTCTCAGCCTCATGACTTTCTCAGATCAATAAATTTTTAATTATTTCCAGCAATTAATGGCATTGATTCACAAATTCTGACTGGCTTCATTTTCTACATTGACCAGAGGAAGAGCCCAAGTAGAGAGCTTGCCTCATCTTTGAATAACAGTGATGAAACATGTACTAGTGAGATGGTCCAGCAGTAAGATCTCCAAAGTGTTCCTGAAAACACAGGGGAAGAGGTGGTATGCGTGGCTCAACCACCTTCTCAACTTTCTTCACTAAACAACAGCAGATGAAAGTCTAAGATTCACAAACTTGTCTAATAACGTAAATTCCTTCTCATCTACCAAAGTGTCTGACTTTGGCAGATGGGCTAAAGATAGGATTGAGGCAAGAAACAGATTTTTTTTTTTTTTTTTTTTTCCCAACAGACAACCATATACAGAATTTTGGAGCTATCTATGTATAAAACGAAGTTAATAAATACACATGGAAAAGTGAGGGGTTGGTTTGTGGTGGGGGAGGGGCAACTTTCTTCCCACAGTGGTAAGTAAAATACCTGTACATTTCAGTATCATGATCAAATGAACTGCATGGGATTGATGACTGGCTGTATACATAGCATTTGAGAGAGTGAACACAAGATGCTCTTCAGGCTATCATAAATTCACACCCTGATTTCATACACCAAAATTTTCATAAATCCATACAGAGGATTTAAAATAACAGATAAAAATTAATCTCCCTGAAGATGGCTCTAGTACTAAAATGATTTAGTTTTCCATCCAGCAACGCAAGTTCCAAGCTTTGCAACCAGTTATATTGTAAAGCGAAAAAATGGACTTAGAGCTTTATTTTCACAACAGGTAGGAGTTAAAATAACCATGGACCACACAGCATTGTAATCAACATTAGCCACACTTTGACAGAACAAAATAAAGAAAAAATGCCTTTTCAGATTGCAAAAATATCTTTGGAAGGCAGCCAATGAAACCTTCAGCACTAACAATGCACTTAGGGCTCACTTTGGGGAAAGAAAAAACCGTAAAAGTTTATTTTTGTTTTTATTTTTGTTTTTAACTTAGCACTTTGTCTTTTCTCCCTTTCACCTACTTAAAACAAAAAGAATCAGACAAATTTACAGGGCTTTTGTAGCACTCTGAAAATTCACTTGTGAACTAAGTGTTCATGTCTGACTGACAACCTCAGCTAGGTTTACTTTATATGTGCCTGGATTCCAGTATATTTTATTGCTATTTAAGTGGTGAGCTTTCTAGAAACTTTACACAATTGAGCCCTTAAAACATGTCTTGATATGTCAAGAAAAATACTACTTTATTCAAAGGAAAAAACTGTAGGAGTTATGAGTAATATATATTTTCAACATTTTAATATAAAAAATTCTTCTCTTCCTTCATTGTTGAGATTGTTGACCTTTTAGGTATATTGCTCTTTAGTTTCATTGCTATGGAGCAAATACTTACTTAGGTGAAATCATCCTCATGAGGGAATCTTTTTAACTCTTGGAGATTAGACAGTAGTAGGCCTAATGAAAACAAATCTTGTATGTTTGGTACAGAGCTTAAATAAGCAGAAATTGAAATAGAATCTCTACACTGTTACTCCTGAATGGCCAAGAAGTGTTGCCTTATCATTACTAGAAATCCAGCATTTGACAGCGAGCTTTGCAAGAGAACGTACTTTCAGATTTACAGGAACACTTTTTAAGCTGATCAGAGGAGCGTTGTAAAAGACAGTTGACTTAAAAAGTCAGGGGGTCTTTACCTTGTAGCAAAAGGTGGTGGTGGGGTAGTACACTGAGCCCTCAGCTACAGTTCTTTAATGGTTTAAGTAAGTCTTTGCCTTCTATGCTTCAAGTTCTATCAAAGAAAGATAAAACATCTTGTTTCTGCAGCTTCTGGTATGTCTTGATCATTGTATTCTTACAATCTTGATGCAGGCGCTGCTCTCTGTGACCCTGCTTGTATGGTGGCTAGCACTTTCAGGCTCTGCTTTCATGTCACTGAAGTGTAAATGACGAATGACAAGATGCCAAGATGACTAGAGATGCTCTGAATCTGTGGCAGATCCATAATTTTAACTGAAAAACATGGAAGTACTAACCACACGTGTGATCTTTTACTGTTGGTGGTTTGCGCTCACGGTAACCATTGGGAGGTCCTGTCTCTCAGAATTTTATTGATATGCCTACGAAGGTCACTTCTGCTTGTGACAAGGGTACTGTGGTCCAGGGGTAGCCCACAGCTGTGGCACTCAGCTGGCTGCAGCAGGGGACTGCTCGTGGGACCTCCAGCCATCCCTTTACACCATCTCTGAGCCCTGACTCCTTCTGAACACTAAGTGCCTGGATCAGCAGCCATTTTTATGCTTTAAATGTAATAATACACTGGTAATAAGGCAATAAGGTCTATTCGTCTCCGCTTCATTACGACTTCTGAAGCAAATTAAGTGCTACTGTGTAAGCAACCATCTTCTGCTATTGCACATAGTCTACAGCATGCACCATTTATTTCCATGGTGTACTGGCAACACTTTGTAAATAGGAGTCATTTAAAGCAATTGTGCAGTTGCTGTTTTGAAAAAGAGTATCTGTCAAGATTTTTTACAGACTATTACCAGGTACATTTCAGTACATTTTCTTCAGAAACCGTTATCTAAGTAAACAAAAACGTGCTACTTTTAATTTGTCAGAAAAATTGTATGAAATATGATACATGAAAGAACAACCTTTTACAGAGATGCACAATGGAAAAATAAGAACAAATATCAATTACATTGTTTCATTATAGTGTGTATTTGACTAACTAATCTTGCCTTTTTTCCCTAACCAAACTCAAAACAATAGTAGCATAGCTGTCATTCTTTCATTATTTCTCTCACAAGGGCACTAGTAAGGTACCCAAACCAGGGCACAAAACCCCTAGAGTTTGTTGATAGCACAGGCACTGACTTCCAGCTGGTCAGAGCTGAGGATGGATTTGGCAGAAATATTACGATCTTCATAGTTTTCAACAAAACATGAGTTATTGATATATATATATATGGTGTGTGCATATATATGACAACGTATATACGGTATTTTATATAGCTATATATACAAACACTGTGTATATCATTATATACACATATGTATGTTTGTACATACAAACATATTTTTAGTATCCAGGACACTGACCATAAATAAAATAATCTGCCTCTAGGGCTTTATGTAGGTGCTCTTAGTACATAAGCATTTAATTGAAAACTACCTATAAAATTCAGTTCGAAAATCCTACTCAAGTTAAAACGAAGTATTTGGCTATTTGCACTGCAGATCTGTTTTCCTCTTCTGATTACATTAATACATTTCTCACAAAATAAAAACAGTCCTGCCCAAATAAAATGTGTTATTCTTTGTCTGCATATTGTCACGTAGAGACTATGAGACTGTTTAGATTTATTTTGACTGGACACATCTGTTACGAAAACCCCACTATTCTGCATGTGTAGGCAGTTTTATTAGATTTTCCTATACAGTGTATCTGTATTAAAATCACCATCTGTGCTACTGGTTGTACAAAACATGAAAATACAACAGATGATAGGATATGAGTAAAAATCCAGAAAGGAAATGAACCTCACCCCAGAATTGCAATTAAAGAATATCAAAGCCCTGATCTGCATTCACAAACTGAAGAAATCTCAACTTAAATCTTAGTGCAAGTCTGTTGAAAGCACAGCACAGTAAAGTGAATTAAAGTCTATATTTCAAATATTAAACCAACTGCACTCATTTAATTTAGTCAAGATCTTAATACTTTTCAATGACATTCTTACTGGAAGTAATTTTTTTCCACAGATTTTTCCATCAAAAATCCAATATATGTTCCTCACTGATACAATTCTCATATATATTTTTAATGATAAAGAACATTCTTCAGAAGTGGAACTTCTAAAATAATGTTTTTATTTTAAGATTACTGCAGAAAATAATCTAAAATTATGGCCATTTTCTAATGCAAAGGAATTAATATATTTTTTCTTCTTTTTCTTCATTTTTTTTAAACCATGGATTCTGTATGATTAAAGGTGTCCAAAGTACACTCTCCAGATGCAATGTCAAACAGGCTGGGTCATTTCTTATGGACTGATCCAAGTAAAACAAGCCCTCTATAACTTCTATTGGAATAATTCCACCTATAAATTGATAGTTCCTATAAATATTAATTAAGATTATTTAAAACTTTCTAATGCTGACAATTTCCAATCAAGATCTAAAAGAAGTATGAGTATCTAATTTCGCCTCATCAAACCCAAGAATATTTATTACATTTTTGGATCCCAAGTAAAATTATTTATATGCTTACTTCTCTTTCAGACAGATAATGGCAACTTGTTTGCAGTAAATTAAAAAAAAAGTGATTTAAAAAATGTCCTGATATATTTACTTAGGTAAGCTGTCATGCCACACATATAATTCAAATGTGTAAAGACAGAAATTAATGCTGTGGAACATGGATTATGAAAAACTTCCACCAGAAGAACCCCAAACATTTTGCTCATTACCAGATTAAAAACTTATGGGCAACAATAACTTTTTGCATAGTTAACATTACACTAGATGGCTAAGGTTGAAGTCAGAACGAAAAGCAATTACATATAGCACATAAAAATTACATTTCAAACCAAACTATTTTTAATTATGTGTAACTTTGCAGAAAAATATAATTTGGCACATTTACACAGATATTTAAAATTAAATTTCAGAGCACAAAGAAGGTCTCTACAGAGTTAGACCTGTGCAAGGTTATAACCTAAAAGAAAAAAAAAAACAAAAACAAACTCGGAGAGAGTTTACGAAGCAATAACTTACAGTTACAGCATTCTGAGACAATATGGTAAAATGAGGTACTATAGATGAAGGCTGTTTCACACTTTTTGCAAAATTAAACCTAAAGTCACCAGAAATAGGTATAAGCCATCCAGCTTGGTCTTCTCCAGAGGAAAAGTCACTGGATTTCACCCCGTTTCATCCAGAGATTTGATCTCCATAATTTCGGAATTTCAGATTGATGAAATTAAGTGTATATTATACTTTCAATAAATGCACATCCTATTATTCTCAGCAAACTATTTCTTTAACAAAATTTCTACTCTAAAAATCACTTTGCATTGTATTTACATACAAAGGCCACCAAGAAACTCCTGCGACAAATGGTGCCTAAACTAATAGGGCCTGAATTAGCTGGGGATAAAAATATGTTTGCATCTGCAACCATAGGTACAAAGAACACACCACAGTTTGCTCAGGTTTTACTTTCAAATACATAAACATTAAATAATATTTCATCAGCAGTAATGATACTACAATCATGTCTGCAGCATCAGAGTCACAACTACACTCAACTGTTAAAATTAACTGTATTTTTTACCAGTTTATTGATTTGCCCTGCATACAAAAGTTAGGTAATTAACATGGTATTTGAAAGTTCTTTGATGAATAAGCAGCTACATTTTCTGGTGTTTCTGGTACAGAATACGAAGAATCATACATTTCAAATCATCCTTTCTCTGCAGTGATGTCAATCATTTATGAATGCTTTCATGGATGCTATAAAAAAAAGCATTAAGGCACCTTAATGAAGAAACTAACCCACTGCCAGGAAGAAACCCATTGCCCCAATAAGAGAACTCATGCAGTTACGTGAAGCAGAGATCTATGGTGCAAATCTCCTGTAATCTGTCTGATAGCTCCAGGAGTTAAATTTGTCCTCAAAGATTGAGTAAAATTCTGTAGAAGCATGTGGAAACTGTAACAATGAGGTTTTAAAGGGAAGCCTGAGTATTTGAAATATAATCTGTGTCACTTGACAGAAGCAATATAATGTTTTCTGGCATTTGCAAACAGCATTGGCATTTTCAACAAATGCTGAAGAAAAGCATATGGTAGTACAATCATATATAAACTCAAACCAGTAATTTCTCTAATTTCAAATTCTACACAGTCCCGGAGTTTTCTGGGTTCCTAAACTATATCTTTGAGAAAATAAATGTAATTAAAGCTGTATTTTCCATGTACATTTTCTACTAATGAGGAAAGATGGAAAAGCCAGCATATTAAACAGAAACAGGAAAGGGTTTCTCAATGCCTCTTAACATACGATTCATATTAACACAGGAAGATTTCACAAGAGCTGGATAAATGTTTAAGAAGGGCAAGATAAAATTTGTGTGCAAAGTAAGCCAGTTATTTAAAAAATTACTTTTTCCCGGTACAGTATTAACTATGTGTAAAGCTTAACTTTACATACAAGCCTTGGAAAAAAGTTCTAAATGTAATTTTTTTGGGAAACTGTTGAGAGTTCTGGGGAACAGTGAAATCTGTTAATGGAAACCACAACGGTTGTCATTTCACACTGCACATTGCAGCAGAAATGGATTTAAAAGCATCACTATGGGCCATGGCACCACCTGCCTATAATCTGCATATCTCTGCCCTGTGGAAGCCACTAGAGTTTGAGTTCTTGGCAATATATGGTGCAAATGAAATATCTCAGTGTGGTGTTTGCATATGCTGTAGTTTAGCAAACTTTTAACAAAGACTCACACCTGTAAGGCTAATAAGAGAATTTCAAAAGCTGTGGAACAAAAGTGGTTATCTTGTCAGTAATTTCAATATTAATTTCTGTGATGATTACAAATGACAAAACAAGGAAGGAAAAGTCTCATCCCACTTCCTTTACGAATGAGACTCATTCTTCTCAAGTTAATGTGTAAAAAGGAAGATGGTTAGCAGAACCTTGCTAGAATTTGAAAATGTTCATATAGTCACTGAAAAATGTCACATTTACCTTCAGAACAACCAGACAGAGACTATTGTACCACTGAGCTTTTGTATTGGATGTACCACTTGCCATTTGCTAATTGCTATCTGCAAATTATAACCTTCAGCAATGAAACTATTTAGAGAGACCATGGGTTATGTGGAACCAGATCAAAACCAGCATCATTTTAAAAGTACCTGAGGGAAAAGTGAATGTAGCTCTGTTTTACAGTAATTTTCACTAAAAATGGGAAGTAATTTTTTCAGAAAATTAACAATATCTACAATTCATCTTAGCTACAATAGACACAATGTATAGGACAACATCTACCAGTTGTGAACACATAATGGCTTCCAGTGCAAGCATAAAAGAATAAAATATGATAATTTTGGCTGATAAAAAGAAAATATTATAAGGATGACTATGGAATTTAATTCCTGTGGGCAATTATCTTGCCCTAGTCTGCATGAAACCACTCTTAACAGCAATCCAGATTGCTACTGTGTTTAAAGGTCGCTTCTACTGCCAGTAATCAGTCACAGTAAAATAAAATATATAGTCAAATAACTTTTTCCCCTAGTGAAACATATATTTAGAGAATTTCAATCCAATCTTTAAGTGTAATATATATCCATTTCGTATCTCCCCCATATTTGGAAGCCTACTGCCTGATTCAGAGAGCTTCTGCTGTTTGTAAGGAGTAAGATAACTAATTTTTGCTGTCTGTGCATTAGGTGTCTACATATGAACTTGTTGTCAGAGTCAGTTACCTAATCTAGGCATCTGGTGTAATTGCAGTGACAAGGGGTGTTCCTTTCCCCTGCCAGCCCCAGCTCCAGACAGACACAGCTCCCCTACCAATTTTGTGTAGATTAACCGCCAGGTTAGCTGGCAGACTGGATTTACTAGCGCTCCACAGATTACAGTCAAATTTTAGACACCAGCTCACACGGTGACACTCAAATTCAAGAGGCCTAATTCTGAGCTGAAACCCGTGCTCTGTAGGGTACAGTATAAGGTTCACTGTTTGTAAACATGTTTTAATAAGGAGCTGATGCAGCCTGTAAGTATCCTCTAGCTGGACACAATTTAAAACTAAGACTTCATATTCAGTAGAATAGTTAAATGTTGGTTAATTCCATCCCCATAGCATCATTAAACCTGTAGTAAAAATAAGGATTCCCTTGATAATTTGATGTATATTTTATATCATAATTTATAGAGAATTGACTTTTCAAAAATATTATGAACTGCTAGCATATTAATAATATTACATCAAATCAAAATAATTTCTGTGTAACATTTATTTGAAAAGGAGATAAACTGCATATTCACTTTCTGTAGAAACTAGTGCCTTTGCAGAATCAAAACGGAAATGAATCATTTGGTGGACATTCTTGTTTCTGAAAAGTTCAGCTGAACCAACAACAGTGACTTATGCCATATGAATACTCACTTTCTTACCTTTGTGTGATTATATGTAAATATTAGCTACACAAGCTAAGTTCTCCCAATGGGTCCAACTGTCCATCTCAATTGCTTCTGCAGTTTAAAGTCAATGTGTGTTACTATTCACTATCAAATATGAAGTGCTTTGTAAGATGGTGTTGGCAACTAGACCTGAAATCAACTTTGCCAGGTTTACAGATATTTTCAGTCCCTTTGCTACGTATGTAACACGCTACAAAGACTGTTATCTGAGAGCTTATTTGCCATCTAATGATGGAAAGCTATATTCTCTCTCTCTCTCCTTTTTCTCTTCAATATAAGCATATTTCCAGTAAGTTCTCATGAGTGTCTTCAGTTTCTCATTGTTGCTCTGTGTCAGAGCCACAGCCATAAGCTTTCAGAGAAAGGTGCCTTCTTAACATACACATTTCTACTATTTTTTATCCCTGAATCTTATACTTGGTATCTACCTAATAATATACTTGTTTAATACAGGGGACCAATTTACTGTCATCATTTTATGTTTAGGTATAGTCCTGAATATGTAGTACACTATTAGAATCAGTGTAAGAAAATGGAAATAAAAGAAAAATATGACTTCTCTTGGGAGAAGAGACACTGAGTGACAGGAATACAGAAATTACTGAAAAACATATATTCAAGTCCCTTGGAAACTTGGCCCATTTATTTTCATATACAGTACAATAATTATTTAAAGCCTTTTTTTGCCTATGTAATCACTGTAGAATGTAGTGTAAAACCAGGCTTCTATATTGCAGTTCTCTTAATTAATTTTGTCTTGTTTAAATAACTAATTGTGTGAACATTATCTGAACTCTTGATCAAACGCATTAACTGTTTGAAAATAATCCACTCATTCTCTTCCACATCTCTTCCCATCTAGCTCTTTTTTCATTATTATTTAATTGACTTTCCATTTTTCAGCTTTAACAGCACCTCACAGGAAACTAGAATAACAGTATTTGGATTGCATCAATGGTCATGTTATGCTTGGCTCATTAAATGTCCTTCTAAGTGTTTTTACTATGATGTAGACACAAGGTTAGTACAACATTTCTAAGGACGTTGGGCAAGAAAGTCTTCAAAAGTCCTATTTCAATTTGATTTCATTGTGTATGTTTTTACTCCTTGCTGTCAATATAAGTTTCACTTTAAAACTTCAAACAACAAGGCCGTGCTCTAATGACCTGGTCCCATGCCCAGTGAAGTGAACTTCAATTTAATTGGATCATGCATGGGAGAGATTAGAGGAGTGTGATGCATTTCAGTTGGCCTGATTGACCAAAAGGGCTGCTTTCTAGTTAATAAACACTAGTGCAAATAACAGATTATGCAACACAGCGTAACTAAGTCATTTGAACCCAAGTATTCTCCACATTATGAAATGGAAGAATAAAAGAAGGATTTCATTTTTGGACAGATATGTGCAGTTGCTTCAGAGAAGAAAGGGATGATTCAAAATATCTTGTTCCTAGTTTATAAAAAGGAAGTACTGGTGTCTTAATTGCAGATCATATTTTTAAGAAGTTGCTTTAAGAAAAAAAATATTTTAGGAGTCTTTATTTTACATTATCACATATTATTCTGAATC
Organism: Pampusana beccarii; assembly: GCA_013399365.1. Taxonomy (NCBI): domain Eukaryota; kingdom Metazoa; phylum Chordata; class Aves; order Columbiformes; family Columbidae; genus Pampusana; species Pampusana beccarii. The sequence goes on from VWYH01002063.1 coordinate 135,547, forward strand.
ACAGGTATTCCACTTTTCCAGAATTATTTGGTAGTTCTTTAAGTTTATTTGTGGCTGTTTTCAACTTCTGCTCTAAGCCTGAGTAAAACAACACCAGCAAATGGACATAACCCCAAATTTTCATTCAATTATATTGCTTGTCTGGCATTTTTAACAGAGTGAGATGCACACATCAGGTGGAGATTCAGAACATGATGGTAATGGTAAAGTCACTAGCAGACTCCATCATCGATATTTTCTGGCCTCAGAATTGTCTCTCTGGGGTGCAAAATTCCTCCCCTCCATACGTGTGCATAGTTGTGTGTGCAAGACAATTATGTGTTGCTATTCACCATTTCCAACGAAAGAGAACAATTTGCAAACTACTATACAGGAAAAAAATATCTTGTCCAAGTTCAAAATAGTTATGTGGCACCACAGTTCACCATGATACAATGCAAGTAAAAGCAAAGAGATAAACCTAAATGTCAAGGTCATCCATAATCGTTCCTCCACCAATGTTAACATTTATATAATATAATGTGTATATATGTGTGTGTGTTTTACTTGATTTTATGGTAAAACGGAAATTCAGGCTATAGTTTATAATATCTGACATATTTGTTGGTTCACTCCTTTTTCATGTCCAGTACAAAATTTGGGAATCTATCACTAGCTCTTGGATTTTGGCTTGCTCAAAAGGGAATAGGAGAAGGGAATCAATCAGTAAACAGAAGGTTGTATTAATCTTACAACCACTTGCAACAAGCTTCACTGTGCAGCTTACTCAGAATGTAATTTATCTTTTTTATTTACTTTTTTTTTCTGACAGTTTTAAGAAGAGTGACAGGGAACACATGGGACAGAGTATTAGAGAAATTGAACCTCAAAATGGGAGAAAGTGTTTTATGTTACCTCCTGGTTAGCAGCAGCTAGTTCTTCTTCCAGTGCAGAGACTCTTTCTAAAGAAACCCTCAGTCGTTCCCTTACCTAGAAGAAAAATCAAAATATGTACAGTAACGTAATTTCTATCAGTCTTCAAAGATTACATAATCTGCCATATGCACTGCTGTATGCCCTGCCAGTCAATTTGCAGGCATGTGTGTTGCATCCTTTCATGAGACATACTGTGGTACCAAACATTTAAACCTAACTGTAGGAAGACTAAACCCACAACAATAGGTGCCAAACTTTAAATGCCGTACTGCTGTTCCACAGTTTACCTACAGTGCTATGGAATACACAGCAAATGCAAATATTCTAAGACCACATTAGGCATTGTAATAAAACATTGTTCACAAGCATCTTTTGCAAAGGATAAGAAAAAAAAAAACATTTGCAGATATTTTAAGTCCACTCCGTGGAAGATGACTAATCTGTTCATATTAATTTAATGCAACAAATTCCCTGAAAAAAATAACTTGCAGCATTGCCTTCAGGCACATATATTAAAGATTTTTTATATCATCATGCAGTTTGTTTGGGTTTTGCAAAAAGTCATAAACAAGATATACTCTCATAAGCAGAAAAGACTGTTGTGTTTGTACCAGTTTCAGAGATGGTCGAATCTGTTCCAAGGAAGTCTATGTTCTACTTTATTATTATTACTACTACTACATATTAATTATTGATATTAAATAATAATTTAATACCTCTGAAGACATATTTACTGTTGTTTGAGTGCTCTGGCTCAACATCAGCTCATGTAGCAACAGGCAACCTAAGCTGGCAATGTAGTCGCCAGTCTCCCGATATGACCAAAGGCAAGTCAGACCTAAAGTGATATTCAGTGCTGTGTGTAGGTGACTGTCTCTCCTGACTATGCAGGGAGCCTATGGCAACTCCTCTCCTAATCTACACAATTTCATTAGGCACCTCACATTAAATTACTTTACAACCTGGCTGATCAGTCAAAGCTCAGGATTTATTTCTACACACGTTCCAGCTACACTTTGGCAATGCTGTTCCAGCTGATGATCCAAGGAAGTTTAAGGCTGTTACCAATGTTTGTAGGGAAAGTCAGCATATTCTATTAGACCAACAAATGTAGCTGGAAAACAAAGTGAAACAAAAATCAATCTTTCATGTACAATGGAACACTGTACATTTTCATGTAGGTACAGTTGTTTTCACATCCTTGACAAACACAGGAGAACCCTGGAAAGGTTGTGTATGTCCTAATGCTTTCACACTTTTTCCAGTGATACCTCTCAGTCTAATAAATATTACCTTTCCTTACATACTTTATTTTCCATTACCACTGATAGAAGTGAAATTTTGCAAAGAGACTCACTACATCCAAAGAATGGCTTAGACTTTAACAGATGAAAATTACTTAGGAAAACTATAACATAGCATGCTCACTATACTTTAAAACTAGCTAAATGTAAAGATCAGATACATATTCAAGAAATGAACACTAAGAAAAATCCCCAAATATTCAGCCTTTCTAACAAACACAAATATGCAGTACTTTGAGTTTTTTCATCCTCTTTACATACTTTGGCTTTATTAAAAGAAACAAAAATTGAAAATGTATTTTATATATTCACATAAATTATTTGAAGGCTCTCAGGTAACTATAGTTTTACCACACACAAAACAATATTGCTAGACTTAACAGAACAGAAATGACAAGTGATGGGTGCTCAAAGGAGTAAAAGAAAAATGAGTAAAGAGTGTTAAGGTATAAGAAATATTAAGGCATTCTCAAGATTAGAAAGAACCTTCATTATTTTAGTCCAATTTCTTATTCATTAATTTCCACCTATTTCTTTAGCACTATAAGACTGAAATAATCAAGTGTTCATGTTCCCAGAGACATATGTTGTAGTTTAAATGGAGATCTATAGGGTGCGACTGCACAATCAACAGCTGAGCTGCAGTAGCTGACTGTGCCTGTTCCTCATCTGATGCAAATGAAGTTTAAGCCATCCTGAAGTGGCAGGGACTGAGCCACTTCTGAGTGGCAGTGATAACAGTGAAAACTGCTGCAAATTTTCATGACTGTTTCAACTGTTTTCATACACCAGGACAACAGAATGCAGTGAAAATATGCAATAAACCCCAAAAGGTTTTGCTATTTATTAAATTTGTGTAGTATTTTTCATCAAAGATGTATGTAAAAATCTTTAATCATGAAGCTTGCTTTCCGAAATGATCTACATAATTCCTGGGAAACACCATAAAGCTTCCAATTTATGATAGTAAGCTATCATCATAGTAATTTTATGTATAGATTTTTAATATTAAATTATATTGCTTTTGCAATATGTAAAATTGATTTGAAATATTATACTTACTATTTCTAATTTATTTATAATTTCCATCTAATTCTATTTTTCATAAAAATACTTCACCTCAAATGTATAATACATCACTTGTTCTGGCTGTAGCTGGAAATCTTTAGTTTTTTAAATAACTGAAAAAGTATTTCCTACTTCATTTGCTTTTCCTTTTTCCTGTTTTTTATATCATATTCTGCTTGAAAAACAGTATCATTTCTCCAGTTCTTCTACCAGTTTCCAAGGGCTGCTCCATGACCTGTTTCTCTATCCAGAAGGACAAAAAGTCAAAGGCACCATGAGTCCGTTACCTGGTACATACATCTTTCCTCTTTCTACTCCTACCATCCTCTATGCCTTCCCAGAGGTTCCCCCAATTCCTCTGCGGATCCCCAAACTCCCTTTCTGTATCCTGCTTCTCTTCCCACCACCATTTCTGCCTTCCACTAGCTCTCCACCATTAAAGACCATGTTCTACCAGTGAGCGGTGTGGTCCTGTCTTCAAAAGGCCTGATTTCAATCTCTCTAACCACAGTGGGAGGTGGCAAATAACAATTTCTGAATGGAAATCTCAGCTTAGATGAAAAAAATACATGGAAAAATGACAGTCATCTTTCTGGCTCCAGTCCTCTTGGCTATAAGCAGTGGTGAGGGACAAGATGACTGAGAGAAAATTCACAAGACAGCAGTTGTAAACAGACGAAATGAAATGCAATGAGTTGGCAATTGTACTTTAAATTTTCATAAGTTTCCTGAAACTTCCATGTGTTCAAGACTTAGTATTTTATAAATGAGAATATACATTAAAAAAAATATGTTGTTGGGTGTCTAACAATGGCATTCACTTTGAATAGTGTTAGAATTTGCAAACCAACCAGGGTACAATGCTGAGAAGGTTACAGCTGCACAAGCAGCTGGAATTAGAAAAATTATCCTTCACCTTTATATGCTGTGGCACTGTTGAACTGAATCCTAGGGGGTTTCATACAGAAAATTTAAAACTGTGAAAACAACAGTCCCTGGAAATACTAGGCATTTGTTTCAAAGAAAATTTAGGAGACACACTTTTCACGTGGCACTTCAGAAAAAATAAGTAGAGAATTAAGGTCTTTTTTTCTGAATGTCAAGCTATTATATTCAAATTCAACTTTTTTTCATTCTTGCCTTATTGTTACTCAGAACATGAAATAGTGCCAGTGTGACACAGAACAACAGTTGGAAATTGTTTCCTTTGGCTTGCCTTGCCCTGCTTTGCTTTGCCTTCCTTCCCCTCCATTGTATGTAGTAAATTAATGTGCTACCTTTTTTATAATTACCAATCAAAAATTGCGGTCTGATGGCCCGTATTTGTTCAACCTGTCTTGGCACAAAACTTTTGGTTTTTTCCTGTCATCTGACCAGTGAACAATGAGTTCAGACTCACATTTGCCATGGTGACATTGGAAATGTTGCAACTAATTCTTCATGTTCAACCACATGCATAGCAGCTGCTAAAGTTGAGGGAAATGCTTGATTCTATCAGTGAAAAAGAGAAAAAAGTGGTACAGGAATGGTCTGATCTGAAGGAGAAATCAACTCTGGTTTACAGCCCAGACACTTTATTTCTTAATTTAAATTTATTTCTCGGTCTTCAACTGATTTCAAAATAAACTTGAGGAAGAATATAAAAGCTGAATAAAGATTTCAGGTTGGGTCATTCACACTCCAGGAAAGAATACAAAAAAAATTGCCATACTAACATATGCAGTATACATATAATTTGAAAAAGATTTTACTCTGAGTAGTATTTACCAGTTAGCAATTTTATTCATGCTTTCCTGAATTTTGTAAGTTCATTTGAATAAACTTTGAATCTAAATACAGGGCAACAGCCAAAGCCTCTGAAAAGCCATATACAAATGTATTGCAAAGAATTTTGTACTGGATTCTCTCTTCAAATTTATGTTACAGCAAAAAAAACAGAGAGATTCATCCTAATTTATGAGAGGTGCAGGAAAGGATGTAGTTCTTGGTCACTATCCTGATAGAGACAAAGGAGCAGCAAGAAATGCAAAAGATTCTCTGATAACTCTGATTTTTCATATGATGAATGCAGATTAATGATTAGAATATTACATTGTCTTCTCCTTTTTAGAAGGAGTACAGTAGTAAGTAAATATAGTTCACAGAACTAAGTATTAGATTATTTATCACTTCAGAAATAACACACTACTTAAATTTCATATGGTCCTTCAATGTATTTCTGTTTTATTGGCACTAGGTAAAGCTTTACTAAACAAGGTTTCACAAAGTAAGACTAACCAGGTGTCACCTGATCAGAAGATGTTATAACATACATTTTCAAAGGACAGATTCCCATGATAGTGCCACAGACACCGAAGGAAAGAGTTGCTCTCTCCATGTTAGAGGGGTTATCCAGCACATGCCCAGATGACTGGGTATTCCTCTGGCTTTTAAACGCAACCAGATTATCTTGAAATGTAACATAGTCAATGTCATGTTAGCACTGCTGTCGGTGCAAAATATCACCCATCTTTCTCCGTCTCCTAGCAACTGCTTCCCACTTTTTTCCTTGCTGTCAAATTCTTTCTTCTTTCTTTCCAGATCTGCAGCCCACAAAGAGCTTTTAAAAAACACTTGCACATGCTAGAATTGAATAACCTTTTTCATGAACAGCCTATTGAATAAAAGCTCTCCTAGCTACCTGCTAATGAATAAAAAGGTAGTGATAATGTTGGCATGAATAGGTTGTTTTTATCTGCAAGAATATTAGGTATACTTTTCTGCTGTGAATTAATCTTATGAGAACCAGTGTTTTTTGAATCTTAGCTAGGACAGTAAAACCATCTAGTTGCTTTCCTCTCTCAAGATCAACTGCACATTTTTCTTAAATCAACTGAAAAATGGATTTGGAAATTAAATTGCTTGAAACGGTTTCTTCTTTCCAAGTGTACAATTTAAATGTCGAACCACAACTTTAAATCAAAATATGAAAAAAGGCTGCAGGAAAAGAAATGTGTTCAGAAAGATACCAGAAGTCACTTATAGCTATAATATGATATAAATAAAACAATCATTTTTCTAGTTTTTGTTCTTTCTGAATTGCATGTAAGGAATATGTCCTCCCTGACCTACTCTATACTCGTCTATTCTAACCATTAAGTTAATCTGAGCTTCTCTGTTCAACTCTAATGATGTCTAATAAACCTTATCTTCATTTGCTGTATTATAAACTATGCCATATATATTCATATATAATATTCCAAAATATTTAATAGTACTGTCTTATATTATTTCTACAGCTTTTAATTGCATGAAATAACACAAAGAAAGATACCAGCTACTTAGTAGCAGTTAGAGAAGTCTGTGAAATCTGAAGCATTAAGAAGGTCAGGGCTGATTAACTGAAGTTTCCATATCAACTATCATTCCTATGAATACAGCTGCAAATTTCAAGTGACTTCTGCAATAGCAAAGGCTATTAGAAATATTAAGTCAGATTTTCACATCGGTTCAAGTTGTAACCAGTAAATCCAGGGTTTAAAACTTGTCCATTTTTTTAACACTGCTCATTGTTTGTACACTTAGAAAAAACAATTTAACTTTGAACATGAAGAAAATCTAGAACTGGTAGCAGAACTGCCCATGTCCTGTGTTTTCAGATTTCTAAAAAATTTACCCTAATTAGATATATAAAGATGTCTGAAAATACGTATAGCTTCTGTCAAATTAAATTTCTAAACAAGAATAATAATACAGTTAGTGCAGCATCAATTTCATTTGCTGTGACAGAAGTCACTTGCCCAAGGAGACACAATGATATTTCCTTGAGATACACAAAAAACCAATAAATCTTTATAAACTAGAATAACTTTTTCATTATCTCTATGTCATCAGGTGAAAATTCTCACAACATACACTACAACTACGCAAGAGCAGACTATGAAGACTGTTGTTTGGCACGGCTAGGATCTCCTATGAATAACAGGGTAAGAAGTTTTAGTACCTTCTACTCTCTAGGATGTACCTATTGGGTTCAGCCATACAGAACAGGCTGTCTAGCGTGGGAACCTCATCCTAAGCTTTCCTTCTCCAGGGAGTGAAAGGATGCTGAAGCAGCTGTCAGACATGGAAATAACTGTCAGTGACAGTCACACTTTCTCTGAATAATGCAATCATGGCCATGATCTCTCTGTGCTGGTCTATCTTTTAGACAAAAAGTAAAAGCAAAGCCAGACTTCTTGTAATAATATATACAGAGTCAATAGGTTTTTGGAAATAAGTTATCATTCCAGGTTCTCCTTATACTTAATCAGGCCTCCATGGAAATATGAATACTGAATTGATATGTTTTCTTTTCCAACTTCCAGTCTATTTTGTATTTTTGATGGCATTTGTTCAAGTAATTAGGATGCTTTTGTAGTTCTCATACTGTGTACATAGCGATCCTTGCACAATCAGTCAAGTTTGTGACAGAGCTTGTTACACCACCTCAAGATGTTTTAGTGTAGGAAGTGAAAGCATGAAAGAAAATTTGCATTTAGGAAGAACATAAAGACTTTTTGCAGATTTAAAAGGCAAATATTGTCATGAAAATATCTTGTTACAGTTTTTCAAGGAGGTAGGAGTTAAATTGTTGGTTTCAATGTCAACATTTTTTGTGAATAAAAAATATAAAGAAAAGTTTGCATTATCCATTTGCAAAATATCATGATACATTTTCAATGCACTTTTGAAAGTTTTCATTACTTTCTATCCATTAAGCTACTTTGGTTTTGGGTGCATTTTCTGATGGGGCAACACTTATTTCCTGTGACAGAAGTATATCATATACCACACATTTTTTTGCCTCTATATTTTCTGCAATGTTCTCCCCTCAGGTCCCAGTGAGCATAGCAGCAGTGTCCGTGGGAGTGAAGCATAACCCACAATACAGAAGGACAGGACCCTTGTGACTCAGACATGTTTAAGTGAAAGGGAGTAGATTGGCTGCATCCAAGGGTGCTGAGAGACTTGATTAACTTGCCATAGTGAGGCCTTCTTCGTCTTTGAAATGTGATGACAGTTAGGGGAGATTCCTGATGAGTGGAAAATGCACAAATGACAAATGTCATGTTCACCATCATGAAAGGCAGGAGTTATCCTGGGAAGATCCAGGGAAGTACAAGCTGGCCAGTGTTGGGAAGGTTATGGAGCAAACTTTCCTGGAAGCCATTTCCAGGCATATAAAGGACAAGATGGTGACTGGGAAAAGCCATTATGACTTTTTCAAATGCAAATGACATCTGGTCAACCTTATTGCCTTGTGTGATGAGATGACTGTCTCCATGGATGAGGCGAGAACAGTGAATGTTTTTTACTTTGTCTTTACTAAGGTCTTCTGCAAATTCTTCCATCTATCCCTATTGAAAAAAGGGTGAGATATCAACTGGACAAGTGGATTATACAGCATATTGAAAATTGGCTGTACTGCAAGGCTGAGAGGTTTGTGATCAGTGGCACAAAGTCCAAGTGGAGTCCCATTACTATGAATGGACTAACCCCAGGCAACAGGACAGGCTTGGGGAGGGGAAAGCAATTTTGCAGAAAAGACTGAGGGGTCAATAAAGCCAGACATACATAAGATTTCATCAGCAAAAGTTCAGTCAGCAGGTTGAGGGAAATGATTATTCCCCTCAGGACTTCTGAGACTGTATCTGGTTTTGGGCTCCCTTGTACAAGAAAGACACTAATAGAATTCAGTGAAGGCTCACCAAGTTGGTCATAGGCTGGAGCACACGATGTATGAGGAGAGGCTGTGAGAGCTGGGCCAGGTCAAACTTAAGAAAGTTCATGGGAGACCTTATTGCTATCTATAATGAGCTAACCAGAAGATGTGGAGGAAACAAAGCCAGATTCTTCTTGGAGATGGACACTGACAGCACAAGAGGAAACAGGTGCAAGACTCAACAAGGGAAACTCCAGCTAGGTATTATGGAAAAAAAATTACAGTGAGGGCAGTGAAACACCGGCATAGGTTTTCTCCCAGGAGATATTCAGAATTTGATTAGACAGGACCCTTAGCAACCTGAAACAGTTGGCTCTGCTTTGAGCAGGTTGGGCCAGATGGCCTCTAGGAGCTTTAGTGTACATTATTCTATTAACCTCTTAATAACTTTAACTGATTTCCATAGGTGGAGTAATATTTTATTTCTGAAGGGTCTGAAACAAACCTAACTTATATAATTTTTCTGTGAAAAAAAGTGTAGAGTAGGTGACTTACATGGCATGAAGGATTTTTAGCACATTTGGGTGTACTCAGTCTTTTTAACTTCCATTATTTTTGAATAAAAATACCAATAATGCTGACGATGTGTGGTATAATGTGATAGCATTATATCATCAGCTATCTGGGTGATATATAAAATGTCTTTGATCCAATCCTTCTAAAGAGAGATACCATAAAATAAACACATAATTTTATACAGGATTTGTAACTGAAAATAACGTGTGCTAGGTTTATAACAAATTACTTTAACATCTAAAACTCTTTTCTTGATCGATCTTGGATTTTATAATAAAAATATTATTTATTATATAAAAACTTTAAAAAGATACAATGCATAGATGAATAATACATAGGGAAAAGTATTTTTTGCTAATCAGTTTTAAAGTGTGTTTTATAACGGAACAAATCTCTTGTTAACATGATTGCAGATGGCTGATTTTTCTACGTTGATAATTATTATTACCACTGGGACAGAGACTCATTATGTACATAAGATGTACCTGTGCCACTCCAAAATTTTTAAAACAACTGAATACTAATTTTAACATTTTACATTAAAGAAATATAAAAATAGAGTGTTCAGAAATATAGGTCAAAATAGCGTATGTAACTTCAGTCTAATTCTGTACAATAATTTTCAAAGTGAGATATAAAATAAAGTGCATGGTACCTAAACACTAAAACATTCACGAAAGAAAATGTGTAAGAAGTACATAACTGCTGAATAATCAGAATCCATTTAAAGATTAGTACTTATTATTTCTGATATTTATCCAATAGCATGAAAGTCCAATAGTCCAAAAGTCCAAAAGTCGAATGTCCAATAGTCAATAAGCATAAAAACAGGAGAGCTCCCTAATATTTTTAGTTTTATCATTGTTTAAAGTGTTGGATAAAAGATCAAGGCTCAGACCATAAACCCTATCAATCCTCAAAAGGTATTTTTAATAATTTAGGATTTTGAAAGTCTTAATAACATCCAAAAGCTTAACAGAATTAATTGCTTACAGCAACTAGAAGTAATTATACTCCTTTTTCTAGATTTTCTTTAAATATGCTTTCATGCTACCTAACTGAGTAGAACATATAACTGAAGAGGTATAGCTAAATATAAAATAAGTTTGGACTTGGCATGACTTACCCATTTAACTTGGAACCTGATAGTTCACCCAGCATGACTTATAACTCACAGTGTTTCATATCTTTATTATAAATGAAAATAAATATTATTATATAACTACAGATACTCTATTTATAAAGCAGGGTTTTTTTAATAGTTCCTTAAATATAGCCAACTTTATGAGGATATTTCTGAATTTTAAAAAGTTAAATTTATTGCTATGAGACCAATGAACTGCTTCTACACAACACAGCTCAACTGTGTTGTCAGTGGCTTCAGATAGAAGCCGTCTCAACCAGAGAAGCAACTCAGCCACAGAGACGAGCCCAAGCGAATCAGCCAAGACAGACCCCATAAGAAACCAGGTTCTTTGCTTGTGAGCAACCGTTCTCACATGCTCCCTGCATGTGTAGTTTCGAGGCACTCATAATTCAGATACATCACCTTCTGAGCAAGTTGTTTCTAGACATAAACTGGATTTCTGAATTCATGTAAAGCAACGCACAAGGTGATACCTCATACTTGCACAAAGTTTCATTCACACAAAAGAGTCTTTCCAGCACAGGACACATGAGGAATCCAGTGGAAAGACTCCATTAATTAGCATGACTAGATGCAGTTATCATCAGTGGTTTTTATCTTGATTATGCAAACCCTTCATTACTTCTGATAATGAAGGATCTATTTTAGATTACCCTACTTGTAGAGGGAACACTGTGCTTATGTATTAACTGCTAACAACACCTCTGAAACTCAGGAGGTTTTCCTCCTCAAAAATTTTAAGAGGCAATTCCTTTACGTAGTTGGAAAGATCTTGTTCTGCCTTTTTACTCTGTGTTTTTAAAATTTGACATACCTGCATTTTCCCAGCAACAACTTAAAAGCATGTTGTACAGACAATAATTTCCATGGTGTCATGTTTATTTAATGCTAAATAGGAGAACCATGTCTGGTGGGGGTGAGATTTGCCTATTTTGAAAAGTCAGTACTATTGCCTCCAAAAGACGGCTGAAATGACCTGAAGTACATTACGGCTATTGGTCATACATTCTTATGGATTTCTCTGGACACGTGTGAATGCTGTAAGTACAGGACATATTCCATGAAGTAAATAAAGAGCACTGTTGCTCTGCTGCATCGTAAGGCAAAGTTAGTAAAGCTAAAGAGTGTATTTAGTAAGCTTTTTTCCATACTGTACCTTTTCATCCAAAGCCTTGTGGTGCTCAAACAGAGATTTCAGAGCTTTGAGGACCTCAACTTCACTGGAAACTCCTGAGGGAGACTGTGCTTGCCGTTTCACCACTGTCATCCTCAGTGACCTTTCGTGTCTTGAGACAAGGCACTCCAAATGTTCCAGTAACAGCTATTGGATTTGACATAAAAGGTTATCAATTTTTGTGCATCTAAGTGCCATGGAAATTCTAACTACAAAGTGTATGGTACCAAATGGTGATTTTCTTGGCCACCTCATTGTGAGAGAGACTGCAAGCATTATTGACAACACTTAATTATTCTAAATCAGATGGAATAAATAGACAAATAGGAAATCTACTTATGATTTCACTTAAAACTCTGTTATGAAAACCAAGAACAAATCACTCAGCATAAGGTATTTAACTACGTAACTAAATTAAATACATATTTACATATTATTTGTGATAGTAATTGATGAGCATTAACAAGCAAATAACAACCAAAGTCAGTCTAAAGCATCATTCAAAAATACTAAAGAAGTTTATAATTAATTCACATTAACTGTAATATATTTTAATTTATACTGGAAGTTACTTAAAATATCTAAAATAAATATTATATTTTATTACATTTTAAAGACTATTCATTCTAAATGCTAATGGTGTTTGTTACTTTGTATTATAAACATGATGGAAAACAAAAAGGCTTATGAGATAGATTTCAGGCTATCATAAATGTCTGTAAAATAATCTGTAAATAACCTATTGTTAAAACACGAGAGAAATTATCTTTCAATTTCATTTTGATTATTTTTCAATATTACTCAGAGGTTAAATGAAAAACTAAAATGACATGTTGATGTTGCATAGAAAGCGCCACATTTGTCTATATTTCCATAGATCTACCATTGCTGTTTTTACTGTCTGAACATAAAAGAGAATTGGTCAGCCGTAAGGTTAAAACTGGGTAGCTGAAAGCATGAATCACAATGCACATTGAATGTATTGTAATTACCAAATACAATTATATCTAAGTCATTGAGCTGGAAATTTGAAAGTTACGTGGATAATTGTTTATTATTTCTCCTTCAATGTGGTTCTTAATATAGCTACTGTTACTAAAGATATATATTTATCTGTAATCCATAATTATTCTCAGTCTCATAATGACCTTTATTGTTACACGAATTAATAGACACAAAAGAGCAAAATCAGATCATAATCACATTATAGTTATAATGTATTGCTATTAAGTTAGGAATGATTAGGTTTTGATGTTATCTTTGCTTCAAACATGGTTCTTGTTTCTGGATTTGCACCTGGTTATTATGTTACAATAACTGTATTATTCGCAAAAAATAGTGAACACACATGCAAACAATGTTAATAAATTAAGAATTGTAATAACTCTATACAGTTCAGGACAGGAGGGTATTTCTACCATTTCTCAATTCTCGTGATAGCCTGTATTTATCAAGACCAAATCAGCAAGAAATTCACAAACTTTGTCATCCAATCCCTGTAGGGCTGACAGCAAATATAGGTGAACTTTTAATTATTTGAGGCAGTCCAAAGTGACAGGCAAATGTGAAGAGATCTCTTATTTATAGCGGCATCATGAACTCGGTGTGGGGATGTGGTAAGGTTGTAACACAGATGAGATCAGAATAGCTTCCAGATACTTACAGAGTATATTTATTCATAGCAGCACTTAAATACACAGTTAAGTGTTATCATGAACAGAAGTGAACTTCTGAATTTCGCTCTAAATTCACGTATCTTTGTGAAATTTCTAGGACAGCTAGTTATCTAGGAGATAGCTGCAGGAAAGCAAGTCAACAGTTGATTTCTAACACTGCGGCCTACTCTCTGCCCCATCTCTTGAAAGAGACTTTGTGGCTGCAACATTTCCTTCTCTTTGCAGCAGGACTCTGCCCTGCTCTGTAGCCCTGAGGTAGCCAGATTCCAGGTGATCTATGCTGTGGACTTAACTTCTCCACACACATTCCCACTTGTTGGCTGAGCCTGGCCCATCCTGCTCTGTTTCCTGTCTTGTCTGACTTTCTTTATGCAGAAAATTTTGAACGCACCATAGCTACCTCTGGAACATTCTAAATCTGGTCAAAATGCTATGAAATTCTGGGGAAATTGGGAAAAAAAGGAAAACGTTGAACCATAGTAGAGCTTTTAGCACGGTCATTCCTTTCATTCGTCTGTAGTTGTCTGAAGCTCAAACTGACACCCACCAAAACCTTGGTAACTATTTTTTGTCCTAACACTGGGCATTTTTTTTTCATATTTGATGCCTTACTATCCTGAAAAACTTATTTCCCAAACAAACACTGTGATGGTTGGAAAGGAGAATTCTGAGAGCCTGTGTACAAGTCTTAGTTGGAAGAGAATAAGAGAAAATCTGGTTTAAGAGAGAGGAAAAATGATGGCAACACGAAATTATTGACATAGAAAAATCTTTAATGATAGAAGGAATTACAAATAACTTATAGCACAGAGATTAATAAGGAACACAGGAAAAAAACCCACAGGAATATATATCTAGCACCCAATTTTGAACTGGTATAGACAGACAATCTCAAGAGGGAATTTGAAGTCAGCATGGACAGAAGACAAGAATCTTGTTAAGAGAAGGAAGAACAAAGATTGAAAAGAGTAATTAAAAGGGGAAAAAAGTTAACTAAGGTTCCAAGTACAAGAAGAGGATAGGGTGGTGGGAACTCAGAATTTCTAATGGGTTGAATATGAAGGAGTTTACTATGTGGGATGAACAGTGCAGCACCTTAGACCTTTGTACAGCAACAGATAACATTTAGCTTTAGGTTAAGTTACTGCCATGATCAAAACATGTATAATACATAAAACTAACCCTAATGAAACTCATCCATTTAATATACACAAAAGTTAATTGTGCTTTTAGCTTAGAATTACAATTTTAGAGGTGACAAAGCCATATTTCATTACCTGCATATATTTCATAGTCATTAAATATATCAAGTGCAAAATGTTGTGTTGTTTACTATATAAAGACAGATGAGCTGATGTCATAGCTAAGTGTCAAAATATTCATGGAGAATTACTTCACTAGTTCTGAACATTTCATGCTTTTTCTTCCTGTTCTTTTTCACACAATCTAGTCAGTTTGTGGCAGTACATTTTCCTGGAAACTACCTCCTAACACTGGAATTTTCTCTACTGTCAGCCCTAAGTATTCTCAAGATGGCATGCTGACATAGGTTTCTGGCATGTAAAAATTTCTTATTTTTGCTTTTCAACAAAAGTCAACTCTATTTCTCTAAAATTCTATGAGCACTGCTTAAAGCAAATCCAGCTGAGCAGAGAGCATTATTATATTAACCAGGTCTCCCAGTGCCGCATTAGCCCCAGCTGTGCTGAAAGGGAAGTATAACCCAAGGGTTAGAACACCTGACTGTGACTGAGCACCTGATGGTAAATCCTTCCCTCCTGCTCTGCTAAAATGATACTGCTATTTTATCCATCTGTGCCCCAGCTACAAATATATATATATTAAAAAAAAGTTTTAAAAAACGAGTAAGAGATCTCCCCTACTTCCTTGAGAACAGCAAATGTAACTACACTGACAGAATTATGAAGTGTCCCACTGCAACAATGATGTGAGAAAGGACATATAAACATATAAAATTGACATTGAAGATAACGGTGTGTCCAAGCAATGTTTAAGTTTAACGACTGAAGGAAATTGCAATATCTTGTGGGCATGTGGGCACGCTGAGGTCTTGTCCTCCTATATAGTTCAATAATTACTATTCCAAATATTTGTGAGAACACTACAAGATTTCGCATTGAAATCAATATTGGTAGTTCACTTGAACTACAGAAGAATTGCTAGAAACAGCTTTGGGGGTTTTAGTATGTTACAATTAAACTCTGGCATTAATAAAGATCACGGGCTGCTGAGCATTTTCTGCTCCCTCACATTGTGTCAAGCTGCTACAGTTGTCGAGCACTCAGAGGGAGAGGCAACTTGCAGAGAAAAGAAGATGAAGATCAAGGGCAGCAGGCAGGACAGAATCACCCACGCATCATTGCTGTGCTTTTCCTACTGGAAAGCAAAAGCTTGACAATGAATTATGGAATAATCTGACAAGCGAATTTTACTCTTATGCTAGGCAAATTTTAGGATGCTCAAAATGCTGTGCTAATAATTAGCTGAATGGGACGAAGGCTTCTGGAGCTCTGGACTTACAGAATGTTTCAAAATAATTAAAGACTGAAAAATGCTCTAGTGCATATTTTGTGAGTGAATGAAGCATCTTTAAAATGTTAATGAAAACTAGAGAAAATTGTTAGAATATACTCAGATTCCTCTATTTGTCGAATCAGTTCCAAAGCACTTATGGAAGAGGTTGATTTCTGTGAAATGCGTGGTTAAATTTAATGATATAAACTACAGTGTAGCTTGTCACCTACCTATATGATACCATACTGTCTTTACTATATGGACACTGATTTGCATACGGAAAATGAAAAAAGTTAAAACATTCTTTTATAGGAATGATGACTCAGTAAGTTGAAATTAGTGTGACTCAGTAGAGTTTGCATTACTATAGGACTTGGATTTTAATCAATACAAAATATTTTATCTTAACTTTATTTTCAACAAACATATTTATAAAAAAAAAGTTCACAGCAGGATAACAAATCGAGAAACTGAAGAATCAGGAGAGGGTGATGGAGAGAAAAGAAGAGGTGTAAATAATGGAATACAGGCAAAAATATAAAATATAAGGGATTTACTAAAATGAGACAGATTTAGCTTAAGGGATTCCTTAGAGGAATGGGGCAACCCAGTGAGAAGGCAATTCACTTTTGAGGTGTAGATTAAAATTCTCATGAGCACAGGCAAAACTGAATTTCCTTTCAGTCTATATTTGGAATGCACACTGTTCAGTGAATCTCCATCTCTAGTGCAAGCAAAGAAGACAGGTAAAATAAGCAGACATGGAGTTGAAGATTATCTCTAAACTCAGTCACAAACCCAGTCATTTTCTTCATCATTATTCTGCAGTGGTGGAAATTTGCACCTGTGGTCATCTGGGGTGACTTTAAATCATTATAACGGTAAATCACTGGTGAAAATCTTTCTTTGAAAGAACGAAGTTACAACCTAACTACAACATTTGTCCAATGTCTGTCCTTCTGTATATCTAAGACAGCAATTAAAATACTGTCAGCCTAAAACCTTAATGGAAACACATATATAGGAAGTGAAAGTCGGAAAGAAAATGTAATAATCAGGATAATGATAGAAAATAATACGAATGAAGAAAAGGGCTTTTATGAGAATAACGAATATAAATATAACAACTATTTGATTACACAGTGTCTGAGAATACAGGTATTGAATTACTATATAATACATTTACTACCTATTGTCACCATATTTTCTCTGACAGAAGTTCTCATTTTGAAAGAAGAAATACTTGAGCCTAGAAGATATATCATAATATTGAGGCAAAAATAATGAAAATGTGTGTGTGCTCCATTACTGAAATAATGCTTTTGCCTTTACAGAACTTTGGGAAACGGTTACACTTATTTTTATGTGTATAGTGCTTTCAGAATATAAGAACTCATGTTATCATTTTTAAAAAGAAAATGAGTGCCCACTTGAGTTTCAGCACCTATCAAAACTGATGTAAGTAAAAGGACCTCTAAGAAAATCAGCTAAATAAAGGAGTTAAACCCATACTTTGAAATATGTTCTTAGAGTTTTCCAACACAATAAAAGGGAAATTTAATAAATATAGGGTTAATTTCTTATCTGTGGGTATTAGGAGACTCTAATGCCTATTTGAAGATATTTCATAAACCACTCACTAAGGAATTGAGACAATGAAATATGAATAAAAGAAAATCTAAGTCACCTATGTTCACTTTAATAAATGCTTGAACTCCTGAGGTGTTAAGTAAAAGAAAGGCAATCACACTGTCTTTGTTACTCCTGTTTCATCCATGAACATAGGTTTAATTTTTGTTGCTACAACTGCTTGAACTAAAACATTTCAGAACAATTTAAAAAATATTTCAAGATCTATGCCAAAAGCATATGTATGTGTCTGTTTTTTTTGTTGTGGTGAAAAAAACATGATCAGACTAAACCAGATCAGTATTGTAACGGATTTTTCGTTTCAGCTGCCAAACCATACCCCAAATTTTCTCATAATCATATTCTGATTTAATAAGTTAATTCTACAAATATTTTCTACTTTTAAAGAACACAGACTGAGACAAAAATAGCTTTCAGTTTTAATTTAAATATAGCTCTTAAAATATTTATAATTTCCATTAAATATGCTAGATCACATTGACCTGTGTTCCAGATTCAGAAAAGACGGTGTCTTTCCACATGCTATCAATGATCATTCTAGCTAGAAAATACTCAGAGAGAAATAACTGGAACGGTTTCTACTGAGATATTTTTGTATATGTTTTCAAAGTCCCATGCAATGATTTTCCAGGGAGAATCTGTTTGTCTTTCTGCCAGCAATGCCACACCAATCAATACATACACATACGCTCCTGCATTTTCTATTTTGCCTTATCTACTGATAGAGTAAGTTGCCAGCTAAGTTCTTGACTTGTTTCTACTTGAAGAAAGTAGAAAGTTCTTGACAAGTTTCTACTGTAATATGTCAGAAAAAGTTAATTGTATGCAGTATAAATACGTATTCAAGGTGTCAGTAGGAAGCTTTGCTTAAGAGTGCTGCTAGAAGGATTAAGTAGGAACTTGATTAAGTATTGGGGTAAAGTTTAAACTCTGGTATTTTGGCTGAGGCCTGGAGTGTATGGGCCCCGAATAAGGTAATTCCATTGTGGTGTCTCTCTAATACATGTTACTATCAGGGTCTGCCAGTGCAGCTTGGCACAGAGTGGCAAATCAGGATGTGTGTTGTCATTTTTGAGGGTTTTTTTTTTTGTTTATTCTGGTGGAGATTGGCAAAAACTGTATGAGGCTGTTGCCAGGAAATAAACACATAGGTGTGTGTCTAGAATAAAGAAAATCTGCCGGTGAGGCATAACTGAAATGTAGTCAGAACCTGACAGAGTTGGCACTTTTATTTCTTCTTGCTGATCTCACAGTTGGAAGCAGTAGGTACTTCAAACAGTATCTTGATACTGTTACCCCAGAGAAATAAAAGGTTGGATTAAAAAATTCAGAAACAGCAATCTGAGCATTTGGAACTGAGCATCTTTACTTAAAAGTAGTAGAAAGTGCTACTTGGGACAAAAGTTGTCATAGTCAGTAGTTCCAGTATGTGTGATTCTACATGAGCGTGTCCTGGGAAAGCAGGTAAGCCTCGCTAGCACAGCCAAGGTAGAGCTGGGCTGAGTGTGAACACAAGTGGGATCAAAGAAAGAAGCATTAGTCACACTAACTTTATATATAAGGAAAGACATTTAATTTCCTCATTGCAAAAGTGTATCAGCGGTCCTCCACATACTATTACTATATCAGAATCTGTACTTAATTAACAGAAAGTTTTTGGAGCAACCTTCTCTTACAAAATATTCATGCTGTTTCACATTAATAACAGCATAAATCTCAGTTTGCAAAGTGCCTTTTATAGGCGATGCCTTTTCAATGAAAGTTGCTAGAAATCTCCAAACTAATGTAATTGAGACTGTATTATGATGACAACAGCTTTGTGTATAAAACGCTGGTCTTTCCCCATAAAAAAAGCAGACAAGAGCCTATAAAAGACAGCATGACTTATACATCAAATTCTGGCAACTAATGTAGTATATGGCAGCTTATATCCTGGCAAAAATGTATGTGTGACATGACAGGGTGATAACTTACTAATGAAAATCCTAGAGGTTTGGTAAGACATGTTCCAAAATTTTTTCTTTCTCCTTCCTCAGTAATACTTGGACTATATCTTCCCCTCTTGTTTACTGTAACACCTCATTTTCCTATATTTTTTCATAGCCTAAATCTTTCAATCTTCAATACTTAGCTTCATCATTCTGAAAACACACTGGTACAGTTTACTAATTTTAACTGCAAGGACTTCTTGCAAATATTATCACACTCTATAACTCTCATTCGTTGGTATTAGTTCTACTGGAAAATTGCTTAAGAATCCATAAGAATGGATTATCTTTAAGCTTTTTGGTTTGCAAAGAAAGTGCCTATGACTGAGCTCAGCCTTAGGTGATGACTTGCAGTTGACTCAGATTCCTTTTCTCTCACAGTTGTTTGCCAAGTGACTATCTCTTGCTACTAGGCTGTCTCGGGATTTTTGCTAGTCTGCACTGGTTGTATCAGACCCACAGTAAGTATTGGTACACTGCAGTTTTAATAGACCGTTGGTGTTCAATGGGCTTTTTTAGTGAAATGGATAAAGCATTGTTCTAGGCAGCTCTGTGCACATACTCGTGAAGACTTAGGACAACTGAGAAGATGACATTGCAAATTTAGTTTATATGGGGGGGGGTGTGTGTGTGCTTGTTTGTTTGTTTGTTTGTTTCTGTAAAGAAAGGCAAATGGATATATGTTCTGTGCAGGAATGAGTATATGTAGATTATTGGATAGGTATAATTGAGTGTGTATTTTAACTACATCTCTCTATTCGAAAGTTTATGCTAGAATTACCACAAGTATTGTTTATGTAAATGATTTTCTGAGCTGACTTTCCTATTTTTACCTTAAATACTAAAATAACTGATACATGTAACAGTTACTGATAATTTAAGCAGTTTTAGCAAGTCTTCGGGTTTGTAGTTGAGATGGTTTGCTAAACCTAAAGAATGCAGTGCAATTCCCACATGCTTCTCCACTAATTAATTCTATTTTTCTGGAAGTCATTTTGGACTATTTAGAATGTATGAGAGTCATGGGAGAAAAAGTAGGTATCACTCATGTCTCTCGTCACATTTCCCAAACCCATCACCTCTAAGACTTCTGTTCTAAATGTGATAATCTCCTGTACCTCCAAAGTAGCATGGAGGCAGATAGGGCAGCTTTGCCTCTTTGTAGGCATCTGTATCATCTGTCCTTCCGTGGATTTCTGAAGTCTATGGCACCCTAGTGCTATAGCTGGACAGAAAAAAGGAGGGACAAAGACCATCTCTCAGTTCTTTTGCCATATACATTGTTTGATTTCCTTCAGAATTAAAATTAGCTGACCAAGGAAAGATGTTATCTGAGCAGACAAAGTGCTATTAGTTCAGTGAGAGAAGGCAAACAGGAAGAGTTACGCAGGTTACAGAAGAATGAAATATGGATACAAGAAAACATCCTTGGTGTTCAGCCTCCCTGAGATCTATTCCATATATTCATTACCAGCC
The DNA here is from genome assembly GCA_013399365.1 of Pampusana beccarii. Lineage (NCBI taxonomy): Eukaryota > Metazoa > Chordata > Aves > Columbiformes > Columbidae > Pampusana > Pampusana beccarii. The sequence goes on from VWYH01002063.1 coordinate 156,739, forward strand.
TGACTTCTGTCTGATTTCGGACTACTGCATCTCTTTTCTCATACCTTTCCACACCCCATAAAGCCTCCTCTGCTCCCATCTTCCATTTCTTGCTCAATTCTGCCTTTATCCATACATTTGCATGCAAATTATTTTATTCTGAGAATTTTCAGAAGGTGCTATCACATATTCTTATTCCCAGACAGAAGAACATCTTCTGATTGAATTAGAATATAGTAAATTTAAGGCTGAAATCTTGCCCTCACTCAGCTGTATGGCAAATAACATTTACTTCAAGGGTCACATGGCCGCATCTAGACTAAACAACAGACTGACTGTGATATGTGTGGCAGCCTTCATCTCATCCTTATTTAGATCAAATCCAAGGCATGAGGGAAAGCTGGGTCTGTTGTAACCTTGCCTTTTGCCTTGATAAGTGATAAGGATATGTGCAGGCTACTTAGGCAGATCCTGAGGCCTGGAAGGCTGCATGAGTCCCTTGCTTTAGAAAGCATTCAAACTAAATTAACTTACCATGCTATATACAAAATCTACTGGTTTTGTAATATATCTTGCAAACACACAGACTTATTTCCTCCAGGACTGTAGCATGGTAGATACGTCCTGCTACTTAGAACCTTGCAAGTCTCATGTACTTGTTAAAAGGCTGGAATTTTGTTGTCTTATTTATACAAATTAATATCTAAATTTATATACGAGTATATTCCTCCTGCTTTACATATACATGTTATCCAGAAAAGGTCTGCTGTATACTTACTCTTGTGTTGTTTCTTTCAGCTTTCAGTTCTGAAATCTCCTCCTCTTTTTCAAGCAGCTGTTCCCTGCATGCATTTAATTCTTTCGTCAGTGCAGCAAATTCCTGTGGAAGAAAATTATATATGAAGTTATGCAAGATGTAAGCACAAGAATAATCAAATACATATCCATTCTAGAGTTTAAGAATTTAAATAATATTAAGAAATCATCAACATAAACTAAAATAGCATATGTAAGCATCAGCATCTACCAAAACCATTTAAAGTCTAGGCATATTTAATAAAAAGCACCTATGAAAAACACTGATTTAAGTTTAGAAACAAAAGTAGGTTCAAGATGGTGGCAACATGCCCCATACATAAGCTACCAGAACCACATCAGAAGAACAGAATTGGCCTATTTCATAGCAACAGAGACACCACGTTTCACACATAATGAGGTTCAACTCAACACAGAATCATAGAATTGCTTTGGTTGGAAAGGACCTTTAAAATCATCAAGGTCAACCATTAACATAACACTGCCAAGTCCACCTCTAAATCATGTCCCTAAGGACCTCATCTACTTAGTAAGTGTTCTTGCCTCTCTGTAAAGCAGCTGTTGCAATATGGCATGAGAGAAAAAAGTTAAGGTGTTCACTGATAAAATCTGTCTAATATCAGATTAACATAAGTAATATATGTGTTGCGGGAAAAAATCCAAACCAAATCAAAACAAACAAAAACCCACAACCCTTCATTTTTACTCTATACTTGAATTTAACTATTAAAGTGCATTTGGGCATTATAGTGAAAGGCTGTGATGAGTCAGGACAACATTCATGTCTGTTAGTTTGAAATGAGTTTCCTATAAAATAACAACATAAAACGAAAACAGATTTTAAGTTGCTCCCAATTATAAGTTTTACACATAAAACTAATAGGTTTTCTGAAAACCACATCTTTCAGCTGCCAAAATTCCCATTGAAATGTCTTGATGTTAATATTGCCATTACTCTTCAACAATAAACATGATTCTTTTTTTCTGTACAAAAGGCAGACACAGGTTTGTCATTCATTTCAATAACGAGAAGGTTTCACTGCATATATGTTTATTTTTGACAGGCACAATGTATTCTAAACTATGGTTGTTCATATTATCCTTTACAGAAAAAAACTGCTACGTCTCACAAGAACAGTGAAACGAAGGATGAAAAGCCTTTAAAATTTGTGATCACGTGCTGAGAAAATGTCTTGATGAACAGCATCATTGCTTAACAAAGATATTTTATTTTAATATTTTAAAATATTAAGTTAATATTAGTTTGATCAAAATAGTCAGTGCTTAAGAGCACCCACAAGCACCTGGTGTTAAACTGAAGTCATTAAGAATGCCTCCCCCCTGAGCCCAAAGAAAGCGGTTTAAGAAAAAACATGTCCAGGTGGTTTATCTTATCAACCATTAGGATGAAGCTGAGACTAAATCTACTTATTCAAGACAAAAGCTAGCAATGATCTCAAAAGGGCTTGGTTTGCTGCTTCCCCTTGACTTGCTGAAAGCAGCTTTTATCTGAACTAAAGTGTGTTCAACAGAAGTAACTATTCCTAGGCTTGTTCTGTTTCCATCAAGTTTCTAAATAGTTAATGGTGTATGGTATACTATTAATAACATATTAAAAAGTATTCAAATAGATTTCAAGTGATATTCTAACAATGTGTAAGTAAGCTGTGTTGTTTGGTGGTTTTTTTTTTCATTTTTCAGCAGCTGGAACTGGATTCACAGTAAATCTCCATGCAAATCACACGGTAGTAAGGAAAGTGTTGTTCTAATATCCTCAGCAGATTTTGGTTTAGAGATCAGCTACTGATCACATGAACCATGTAGTGATGTTTTGTGTCATACCTCCTAATCAGTATTTTCATTTTACACGCTAGTAGTCAAGAACTTGTAAGGCTACACAGCATACTTTGATGTTAAAGCCCTTAACTTAGCTTTGAAAATGAAATTTACATTTAAAAACTCCTCTCTCACTTTTCAAAAGTATCACTAAAATGTCTGCATGTAGGTCTTACTCTAGGATTCAGAAACTGCCAGTCCAGCAGTGTTATGTTGTACAGATTTTTATTTTAAAAACTCCTGTTCTTAAGGTTATAACTAATGTTACATACCAAATGAAAATATCATGTTTAATAGAAAGCCAGCAATCTCAAAACAGATTGAATCAAAATTGTGAAGCACAAAATCACACACATATGTATTTATTTCTTCATATTCCTCTAAGAGACACTTTATAGTGCTACCGGTGGAACTCCTGTTACTAACTTAGAGTTTGTAAGCACGGATAAGTGTCTATAATACTTTCAGAATCTCACAGAATAAACTTTCTGTGTAATCTACGCATGTAATCTACGTAGCATGCCATTATTATTTACATTTTCTCATTTCTTTGTATTGTTTCAGTTGGAACTAAAATAGACATTTTGGCATATGCCTGGGCTACTGCATGGGTGACAGGTGGTGAAAAGGATAACAAGCATCATCTGGTGATTTACAGTTCCAGTTCTTAACTACGGTAAGGCCAAGTAGTCTGATAACATGATTTTGTTGCTTTCCTGGGAAACAGAGGAAGACAGGAGTTTATAAAATTGTATATTTTTTGCTGTGCCAAGGCAAGCCTGCTACCAGCAGTACAGTCCCTAATGCTTTGGTCAATATAATGTCAAAGAATTAAGGAATGGAGTTCCTACTAGTTTGCTGAGCAGCATGGAGCTTGTTCTTAGGGGAATTTTGTTTGGTCATCAGCTTAAGTTTTCCCTTGCTTAAAAACAAAAGATTATTCAAAATTCTGCTCCCGGAGAGTCCCATACCTAACACAGTGCCCTCTCAGTTTAGGAATATCTTCAGCTTATATTCATAAAAACTATTAGTGTCCACTTTAGCTGGGCTGTTTTGTCCAGTATTTTACTTGAGTTGCTGACACAGTCCCTTCAAGATTTTTAATTATTCAGTTGCTGCTGCCCTCTGAAATTCCTCTGTGCTGTCTGCAGTACCAGCATTTACAACAGGCAGTCACCTCTTCATACCTCTGGAGCTAAAGTGGCCAACTTTATCTCTTCATCTGAAGTACTAGAGACTGCTCAGTCACCAAGAGCTTTGGCTGTCTCTGAACTGAATGATGACAGAGTTTCGTTTTTGTTTTTTTTTCGTTTTTTTCTTGGTGTTTATATCATAAGCCTTTTACAGGGAAAGTCCCAAAGTAAAACTGAGTTTGCCTTAGAGCTTTACAAATTATTATTTCTGTCACATCTGCTTTGATGAATTAATAACCTGATTAAACCTCGTAACAACTCATTTTTCAACTTATGCTTCCAAAACTACAAGTAAAACTAATTTTAAGTATACTCTTTTCATCCAAGGTGTCCCTGAGATATGACAAAGGAATGCTCCAGGGAACATGTTTCTCCCACAGGTTGGAAGCAAAGCAAACCATATGGGTTTTTTAATCCAGTTATGTAATAAATGACATGTGATGATAATGACCCCTGCTCGTGCAATTCCCTCCTACATATACAGGGATCAAAGGAATACTGTCATCTGGAATTATTGTTTGCAGCAGAAATCTTGCATGGTCAGTCATACTTTGGAAGCCCTGAAGGTAGTAGCTGTTGCATAATTAATATGATTTGACAGGCACAACTGCACTCTTAAAGCTTATGTAGAAGTTGTGTGGCTATAAAGTCAATCGAGAACTGCAGTGAATTAAAACTATATGAAAATTATTCAGTTGATTGCACTGGTTTTATGTTATACTATATCAGGATACTAACAAACTTTTTTTCATGATAACCCGGGAAAGAAAAGATGCCATCTGAATAAACCTTAGCTCGGAGCTTATCTGCTGTTTCTCTTTTTGTCTTAAGGCTTGGGCTATAACACTCAGTCTGACTGAAAAACAGCTGACTCAAAATGACAGCTCTTCATGTATCCCATGTTCGTCTTTGAAGAGAAGGCTGAAGCCTTGAAAACAAATTCAACAGAAATTTGTAGCCGCCAAAAGGACCGCTAGGCCTTACAAATTTAAAAAAAAAAAGTCAAGGTCTTCCCCTGGTGAAGCAGCTGAGATGCAGTTGGAGCAGAGGCTTGAAGGGGGCCTGGGGAGCGGGAGGCCCTGGGGACAGACGGGCAGCGCTGCCAGATGTGTTGGCAGCAGGACTGTGCAGGGGAGGGACAGCACAGCTCGCTGGCCATTCAATCTCTGCCTCTAGGGACTGCCGTAACAACTGCTGCTTTCTTTGCTTATTGTTCCCAGGAAAGGCCTGTGAGGTTTATTTTTTGTGACCTAATATGCAGAAAACATATCTAACTAGTCTCCAAGCTGAGGGTATGCCACAGAAATTATGAGACCTCATAGCCTCAATGCTCAACTGTGCAGACAGTTCCATACTGAGTGAGCTGAAACGAAATGAAAATACAAACAGCCTCGCAGAATCCGCGCCCCCCCCGCCACAATCTCAAACAAACAAACAAAACCCAAAACAATCAACCAACCAAACCCTACCCTACTGAAAGAAAAGAGAAATTTTGTAAGACCAAAAAAAACCCCCAAACCTCACGAAATTCAGATTCAGAGACACTGGGGAGATTCAGCTTAAAATCTCCCCTGGATTTTCCATTTTTGAACCACAGTTCATTTCAGGAATGAATGAGGGAACTAATCTCTGCATGAAGAAAGAATGGTAAGGCTTTATCATTTTTACTTTACGTTCAGCACAAGCTATGTCAACTGATTTGCTTTCCTACAAATTTAGATGCAACTCATTTAACATAGGAAATAACTATCTACCACATTTTCCTCGGAGTTTCAACCTTTCATTTATTATGTTTTCATCCAACCCAATTTAGTAAAAAAACCCCAAAACTGTACCTTCTTTCTTATTATTCTTTTCTTTGGAAATATTGTTGGAAATTGTCCATGCCTTTTAAGTGAACAAGGATTTATTTTAGCAATTTTGCCATTACCAGCACACAGATTTCAACCTTGTTGATTCCCATTAAAAAGACAAAACACTACGAAATTCTGAATGCAATCCACTGTTTATCTTCTTACTACAGAAGAGCCATAATAATAGTCCTTGATTTTAGACTAGGTTGAATGCAAGATTTAATCATGTGGGTTTGGTGTCAGTCTTCTGAAATGTTTATTTCTATATTTCTACTCAAAATGAGTGTCCATTTCCATACAGGTTTTAGGTTGGAAAACACGTACCCTGACATATTGTAACAGGACCCAGGTAAAAACAGGAAAACTGTTTGGTTCTCAGGACTAAAACTGTGTTCTCTTCATACATATAGAAGTCGTACTTTGAAAATCGTACAGTAGTTACTGAACTAGTCTCTTAAAAAACTGTCAGATCAGTTTGCACTATGATGCTGTTTGAATGGAGAGTTCATGTACTTCTCCACAAATCAGGAACAATGTGGCCAGCAAGACAAGATAATTGATTTTGCCACTGTACTGGTAAGGCCCCACCTTGAATACTGTGTTCGATTTTGGGTCTCCCATCATAAGAGGGACATTGAAGTACTAGAGAGAGTGCAGAGAAGGGCAACAAAGCTGGTGAGGGGCCTGAAGCACAAGTCTGATGAGGAGCAGCTGAGGGAACTGGGGCTGTTCAGCCTGGAGAAAGAGAGGCTGAGGGGAGACCTTATTGCTCTCTATGACTACCTGAAAGGAGGTTGTAGCATGGAGGGTGTTGGTCTCTTCTCCCAAGTAACAAGTGATAGGACAAGAGGAAATGGCCTCAAGTTGCACCACGAGAGGTTTAGATTGGATATTAGGAAAAAATTTCTTCACGGAAAGGGTTGTCAGGCATTGGAACAGGCTGCCCAGGGAAGTGGTAGAGTCACCATCCCTGGAGGTGTTTAAAAGACGTTTAGCTGAGGTTCTTAGGGACATGGTTTAGTGCTAGAGTTAGGTTACGCTATGGTTGGACTCGATCCTGAAGGTCTCTTCCAAGATGATTCTATTCTATTCTATTCTATTCTATTCTATTCTATTCTATTCTATTCTGCCACATCATATTGAAGTACTGAATCTCTAATCTAACTATTTGTTACTTTGTTTGACTTGTACCATGCTGTCACACACAGGGAACGAGGTGCTATTATTCAGGTATGGTTTTAGTGGCTTTTACACAGCCACTAAACAAGGTTCAAAATATCAAGGAATTAGCAGCGCTGGTTTGGGTTATTAATTGGTCTGCAAGACATCTAAAATGTGGAAAGTGTGATTAAATGCGACAATGTGAGTGTTCATTAAATCATAGAGAAAAATGAGGAGGATGACATTTCTGTTATGTAACAGAGAGAACTAATTGAGTAACAGTGGACTTGTGACCACACACACTCTATTTTATTTATTTTTTTTCTTTCAGAAATGTGGGCACTGACTGAAATTTTGAAATATGTAGGCACTTACCCACACATAAGCACACCGTCAATGCTCCTTGGAAGAAAACAACAACAACAACAACAAAACACTTTTCACAGGCTCAGAGCCCATGTTAACATCTACCAGAATTAATAATCCAAATCCATTAACTGAACAGAAAATTGGACAAATGGAGAACTGCTATATAGCATTCCATCAAGAAATAATTCCTTCTTTAAATACTTCATTGAATCTACATCACATTTTGAACTAAGTCCTGCCAATATTTACTTATTCAGCCACCTCTTTCTGAGTAGAAGAAATAATCTCAAACAAGTGTAGCCTCTCTGTGGATGGCGTAGTATAGGGAATGAATTATTTATCATTATGATTGTGGTCCCAAATTAAAAGAAATATAATTGTTTTTTCTGAGCAAAAAGAAAATACCCCAAATTCTATTTCAGTACCTTAAAAAAGAAAAGAAAGAAAGCCCAACCAATCAACCATAAAACAAAACAAACAAACAAAACCCTGAAACAAAAACCCTCAACCAACCAAAAAAACACTACAAAAAAAACCTTGCTTCTGAAAAGACCAAAAAAGAATAGTAGATATATCTGATCAAGGCCATTGCACATATTGAATAATATGGATATACATATTGTGTTTAGCTTTGCAGCATATGTAACCTGACTTTTATATAAATGTCATCTAAATTCAACAGCTGTATTGTGTTACTGTCATGATTTTTTAGAAGAACAAGAGTGCCAAAAGTATTCAAAATTGTATTTTAAAAGAAACCAAAAAATATTTTAAAAATGTTATCTGCTTAAATGTTAGTCCATGTGATAGTACTTCTAGATAAATTTAAAGATAATGGGAAGAATGTACCACTTTCATGACGTGTGATGGAATATGCCTAATTTTCCTGCTATAGGATATACTTGCCATATAAATTCCCACAGATTTTTGAAGGCAAAGTGAATCTACCCAGCAAAACGAGTATTATGACAGAGGCTCAATTTTTGTCAATGAGTTTCTCACATAGGATTACTTCAGGAAGAGATCAGACACTACACACAGAAGACATGGGTACAAATCTGCCATGATAGTTTCCACTTGAAACTATGGCAATAGTAGTACGAATGTAATTCACATGATTTCAGAATCATTGCTAAAAAGTAGTATAACCACAAGTAATGACCTAAGTATAACTCTTTAATCAGTACCAAACAGCCAAGCACAAACCCATGTTCTGTTATTTCCAAAATTACCATGCAAAATTGTCATGTAAAAATGTAAATTTTACAGGACTCCAGCTAAAAAATACCCAGTTGGCATTCCTGGTTTTATCACAGTCAATTTCTCTGTAATGGAAAACTGCTGAATAAAGTATGCAATCTGCTGTTTTGACAATGTTTTCCCACTCCCTCTATTTTTAAATAATTTAGATTTAGTGCTCTGTATTATCTGTTGTATACTGATCACTGAAATTTATGCTTTCTGAAGAACGATATCCACCTAGTGGGTATTGTTCTGTTAAAACAAATACAGGTTTCACACTTACAGTAATAATAGAAGAACAAGGGAAAAAGTGCATGATAAAACTGACAGCAAATTTTTATGTCTTTACCTAAAATTTCCCATGGTCTGTGAGACTCTTCAGATTATGATAACAGATGTGAGTTCACAAAAGCTTTAAAAAAAACTATCTCAAGCACAAGGCATTATATACAAAAAATTCAACAGCACAAGGCAGTAGATGCTAGGAATTCAGTGTTCCTTATTTGTTGTCCTTAGTATCAAGCTATAAAGCTTAAATCTTCAAAGGACCTGACTGCCTCCATCCATAAAAAAGTAAATTTTAAAGCTTATAAAAGTATAGCCTCCTTTTAAATATTATTTTATTATTATAATGTAGCAAATCCAATTATACCAAACTAAAGTCAGTCTCCCATATTTATGAACAAGAATCAAATTAAAATTTTGTTTTGTTTAGCTTTGTTTTCTGCTAAGAAAAAGCAAATGGAACATGTAAGGTCTCTTGTTTTGCAGTTATGTGAACTGAATTGGTTCAATTTGGAATAAATTTCACAGTGAAGGACAGCATACTCTGCCACTTTGAAAATAACAAGTAGGTCTTCAGTGCTTTGCTTCTAACTGGTGGGAACACCTGAGGCACAGAGACTCTATAACCCAATTACACAACTGTTGGATCATTACTGAAATGGAATGGGATAAAACATGACTCATATCAACATCTGTAAATATAATAAAACTCAATTTCTAATTCAGGTGGCTGACTTTTACATAGCTCATAATATTATCAATAGTGTAGGATGAAACTGCAGGCTGGCTTCCAATGTGTTTTAATTAGCCATCTTTCACAACGTTCTACTATACATACTGTACTGTGTTTTGTAGAGGTATTACTCATCTGAGGTGCTATGGCAGCACGCTTTTCAGAAGCCAGATGAAATTGTTGTTAGTTGAGGCCGTAGTGATTTTTTCTTCAAATTGTACTACTGAAGTATGGAAGTGAATCAACTATATAGTAAGGGAAATTGCACCATCAACTTTTTTTCCATTTAATAATCAATGCCTATTTTACAGGTATTTGTATTCACTTCTGAAAGTACATAAATAATTTGCAGATATGGTTACGTTGCAGACTAGAGTATATTATTATCTTCAAGTGATGCTCTTTAATGTAAAATATATTTATATTAGTATGTCTTGATTGATTGAATATTGTACTGCATTAAAACTGATGACAATTTACTACTCCACAATTAGAAATTTATCACCTATGAAGAAAGAGTAAAATAAGGTCTAAAATGGCAGACTATAGCTAATTCATAAAATATTTGTTTTGGTAAATTGGATTGATTTTATTCCAATTAATCAGAAGTATATTATTCCATATATTTAAATATTAAATATGTGAAATGATCACAGAGCAGTATCACAAGCAAAGAATAAATTGTTGTATTGAATTGCATGACTACAACTTCCCATTGCCAGCACAGAGTTTTATTTTATGCTTATCATCCTACTTTTTTTTGGTCACAAAATTAAAATAAACACAGTTATAAAGGGAATCACCCTGGACAATATGCAAATTATTGAAGCACTTTACACACTGTACAGTGGTTTCAGCACATACACGCATATACACAACTCATTAGAAGGCAGATTGAGGTCAGCACATGGCCCTGAGAAATAACCTAAAATAAATCCTGACAGAGAGGATACATGGAGGGTGACTGTAAGAAGCAACACATACGTAAACAGAATAGGCCTTTTCTCACAATGTTGGTAAGGGATGTGCAGCTTATTTTGGTGATAATTCCAGTTTACAACTCTGGTTGAGTTTTAGCATGCGTGATTCACTTTTCAAACTATTTACTTCTGCTTCGACTTCTCACTCCACACAGCATCTTCTTGTTTTCTCACAGGCAAACTTGACAAAATACAGCATGACCTTTCCTTCTCCCTCATTTTGGGGAACACATACTGTTTTGACACTTGTCTCCTTCTCTTCTTCCTCAACATTGTCTCTGGGTAAATTTTATCCATGATCACCCATTCAGTTATTAATAACAGGTCAACGAGTGTGCTGTTCTGATCCAGAACACATCCTACATTCCACAGTAAAACCAGATTTTTCCCCTTTCAGAATCTGAAATAGTGTACTAAATAACTGACATTAAATTATGTAATATTTTAAATATATTTTAAAATAATAATTTTAAAAATCATCACTTTGTAAACCCGAGTGAAAAGTACATTATATTTTGGCTGTTTTCCACTCTTTCTTATTTATGAATTTGCTCAGTCCATAAAAAATTATAGAGAAGGAAAAGGACAAAGAAAATGTAAATATACTTAATTCTATTATTTTTAATAAAAGCCACCAAACTTCAGAATACTATACGTATTCAGTACTAAGAAATAATAATAGAGTTACAAAATTGGACTTTTTCTTCTTTTTATCAGAAAAAGTTTTGTCAAGCTAAAACCAGAATGAAGTCTACTAACTGACCTCATCCATCAACGTATCTCTTCACATAAACTACATTTGAGCCTTTTCCTAGCAAGAATAGGTGGTAACTGATATTTGAGTATGCAAATATTAGATCTTCTGAGTTTGATTTAGTTAACCTAATTTGAAAGGTATGTTGTATTAAAATCTGTATCCGAGCTGGTCACTCAAAAGTAGCAAATGAGAATAAAGGCACTTTCAGGATAGGATGTGATTTGTAACACCCAATGTGCTACAGATTTGTCTCTTAGGTTGAAAAGAACTGCACCTTTGAATTCCTTACTTTTCTAAATAGGGTTTCTATAAAGACAACAGGGAAAACTACCTCTCCTACACTATAGACGTGTGCCTCTGATCTGACTGGTCCCAGCGTAACTAAATCTTGTTTGAGAGAAGTAAGTAAAATTCCCAACTTTAGCTATCATCAGGGATCACTTTATAGTTGGTATCACTAGTAGCAATCACCTCCCTCATCCTGCCTCTGAAAATAAAATTGTAGAAATGACAAATATAGATTGGTATTAATTATCCCACTCTTCTAGGTGCTCACATTCAACTGGAGCAGTATGGGGTGGCTTGGTTCTTGGGGAAGATATCAAGAGAAGTGACGAAAGTCAGGATGAATACCAGGAAGTTCAAATGAGAATATAACAAAATGTAGAGGAGGTGGTTTACAATGGTTTTAAAAGAACAGATTGTTTTCTCTAGAAAATAAAAGTTTAACTGGGGACAAAGGTTGGTTGTTATAATGACAAGAGTGATTATTCTCTTTGTGCATTGAGAGTGAGGCATAAATAATCAGGTCAAATTGCAGCTATGGCAGTTCAGGGCATTATTAGGAAAACCCTTTATCAGAATAGTTAAGCAACAAAGCTGGCTGTATGGAAATTCTGCTGTGACACTGTCTCAGTGACAATTCAGACCAATATCCATGAGGTTTTATCATCTTGTCTCAAAGAATGAAGATGGAATAAACGACATTTGGAGGATATATCAATTTTTTGACTCCATGACAATGAATGTAGTAGTTTCACTACAGTGAATTATACTTTATTTTACTTTTACTTTACTTTACTGGATCCTTTAATTCAAACGAAAACAATGTATATTGACTTTCATGATGAAATTGCATTTACACATAGCACTTTCTTGGCATCTCCACTGGAGTTAACTTATGCCATGGATTTCACTAACTTGCTTCCTGTTTGATAAGAAATGTAAGATGTATGTGGTTTGTTTTGTAGAAATGTTTTATCGATCCTTACACTGAAAATAAATGATGTTTTCTTATTATGTTGATTCACTCTGTCCAGTTAGTCTAAACAGTCATCTAATATCCACCAAGTACAAATATGTACCTCAAGAAGGAATCCAAATTTTGCTGTTTCCAGCAATCTAATATTTCACTTCTTTATGTACAATAGAAATAACATTAAAATTTGCTCAAACCTTGTTTGTTATACTTAGATTGTTAACAGTAATCTTTCCTTTGGTCTATAGTATAACAATGAATAAAAACTTGAGTAGAGAAAACAAGAAAATTATTTGCAGACATTCTTTATCAACAAATACGATTAATCGGTAAATTGGTAGTTACTGACAGAGACTTTGTCCTGAGAGAAAATATACAATGTTCTTACAGATGACAAGAACATCAAATTAAGGAATGGCATTTTCTTTATCGGAAATCGCACAGCCACAAAGATCTGATTAGCCTCTGTGCCTCACACATTAAAGATAAAGGAATAATAAAATATCGTAAAATTAATTTAACATTCAGACACTGGCAAACTCATCGATATGCTGCCACCCACTAAGAATGTATTTTAAAGGGTTGTGTTTTTTTTAAAGAATTCTGGATAATTGATGTAAAACACATAGCAGTTCTTAAAATCTGAAAATGCAGTGAGTAAATGTAAACTTACCCTTTTCTCTCTAAATAAAGAAGTTGATAAAGCACAGCAGTTAATAATGCTAATAATAAAAATATTTGTTATCCTAAAGGATTTTATTTATTTTGAATCAGAAAAAAAAAAATAGGAGTCTCATTGATTTCAGAAAAACAGGACACCAAATCAGAATTTTTGATGAAAGGTCATTTTCACTGATGTTCAATAATGTGCTGCACTCAAGAAAGGAGCAAAAAGCTTCTAAATTACATCTTCTACACATAGTGTACTCTTGGGTATGAGAAGTACTTCAACATGTAAGAAAAAATACGGCTTATCAAGAGCTCTGCAGGACCTGGTGACTACATTCAGTAAATAAGAAATTTACATCAAAATAAGACCTCAGGAGCAATACATTTTTGAGCTGTCCACTGGACAAGTGGTCCAGAGGCTGATTCTGCCCAGAGCCCAGGCAATTCCTGCCTCTCTGTCCACATCTTTTTATGTAGTCCTTCAGGTATGGGTAGTGCTTCTGCAACACTGGACAACAGCGTGACTACCAGCAGGACAGTACCCCAAAATGGGGACCCCGTCTGTGACTTCTAAGGAGTGGTGTGGTGTCTGGTCCAATGACAAATATATCCACTTTCCTGAGTTACACTGCACATCTTGCCAGAACTACTTACGTATGTATGTGGTCACCTCACATTAACATTACACACTATATGAACTACAAGTTTTGGTAATTTAGTTATACAACTTAGAGGACTGCACTGAACACTACTTGTGTTTCTCCATAATAAGGAAAATTCAGAAATGGGCAAACACAGATTCTTCTTTTTTAAGTTCTGTTTAAAATACTTACTACAAGTGTGTGTCACAGAAAGGTTTGCTACCTAATCTTCACACACACACTTCAGAAGCAGTTGGGCTTGTTTGAAGTGTGACTATCACTTTGAAAACTAAATCAGATTTGCTGATCCAGATCTAGTGCTCTAAATGAAAGTTATACTTCAAACAAGGCCAGTTGCCTTTGAGGTGCTGTAGAGCTACTCTTTCTGTTTGAAGTTCATTATCCTACTACATTGCCACCAATTCAATATTACATCTGTCCCCTCTTATTACATTGTGTCTCCAGGTAACTAAAGAAACACAGATGATAATGGTCAGGACAGAGTTTATGTGATAGCTTTGAGCTCTTCTGCTCAGTAAAGCTCAGTTTAGGATTACACGTGTCACCACAAGATCTGAAATAGTCATATGAAGGGGAGAGGAAATAAAAATTACTTTTTAAACTTAGTGTTTTAGTGAAAAATATACACAGTCACAAATATACACATACACGCTATTAAATACTTTCACCAGATATGTTTAAATCTCATAACCCACTAGACTCAGACTATAGCTTAGCCTTTCTTTATCACTCTGTATCCACAGTAGCTACCATTGAGAGAAATGGAAAACAATAATACTGATTCTCAGAAATCTTGGCGTATTGGCAACATAAACAAACCATGTTTATCCTATGCCTCCCCTGTGAAATAGGATGCATACAGACTCATTCCTACCTGCTCAGAGATACATCTATCAGGTTGACTGCATAGAAATACTTCAGAAACTTCTTGCACTTTACTGTATAATATTCCATTTATGATTTGTATTTCTGCAAGATGTGCTAACCCCCAAAGTTCAGAAATTTAAAAAAAAAAACCACACCAAACCAAAAAACTCAAACTAGCTAATGCGTAAAAAAAGTGTATGTTAAATACCTATTTTTCCCTGGGTATATTTATTTACAGTATATTTCCAGAAACAAGACCATTATAAAAATGACAAGCAAATATCCAAACAAAGGCAAATACCAGAAATCCAACAGAAGTAGAACACTTGTTTTAAAGCCAGCTGGGTCAAAATGTGTTAGTACTCTAACCTCATAAATCTTCCCAAAGTTGTTGGCTTAACTATATGTTATCCTGCAATATTGCTAAATCAGATAACATTCTACTTTCCAAACTGGCTGCTTATATTTCTCCTGACAACCACAAGACACTAACCACAAAATACAACTAGACATTTTCTGAAGCTTAAGGTCCCATAGCTGTTCAGAGAGTTTCCAAACCTTAGGGCTATATTCTCCCCCTTTTGCCCTTGTACCCATCCTCCTGCAGCCTGTGGGTCCAAAGACATCAAACTCAATCACAACAATGGAAAATCTTTGAAGGATTTGACTTCTAAAAAGTCAGTCCCTGGAACCAATCATCAATTATTTGAAGCCAATTTATAAATGAAAAGCATCCAGTAAAAGCATTAAGGGAAATTTTCAGACTATTTACTCTTACTCTGGTACCTTTCCCAGACCAGTAGCAGTGGAGGAAGTGATGATGCCACAACATGATTCTAAGTGCCAGCACTCACCAATGAGACTAAGATTGTTGGGTTTAAGTATCATGAAAATGTCCATGATGGTAGCCCTTTATTGAACTCTGTGCTAGCCCTGATAAATCAATAAGCAAAACATAGCTAACAGCAATTAACTCAATCAGCTTAATCTGTTGGGTTTCTGAAGGTGGCTAATACTTTCTTTGATGGGCAACTGGGCAAAAGGAGGAGATAAATTTGTACATAACCATCTGCAAGTATCTCTTCGAGGAAACTGAGAGTAAATAAAGTACGTAAAGTAAATAAAATAACCTATGTTCACTCATCTATTATATGAAAAAAATAGCCATCATGTGAGAAAGCTGAGAAAAAAGTTATCATTCCAATCAAGAGTGAAAAGTAAAAATTAATAGATGACAATTTTTCCAGAAGATAATTTTTTGTACTAGTTGTAAAACTGAACAGTTGCTTGTTTGCATAAATTACCAACAGAACTGTATAGTAAGCTGTTTGCGCGAAACATCTACCTTTTAGTTCCTCAGTAAAAGGGAAAAATTTCTTATAATGGTAGAGAAATATTTCAATCAAGAGAAATGGGATTTGGTACTTTTGATATAGAATAAAGCAGATAATGAAATAAGGCTACAGCATTGCATCACGCCACTCATACATTAAAATAAATTTCCTGGTCATAAAACCAAGATTTTTCTAAACAGGAAGAACATAAATCCTGCAGAAAATGATACCTCAGTAGTTCCCCAGTCTCTAGGGAATGTATGCACTTTGCTACTTGTGAAAAAAGCAGTGGGACCTAGTTAAGTGTAGTGAAGATAACTAATAATTACAGCAACCATACTATACTATGCTTTGTAAACTTTGATTTAGAGACACACAGTCCTCTCAGTCTGAAGCCCTGAAATCTCTGTCATTACAAAAAGTAATTGCCTGGAATATCTTTAGTATAGAGCCATCACCCTTTAGTTTACCAAAAAAAATCTTGAATGTATCTGTTTCAGGCAATCATCTAGTTTAGCACTTCTACGTTTATATTAACAAAGGCCGTGACAAGAAGGTAAAAAAAATGAAAGAATCCCAGGCATAGAAATAAAGCAGAAGGTAACTCCAGAGCTTCTTGCTATGTGCCAAAGTCTACATCATAGCTGCCCATAAAACACTCTCCCAGGTGTGGCCAAGCAGCTGCAGCTCAGTCGGCCTTCAGCTCTCCCTGGTGCCGTAGCCATCTCAGTTTGTCTGTCTGCGGGTAACCTGGCTGGCAAAATCCTTGCCTGGGTGCTAAACCACCCCACAGTTTGGAATGGTAACGCCTCAGTGTACCTGGGCAGAGCACCCTGCCTGTGTCGTGACCTGCTCAATGAACTGGAAATCTGACTTCTTTGCCAGCCATTAGGCTAGTTGCCTACATTATATTTAATATACAACCATCATGTATAAATTTACTAAAAGCCCTGAAGGTATCTATGTAGGTAGACATCCATTTTAGCACTACTGGAATGCAAGAAAATCAGTTTGTATTATGGAACTGAAGGTGGCACCTTGAGGCACCTCTTTTCCTTCTCATATTTTTTGAATCAATTGGTTTTCATACTCTGTAAAGCTGTTTGTTATCTAACATTTCCATTTCCAGTCTGTATTCAAAATTTTATTACCAACTTTATGATAAGCCACTGAGCTATAGTGTAATATAGTGTAAGTTAATACAATACTTTTATTTAAAGTGAAATATATATACCTTATACACTAAGAAAGCAATGTCTTCTAACATAGGAGAGAGAAAATGGACATCTAAGAAAAAGTACAGTTCCTTCTTTAATTTTTGCAGTTACTTTTCAGCTTCATTCAGTGCGTGAAAATAGCAAGACCAAATGAACTAAAATCCAGTGGCAACATTTCGGTGTTCATTACCCCCTTTTAGACCTTTTTGGAAAGAAAAACTAAAACCCAAACAAACCAAAACCCCAAGCATTACAATAATTTCAAAAGATTTTCTCAAGTGGAAAAAATGAAATATGAGAACTGAACAAGGCTACTTTGCAAAAATAAAGGGGATAATACAAGCTATCCTTTTTTGCACTTTATGTATTATACATAGGCCCACAAGCCCACATCTGCTGAAATAGAAATACTTGAAAATATCCTCTCCTTCTGATCATGCTGAGAGCTTTGCATAAAGTTGCATCTTCCATTTTGCCTCAGGAGGCCTATTCAACTCGATTTGCTCTTTTAATGCAGACTATGTTTAAGTAATCTTATTTGTTTATTATTAGGTAGCTTTTGTAAAACTGTATGAATATATATGCATGCAGTGTTTACTAGATCTTCAAACAACAGTTTGCATGAGAACTTACATGCATCTTAGTTTTTAAATTTAAATCAAAAGTTATATTTCTTTTAAATTATTGTCTAAATGCCTTCTCTGTAATAATTGGATAGTATTTCATAGATATCTTTATAAAACATTTAAAACCAAATCTTTGCTTTGGTACCACCAAAGTAATTACGTAATAAAAAGAACTATTCAAATGACTGATGTCTTCTTCCCCTTTCTTATGTGTAGTGTCATATTTCTGTTTGTCTATTGATGAAATTTCTATATTTGGACTTCTGTATTCCAGAAGACTCGACCAAAAAGGTGAATCTGACAGACTTCAGCCTTGTTATCTGAATGAGGTCATTTGGACTTGTTAAGGAAAGAAGGAGATGCACGTATAACCTGCTTAACATGTTATTTTTGTTCTTCCAAGAAAATTTGCTGTGATTTGCAATATTGCTGATTTTGTATGATCAACCAATGAACCCCTACAATGAAATAAATCTCAGAGAAGTCCAATAAGGATGATGTGCTCATGAAGATTGGAAAAGAATGTTGGAATTGGCCACAGCTATCATAAAGGAAGCTGAACTTATCTCAACACTGAGGAGACCAAACCCTTTATTGTAGATAAATGGCTGTATCAGTTGAGTGGGTCAACTGTTTTTGTAAATGGCCATCTCTAAAATAATCAATAGAAAGCAATATCTTCCTGATCCAGACAGACCAGCATTTGGTGCTTTTTAAGTGGCTCAGCCCAACAAAGAGTATAAATATTGAGCAAACAGCAAAATTGACTTTGAAGAGAGCAACAGGTTTGAGCTGGGTTCAACCTCTGTACTCCCTCCCAGCAACTAGGAATGCCCACTGCCATGAGAGCTAGCACACAGAGAACAGTAATGAGAATTACGTTCATTAGGTGATTTCACTACATAGTGTGATTCCTACATTGTGCTTGCGTCACGATTTCAGAATATTGCTGTATCACTTTTCCAAATCAAAATTCCAGGCAATGTCTAATATCTTTAGACAAGTAAACCTGGTATTAAACATTAAACCTTCCTCATATGTAATACATAAAAGAACTTGGTCAAATAGTATTGGGCTCTGATATTCTCAAAACTCAGCATTAGAAATCCAATAGCTCTCTCAGATTTCTTCACTTCTTCAGAGACTGATGGTATTATGTAGGCATGTGTGGAGGATGTTAGTTTATGTTGAGGCTCTACTAAAAGGACAGTCAGAGTTTCAACTCATCTGAATAAAATTACTGCTCTGAGGGACTGCAAAATGTTTCCAGAAGTCTCGACTGCATTGGCAAATCTCTTAGGAGTAACAGCATATGAATGATTCAGACTCAAAAGCTTTTTCCATGAATTGAATTTCTGTTGAGTTGAAACAGGTTTCTATGGTAGCAGTAATGTCATAAATGATTCCCCATGGCTTAAAAATACTAGGCAGCAATGCCTCTAGCACCTACTGCACTATTTTCAACCAAGAAAATAAATCACGCTGGGACCCAGATGAGAGATGTGCATCATTACCCATACCCTCCATCAGATCTGTTAATGTCAGAAAGTTAGCCCCTCACAGTAAATCTTGCTAAACTAGACCTTGAGAATGCCTTAATACTTTGGGAACTTTTAATTCCCAAAGGTAATCTTCATCTTGATACTTAAACCCAGTGGATGGATTTGTCCTCAAGGATGGAGTTATCAATTTATATAGTTGGGATTCCCCTATCCTGATTTAAGTCTGACTTCAGATGTCTCTCTCAAAAGTCAGTCAGACTTAGAAGCCTAAACCAGTAAATTTCTTTTGAAGGGACTACAACAAAACTATCAAAACTTGAAAAAGACAGCTCGTGCTTTTATATAATTTTAAAATATTAAGAAACCCAAATATATCATCCCATCCATCCACAGCTATGAAAATTTTTGCCATCAGCAGTATGATACTTGGAAACACACTTTTGTTAAGGTCAAATACATTACATATTTTCTCTGGCTGATCCAGCTGAAAGGAATATAACTTTCTCTCCATTCATTATGCTATAACACTCCACACACATAACAAATTTATTTCATATTAATACACTTTTATAAATTTGTACTAGAAACCCTACCCCAAGCCCTAGTATTTAATCATACTGTATGGTATGAAAGCAGTGAAATATATGGTTGCTCTCCAAAGGAATTTACAGTGTAAGTATTAAAAAAGAGGCAACAAATTGCAAGGGACAAGTCAGAGACAACATGACAACATGACAGACAATCAGCTTCAGCTACATACTGCATAATCAATCTTCCTGATAAACCAACAGAAATGAGAAAAGACAGACATCACAGTCACCTGAGCTGACAAACAAACAGTAATCCCAGGGAAGAGCTGAATTACACACTTTCGTATAGTAGAATCTAGAGCTTGATGGGTCTGTATTGTGTGTTCTCTCCACCAGTGCTTTGATTACTCACTTTTCCTTTACAAAGTTGTGACCCAGCAATGTAGACCATCCTACCTTTTGACACAGTTAACTTTTCAGTGGGAACTCTCATCTCCATTCTCTTTCTTGTCTTTATGTTAAAATAACACTGTGAGTACAAGCACGGGAAATATATTCTTCCTTTTCCTAATTAACAGTAAGGACATCAGCAAAATGAAGCAGCTTTGAAAAGTGAATGAAATTGTGAGGAGTAAAGCAAATGAACACAATAATAGCAGAAATATGAACAGTAACTGAAACTGACAGTAATTAAAACTAAAATATGTAAACAGTAGCTAAAAGTGTTATGAATGGGGGGAAAAAAAAAAATCCCAGGATAAGAAATTCAGCAAGATAGAAGTAACCTCCAGAGTTCAGTAATCTTCTACTATGGAATGGCATAACAATTACTTAAAATGTGTAACATTTAAGTAAAAGAATAGTATATAAAAACAGCAATGAAGAATACAAGAACAAATATATTACTGCAAGGCATGTGGCCATTCTGACTGGCATGAAAATTAACCATGCCTGTTCATGTTTATGAAGACCTAAGGAACAGCACATTCTTCGATAGCCCACCAAAAGGTGCTAAGTGGAAACCTGATACACTTCAAGGGTAAAGGCAAAATTACATACTCTGGCCAAGACTGTGCTCATTGAACTTCCTCAGCTTTCAGAACAATGTAACTACTGGTAAATTGCTCAGTGTCTTGCTATCTCTGCATCATGACAACTCCCAAACCAAACCTGGGAATTCCTTTCAGTGAGAGCTAGTTGTCCTGGGAATTAATTGTGCTGGGACCATTCTATTAATAACAGCTTACAGCTACGGACAATCACCTCCAGCCACAGGGAATCTCCCAGGGCAGCAGTAGCTTAGAGTCAGAGCTGTCCTTCACTACTGCAGTGTTCCTGGAGAGAGAGTAAACAAAGACTAGGAGACCCTTGTATCCAAAGATAGAAATGTACAGGATAGAACAACAAGAAAAACCTGTTTTGAGCTTCCCTTCCCTTCGGGTGCCTTCCAGGCTAAGCAGCTATGTACATTCATGCCGGCTACAGAGGTGTCAGCCTCCACAGCCTGCAATTCCTGCAATTCCCAAACTGTAAGATCTCCACATGGCTGGCAGAATAAAAAAATAATCTCCAGATGGCTGTTATAACATCTGGTTGAGAGTTAAGACTCAAGACGTCCTACAGCAGCTTCCCGTCCTTGACTGTTATAGGAACTCCTAAGAGCGTTTGCCATAGCATTGCCACTCCACTCTCCTTCCTGGTCCTGATCTTGGGAAATGCTTTATTTCAGGCCAAATAAAGTTCATTTATACAATCAGAATAACCTAATTTCCTCTGATCACAGCTGGAGAGTGCACGATAGCACAAGCTCTGACAGAGATACAGTTTGAAGATCCCATCCTCTGGTGCAGCTCTAGAGTGAAGAACACAATTTGCTAGAGGTCAGACTTTCATAACAGTGTGATTTTCCATGAGACACTGTACAAATCCTTTTTGTTCCTTAGACACACTAATACATAAATAACCACAAAAAATCATGATTTTTGTCATATGAGAATATAATATTTTAAGGGGAGACCAAGAAGTGGAGAAGATGACATGTCTTCTGGGATACGTTTGGAGGATTTCTGACTAGCCAAAATATATAGATACATGTGACACATTTATAATTACCAAAAAGGAATTAAACTACAAGATAGTCCCTGAAAACCTGTCTCCTTACTCTGTAAGGCATATTTTCTTTGCAGAAGAAACTAAACCTATTGCATGCTAAAACTGTCCCCAGGTGTATGTCACCTGGACAGCTGGTTCTGGAGTTGGACCTTAAATGTGATCTTCAAACTGTACCACTGTAACAGCTCAGACTTGTCCTCAAAGGGGTGTAAGAACAGAAAATGACAGAAAACGGGTTGTTTTTCCTACAGTAGCTCTGAGGAAGTTCCTATGTGTGAGCAGTATGATTGCTTTTGGTGACAATGTAATTCATAGGATTGAAACTCAGTAACATTTCCAGTCTTTTCCTGCCTCCTGGAGGATAAATTGACCTACTATGTACTAATTGTGACTACAAAATGTGATTTGATACAGGCTATGTCATATAGATCACATTATATATTTCAATTTAGAAACATCAAACATACTGTGACATCTTAGTTCTATTTTTACCCTTCATTTGTTTTTACCAACTTCATTTCAATTTAGGTTCTGAGTTAAAACAGGTGTAAATATGCAAGAAAATAAAAATGGGGGAACACATCCAGTGTGACAGCACAGACTTCTGTCAAGAGTTCCTAGGTACAATCCATGTAATTTATGACAAAACATGTTCTTTTTAATAGCTATGCAGGTAAATGACATATTGATTAACTGGATCTAATAGTAAACAATACATCTGGAGAAACTGCATCTTTTCGAAGATGTTGTTTAAGCATATAGTTATCAATCAAAATATATTCCTTTCCAAGATAAATAGTGATGTTTACCCAATATTTTAAAATCAATGGAGTTCAAGAAGTGGTTAGTTCTGTATCTATTTTCATCTGCTTTAAGAGAAATACCAAAGACACTGTTTATGGAGCAAATAAAAATGTACTATGAAATTTTAGGATGATATTTGAAAAAGAAAACTAATCTAAAGGTAGCAGTTCCTAATAAAACTTTGGTAATGATATTTGTCTGAAAAACAAACCTCAAAAAAACTCTTCTGAAGCTCCTTTTGCATGAATGCAAGAAGAAATTATAGATTAGCAGTGTAAGCTTCAGCTAATATTTCAGTAATTTTCTAATTATTTTGCTTTAGCAAAAATAGTTGATCAAAGAGATAGTGCCAAATTTACATCTGATGAAAATAAGCAAAATATTTTGAAGCCAATAGTAAAGCGCTTATTTAATTGACCAAAAAAATTAGACCATTTTAAGAGGTACTTTTATCACTTTTGAAATCCAATAAGGCTTTTTTCACAATATGCACAAACTATTTTTATTTCCTTGATAATCTTGCAAAGTGGAAACAGTTCTGCTTGTGTTCTTATAACCTTGTTACCAAATACATTCTTGCTCTCCTTCCCCGTTTCCCTGGCAGAGATCACGCCCTTCAAGGGGAGGCACAGAATGAGCTCAGGACAAGAAGTTAAGGACTTAGAAGAGGAAAGCAGCCTCAGAGCACATGTTCCACATCTAAATCTACTGTGCATCTGTACTTCAAAGTATCATCAATTGATTCTTTTTCAGTTGCCTCAGAATTAACCTATCTATTCCACAATGGCAGTACTAGTTGATTCCATAAATCATAACATTTTGTTAATAGTTTTCGGTCCTCAGCTAGAGGGTGTGACCATAGAGAAGACAGGAAAACTCATTTTACTTCTTATTTTATAAAAATAAAATAAAGTTATTTCTTTAAAGGTATTTTTTAAATTAGTATTTTTTAAAATGCAGAAATTATTCACTTAATATAACATTTACAATGTTTTATTACTATCTAGTTTTCAGCATTATGTTCATCAGACTAATCCCACAAAATTTTTAAAATTAAGATCTGAAAAGAATGCTTTTTCCATTTGTATGCAATTTGGATTAAGTCTAATTGCAAGAATAATAAAGCCAAGAAGTCAGTCAGTATGAATGAAAATCAAGAAGTGATGGCAGTAATAATAATCTATATGCATAATAATAATAATCTATACAAATAGAAATAATAATCTATATATATATTTTTAAGTGTATGTTTAAGAGAAAGTTTAATATATTTGGCAGATCACTGGATGCTTTTCCAGAAGTATCTTTGTAAGGTTTCTTTTTGCTCACTTGTCCCTAAATATGTTTCTTCTTGTTCTGTTTTATTTTAAAATATTTATCTTCTTTCAAATCATTGGTCTTTTCACACCTCTCTTTTACTGTGTAATTACTGCATAACTATGCCTTTTACTATGTAAAATATACAATAGGGAATAATGGAATAAGAAGCTAGTTGATGCTAATAATTTGATATTGTGGGTCTCAAAGATATGTAATACAAAGGATGGACATATCTAGATCAAAATAATATTTTACGTATGTACAGTACCTAGATGTAACAAAGCTGAGACAACAAAGAACTGATGGGTAAGAAGCTCTTCTGAAGTTTTTTCTGTGCCCGTTTTATTTATCTAGATTAAAATGCATCAAAAATTCAATCAGAAAAAGAAAAGATTTGCAAAATTCATTGTATTACTACCCAGGGAACCTTTAATAGGCTGACGACATAGGAATAAAAAAGTAATAGCGTAATTCAAAGGTCTGGGGAAATTCAGACTCTGCGGAAGGATTCCCATTTCTATCTTTTGGAACCATAATCTAACACTGCAGCAGCATTAGAAAGTAAACGTAACACGGTAGGGAGAGTTTCTCTTAATGAATTTATTTTAATGGTGTTTTGTCACGGCTCCTCAGATAAAGAAAATAAATAAGCTATGTCTGAGATATACAGTTAAGAGTTCTCATAGTATAGATTTTTTTTTTTCCTGGTATTTGGGAAACTGAAATCAAATTTAATTCTTGCATTAGTATTACATTCAATCATTATGGTATAAATCATTTACGCACTTCCAAGCTAATGACTTCCTTGAAGCACTGAGGAAATTCAAAACATAATCTTTGGTGTAAGCTTTTTCCTCTGAACTGTCACTTGTAATAATGGCATAACTATTTCTAACTGCAATCTGCTATAAGCACAAAAAAAGTGCTTAAATAATAATGACTTTTATAATAATTCCTTTTTTTTTCTTGGGGCATGCTTGTTTCTTCTTAGCAGACAACTATTAGCAATTTAATAAACCAAAACTATTGGTTTGGGAACCAATTACAACAAAATTTCTATATCACTGCTCAAAATGTGATGTATCTGTATGTATATATAATTACAGCAAAAGGTCTGTATTAGAAGAGTGCCAGAGTGTTATTTAGGTGCCAATACCAGGATCATGGTTGTCTACAGAAGGGCCTCATGCACACAAGCACTATTATACATTCATTCACAGTTTTCTCTATTGGAATTCTGCATAACATCTGAGCGGGCACCTCTGTCAAGCTTTCACCCTTCCTCAGCCTCCAGGCCAGAGACATCTTTCTTATAAAACCTGATACACGCCATGAAAAGTTTTCATTTCAATAATCTGCTTTTTCAGTTGGGAAAGCCGTCATTTAAAATTTCCTTCTCCACTTTTACTTCTCATCTGTGTGAGTTCGTGTCCCTCCTCGACAGCCACCAGCTCCTGTTTCTGCTGGTGTCACTGATCCTCTTCCTTCTTTCAGACTCCATGTTTAATGACTTATCATTATTTTCCCCCTTCTAGTCCCTGGCAGCCCTTTTCAACCCAATCTTTCTCTCCAGTCCAGTATTTTCCCCTTTGTATCAGAGAGCTTCCTCCTCTGCCTCCCCTTAGTTCCAGCAAAGGCACCACACCAGCAAGAGGGAGGAAGGCTCCCAGGTTCATTAAGCAAAAGCTGTACACCAAAAGCCAGAGAGACCAGGAGACCCCCAACAACGAGCATCAATCAACATTAACTATGAGCAGTACTGAAATCCCAGCTCTAATCTGATTATATAATCCATCAAATGTTTTCATTTTAGAGTCCACAGTGACTGTAATTTTAATTGTCTGAGTTGCTCTAAGCACAAGAGCGAAGCTTGATTAGGTTTCCTGAACATCTGTGGGGGTTATGTTTTCCTCAAACCCATGTTATTCTCAAACCCTACGCTGGTGCTGTTGTTACAACTAGCAATCACACCAGCAGCCACTGCCATTCTAAATGACAAAGTTTTGTATTACAGGACTTACATTGTTATAACCCACTAAAGCAACTGATTTGTCTCATTATCTGTCACACACACGATTCCTTCAACCATCTTCTGAGGAATTTATATGCACTTATGTAGATTACAGTTACATTTTTAGAAACCAATCCTAAATGGTTTTAGAAACTGATTCAATTTTAAATCAAATTTGCCTGGCAGTATATTCATCTCAGCAACATCTATGTTGGCAAAAAGATACTCTTCCCAGTCATGGTGCTGGATGTGCCCCAGGCACAGCCTCACATAAATCAGAGTGGTTTATATCCGCACCTGTTGTTGCTGGGAGAGGAACACCCCAGCAGGCAGGGCAGGGGGGACAGCGATGGGCTCTGATCACAGGCACACAGGCACAAGCAGGGAACAGGAACCACAGGGCAGAAACAATGACCTGTCAAACACCTGAAACACATTTTCAACATAACCCTTGTGTTCATACACTTCACAACGGAAATGCACAATTTGCAGCTGTGTGAAGGTTTAGGAGCAGGACAGCAGTGCTGAAGTGTTGAACATCAACACTAAAAGTAAGTAGCATGAATATGACTAATACTGATGCTCTGTGAACTAATCATTTACTGTCATTTTTTGGCTGTCCTTTTACACTTTCGTTATCCATCTTATGTATATATTTTAATAAAAAATAAAGATTTCCACATAAGTGTAGAAATTTTTTTTTAAAACTTTGCCTCAACACAAATTATGACTGTTCATCCTCAATAGGTATATTTAATTTCAGCTTTAAAATAAGTTTGAAAATTCAATGAAAAACTTTATCATCATCATTTCTAAAAAAATTAGTATGTTCATAAGTTTATGTAAGATTAAACTTCCATAAATATCATAATATATCATTCATAAATATTGAGTAATCCCATTTTAAGACTTTGCATGATCTGTTTAATATAATTCAAATAATTTCAGCCTGCTGGGCACTGATTCTAAAGGTGTATTTTGTACATATTATTATAATATTATTATGGAAGAACACCTGATTGTTTCATAAAGCAATAATCCTTGCCATCAACTATTTCAATATAATAGGAAGAAAAATCTAAGTTGCTTCCGTTGTCATTTTAAACTCCAACAAAATACAGAATTTCAAGTTTTCAGTACTTAGTTTAACTGAAGGATTCCTTGAGATCTAAACATAAAAACAAACTGAATTTGAGCTTATTTCTTTTTTGTGGGTCCTGGTCCTAACTATTCAGGGCCAGGACACTCATTTTTCTATCTTAAAACTCTCTTCACTCACTTCCTCAGAGTAGAACCTAACTTAGTACAACTTTAAAAATCTGTAGTGCAGAAGAAGTGTAGAATAGAAACTGAAAGTGTAGAATTGAAAGTATGAATTTGTGAACCTGCTTTCAGACACACTGGGAATGACATGGCCTGCTATTTGGGGAATTTCATCTGTTAGGAGATGGAAAAGTTTTGTAAACGTTGAACAATATTCTTTTCACAATAACCAACTATTTAAACTGACAAAAGTCAGTCAACATCTTTGGTAGCTGTAAAATTACATGTAATCAAAGCAAAAAAAGAGTAGCGGTACTGGCTGGAGAAAACTAAGTCTGTGATTTGTCGCATTGATCAAGTTACAAGTAACCAAAGTTAATTCTTTTTTACTAAAATTAGAGCTGAAGCTATTTAGTCAGATACTTCCATTTAATTGAAATATCAGCATATAAATGCACAGTATTTAAAACAAATGAATAAAAACCCAAACAAGATTATGACTAAGGAACTGCTAGATATCCCAGGTGAGCATTTTATCACAGACTTTCACTGATCACAGTGAGTGGCAATTATCCTTGCCTTGAATAGATTAAAAATGACTTTACATTGTAATGCTAACAGAATCACAGTACTTCACAGCCATGTGGCAAAGACAGATAAATTAAAATTGAAAAGGATTTTCTAGATCCATTTAGGCTCATGTTTTCCAAGAAGCACACCAGTCATCTTTCGAGGACAGTCTCTCTCAGTTTCATTGATGGTGGACAGTTTTGACCTTAGCTGGCTTTGAGTTTGGTGGAGGTTTCTTTGTAAGGACAGTAAGAATGCTGGGATGTAAACTTAATTTTGATTCATAACGGTATCACAGTGAATACAGCTCATTGAAACCAAATAAAACTGAGGTTACGTTATTAGAAGGGGGTGATGACTGAGATTACTAATGGCTGCAACAAAGTGTCAAGCTCGCTTCCCATCCCTCTTAACTCAGCATAAAAAGTGTTCAGAAAATTGTCAGCAGTAACATTTGGACCAGAGTAGGAGAGTACAGCAAAGTGATGGAGGGTGTCCTTTTATTCTTGCAAAGGAATTTGCAAATTGGCCTTTGCTAAATGAGTTATTACTCAGTCATTAACAGCTGGTGGCTCTTCTGTATCTCTGTTTTCCATGACAAATGAAAATTCCAGAAGAGTAGTAAATTAAAGTATCTGGGAGTACCACTGTTTTCTGGAAATTTTTTCCTGTGCATTAATCTGCCCAATTTTCCCCAAGTCAAGTCTGTTTCGCCCATGTGGTAACTGGTATGTGATCCCCTCATCACTATCTCAACCTACAAGCTTCGTCATTCTGTTTTCTCCCCTGTTCTGTTGTAGAGGGGGGAATGAGGGGGCAGCTGGGTGGGCGCCTGGCTGCTGGCCAAGCTCAGCCCACCACAATGGTGAAGCTCTAGGCGGGGGGGCACAGAGGGGAATGCTGATCTTAAGGGTTCCAGGTATTTCACTCCAGCGGATCCACTCAGTAAAGTTGCCTAATAACATCCAGTTTCTGTGAACCCAAGCAAGATTGTTTTCATATAATACTCTTCACCATGATATCGATGTACTGATTTTAAAGCTGTTTCCTCTCCCAGGATGCAACAGATAAGCACCTGTAAATTGGCACACTGTAGTTGAAAAGAGAACTAATCATATGGTACTGCATCCATTCCCAGTGTACATATAAAAATTAAAAGGGTGTGAAACAATTTAGGTATCATCTAAGCATTGTTCCTCGCAAATCCCTAACACTGCTACAACTCCTAATTCCTGATTTCCATTTTGCAATTTTCATCCTCTCAGACAAGTGGAGTCAACGTGTTAGGCCTCTGTCAATCCAAATGGCACGGAGAAGCGTTGGAGTGCTTGCAAAGCTCTGCTGGGACACTGACACTGCGCACATAACATTACCGTGAGCGTGCAGTCACATACTTGACCAGTACACCACGTTGTTGCTAAAACATACATTTGCCAGTGATACACCTCCTCAGTTGCAGCAGATTGCTGCTTTTTCTGCCTTAGGATTTAACACATTTGGCACAGCTGGCCAGGTGGCAGATCTGCCAGGTGATAGCCTGGCACAAGGTCTGGAGCAGAGGCAGAAATGTTGAGCTGCACAGCGAGATTTCCTGGCCCTGTGGCAGGGAAACAGGACATGAGGGCCAAAAGATTAGTGTCAAGCTCAAAATGTAGGACTGCAGAGTCATTGGCAGTGAGAATGAACTGAAGTTGCTTTTCTGCTTGCAAGGTTATTTGTTAATGAAGTAACTTCTGAAGACTTAGAACTATAGAGTTTGGGTAAAAGCAGAGAAAGAAAACCTCCCTACATTTTTTTTTCCCTTCCATGGACAAAAATAAGACATCTGTGTGCCAACAGGGTCTGACAGCTGAAAGTGTTAGGTGATCACATAAAATGGGTTTGTAGCCTCAAGTGGTAGGTCACCATTTGGTAAATCTCTGAATCCTATGAAAGTTGAAAAATAGCTGAAGAAGTTGAGCTGAAAGCTCAGGGAGCTTCCATAGCAACCTGAGAAAGGTTGTGGGGTTGTAAATATGTTTAGACTTCTGACTTTTTGTTCCTATGTGTAGTATAGTAGTTCTGGATTATTCTTTCCTCTCAATCTCAGAAAAGTCTCCAGGATAGAAAAAACGATTTCTGCTTCACTTTACCTGAGAATAAAAGCATTTGGCTTAAATTTAAGGGGAAAAAAAAAAACAAAAACCAAACAACAAACAAACCACAACAAAAAACCACACATGCTCAGCTTAATTACCTGAACAATTACGAAAACAAGCAGGATTTAATCTTTGATTAAAAAAAAAATAGTAGTATCTTGAAAGCATAGGAAATATAGTTTCATTCCCACTTGGGAGAAAAATAAATACACTGATATTGTAAGGTATCTGTATATTACCAAAGCCTTCTCTCTCTCTCCCCCCCCCACCTCGTTGTAACCTTCCCAAAGCACCTTTTGGAATAGTGTAAAGAATTAAGATTGCTGATGAATGAAAAATAATATTTTTATACGGTGCTGTATAACAGCCAAATTTAATAAAATTTAAGTTAGTTGCTCTTTTCCTATGGAACTACTGTAGAAAATGTCTATTTATACACTCTATATCTTATCTAAAGCCATAAGATAATAAATACCATTGTTGTGAAAAATTTACACACATTAAGCTATGTAATTAATAAAAACATCTACCCTAACAAAACAGCCAGAATCACATCAGCTGGGATTTAAAACACCTGCATTTTCAAAATGATGACCCTAAAACTTGTGACTCGCTCTATGAAGAATTCCTGAAGGTACACATCCCTTTAGACAGAACAAATGTGGCTTTTCCATGACAAAGTAGTGGAATAGCTGATAGTGCAATAAAAACCGCACTGGTTTTGCACTTTAAAAAAATTAAATAATTAGTTTTCTTTGCAGTTATGTGCAGCAAAGTATGTTTAATTTCTTATACAGAGCAATTTTATTTTAAGAGACCACACACTTAAGTTTTGCTTAAGTTCTTCTTGAATGAAGAAAGCACAGCATGTTTAATAGCTGCCACTATTTACTTTTGTATTTTGTTGTTCAGATTTTTACTTTGGACCTCAAAGAGCTGTGAAAAAAGAATAGGAGTATTGATACTGACATTTTTCAGGAGCTTAAGGTCACGTAATCACAGGAACTAGATCTGCATACAGACTGTCCTGGTTTTGTTATGACAATTAGCTTGCACTGTTTCTGGACATCAAGTGATGGCATTGAGATACCAAAGTACGTTAGACTGTTCTGTCTAAATGACTCTATATCCATCGAAATTACTGTATATCCATCAGTAATGTCCATCCAGGAAGATTAGAATGCATGTATACCTTAAGAGTACATCTACAGAAATTACTTCTTCTCAAGAAACAGCATTTTCAAAGTATACAGCAACTGTAGTGGTTGTTTAAAGACTAGTCTATAAAATTACATATATAGATATAGTTGAGATTTGGGATATCTTGCATGAAAAACAGCAAACCTAGCAAGTAATATCTCTTACTATCCCACTAAACAATGCATAAGAAAAGGGAATAAAGTGCAATAGCATATTACTATTGTATACAATATCAATTTCTTCACTCAGCTTCTGTCATGTAAATGATTCATAATAACGAGAAACAGAAAACAGAAAGTTTATGTGGGAGCAAAGGTAAATTGAGGCCTGTAATGAAGATTGTGGAGGTGTAAACTTCACAGAGCAATAGTATGCAAGTTAGATTTTTCCATTTCTGGGAAACTGCCCACAAAATTGTAACTTGCAAATCATAATAATATCTGAGTACTACATTTTTTTCTTGATTTTCAGTTTTATTGCAGGCTTTGCCGTGTATTTCTATTACTTGAATTATGTACTACATACCCTTTATAGTTAAAAAACTGCTTACAATTGTTATTAATAAAATTAAAAGATGTTACTCAAGCTTAATAAAGCCTTTAAAAAATATTTTAGCGTATACATCTCAGGAACAACCTATTCTGCTTTTTCTGTAGAGTTTTAGCATCTCAAACTCTGCTTCTAGAAACATGTTTTAGGTCTGACATTAAGAGCCAGAAAAGCCAAATCAAATGTACTGTGCCTTTTTGGACTAAGTAATTGAGTTTTATAATTAATTATAACTGCATAATTAATGCCATGCAATTAAATTCTGAACCAGTGCCATATACACTGACTGAAAATGTTATGCTTCTGAAAGCATCCTCCACAGCTATCCCTATTACAAAAGGCAGAAATAGAAAGTTGTGCAATTCACAGTAATTATAAGAAATCACCAAACATTTCAGAATAATGTAGCTCAATAATTGAAAAGTTACCAGGCATTCAAACAGTTTCAGCTGTAGATTCGACAGCCTTAATGCCAGTTATTCAAACTACACTTCACACATGTAATTACAGGTTTGGAATTTAATGGAATAAAATAAATGATTTCATTAATTTTTTTTCTCATATATGACAAAGTGCATTAAGCTATTCCTTTAGTACTTTTTTCTAGTTAGCATAAGAACAATCAGTCATGATATAAAAGTGTTCTTGTGAAAAAGTCTAAGTAAAGGGGATTTATTCAGTAACAAATGGCTACAAAAAGAGTTTCCAATCAGCAGGAAACTAGAGGATTTTGGAATGAATAAAACACTTTGCAATTATTCAAGTTTTGGATGACTCTCTTCCATTACAGTATTTCTCTAAACTGAAGCTGGATCTGCTTTTGCAATAGTTACAGTGCCCCAGGAAGATCTGGTGTCAAGAGCAGACCCTGTAAAGCAGAACTGTCCTCCCTGCAAGATGCTGGGTGAAAGGACGACTGCTTTTGCTGAAGGCTTTGTGCATTTGGATGATGTATAGATGTTGGTAAGGATTATATTGTGTCTCTGAACAGGATTCTTTTGTATCAAACAGGACTTTTGGTCATTAATAATTATAAAATAAAAAAATCTGATAAAACTGAAAAGAAATCTGAGGAATTCAAGTACAAAAAAAATCACCTGCGTAAAGACAAACTTACACTGAGAATTATCTGGAAGTCTGAAACAGAACAAATACTTTATCTCCTTGTTGAGAGTCTTCAGAGTTAAGTATTAGGTTGTTTGCACCTATTTATAAAATGAGAATCTAAAATTAGGCCTCATGACCACTCGACAATGACTCTGGGTATAAGTAAATACTAATAGCAAGAGCTTTTCACACTGTTTGTGACTGAACTCTGTTATTTTCCCCTGGGGAAGAAATGAGCAGTAATCCTAAAAATGAAAGTTTTTATTTTTAGTTCTTTTACTCTCAAAGTGCAATCTAGAGTGGGAACTAGCTAACATCCATCCAAGCTATTTTAAGAGGAGATGATTCTTCAAATGCTACACCTTATTTTCCTCATTGAAAGCAGCTGCATCATAGCTTAGTTGAACATGAGGCTTTTAGGAGGCTACACTTTGGTGAGGTACTTCTTGTCCTAAACATCATCTTATATTGGGAAAAATGAGTTTGTTTTTATTACTTAATTTTAATCACCTGTAAGCAAGATATGTAAGCCAACATGGCCTTTTAGAGCCCTTTTCAGTCAATGGAGAAAGACTGATAGCTTCAGAGACCCAACAGGTGAGACTAACTCAAGCCTCCACTGTCTCTAGAGCAGAGAGAAGAACATTTAAATTTAACATTAAAATTTAGGCCGGAAAAATGAGAAGATAGAGTTACAAGAGCATTTAATGACTTTTATCCCCGCTCTCGCAGAGGTTGATATGTTTCTTCCTGGAGAAAAAAAAACTCAAAAACCTCTCAGAAGTTCAAAGAGAAGGAACAAAATTAAAAATGGGGGATAAATCAGAACTGTTGTTTACAATGACAGCTTTTGTGATCTCTAAAGCCAAGAATAAGGATATTATTGTTCAATGGCAGTTAATGAATTGCTTACTAATTTTAGTGATAATGGATATAATCCAAAGAATAAAAGATAACCTCTGAGCTAGAGATTTATTTCATTATTTTAAGAAAGCACCTATTTAAAGCCTGTCTCAATGTTGTTTTCAGAAAAATAAAACAAACTACAAGACCCCAAACAATAATGAAGTAATGCTACAGACTTCTATGACTAAATCTGAAATCCTGCATTTTTCTATGCTTGCCAATTCTGTCATATTATTATCTTTCCTATTACTATGTTCCATTAAAAATGCTACTATTTGCAGACTGAAATACTAAAATTGCCTAGGAAAAGTTAAAGTAATGTTGAAAATCCAGAAGAGATTGGAGATTAATCATACATTAGGTATTGAGGAAGCTTTTTTCCTCTGCATAGAAGCAAGCCTGAAACTGAATAGCCAAATTACAGCCAAATAATAAATAATATTGGTCCATTCAAGTAATATATTCAGAAATCCACAGTAATTCAGATAGTCAGATGCAGTATCTTCTAAGAATGCACTGTAAAAAATTTCTCTGTGTTCCCTTAAGAGCACAAGCTTTCCAGAAAAGATATTGTTCTAAGGCGTTGAGTTTTTCTCCCAGGTAGGAAGAGCAAACTAACTTCTTGCCGATATTAAATCACAGTATTTTTTCTCTTAGCTATTAGTTATTTTAGCTGTATTTGGTGTGTATTTTGATTATTTGTTATATCTTAAGAGAACTCAAGGTGATGGAAATGTTTATCCAGAACTCCTTCTGCCAGTTCCCCTATAAACACAAGAATCTTTAGCTGAAAAATAAATTATTAAACACATTACATGATAAAAAATAGCTTCTATATAATGCAGATCCAAAGTCTTTTCTCAGTGGTACATCTTAAATTCTCGTTGATTTTTCCCCATTAATGGATAAGAGGTTAATTTTGGCCCAATAGTTTTCCATTATCTGAATAGTTTTAGTAAAAAAAATGACCTATTATACTACAAGTGAATAATTTGCTTCTTTTCTCAACAAAATAGATTTCTTCTTCTACCTTTCATAAGCAAGAGTAACTCCTCCCTTCTTTTATTGTTCATGGGATATACTTGTTTAAGCAAAGAAAATAAAATCGTCTTACTTCCGAATTTAGGACAACACATCTCTATATCAAACTCCAATTTTTAACAAGCTTAGGTAGAATAAATATAGCCTCTCATTACTTTCCTTGTTTTGCCTGTCGCTGTTCTACTGATTTCAACTGACAGGAGTATTGAGCTGGGTGGGCAGCAAGGTAAACGCAGAAGGAACTGTGAATATATTAAAATTGTCTTTATTTAGCCGCACCATCAAACTATATGGAAAAAAAATGAGAGTAATTTGGTAATTTTGGTAGGCCGAAACCTCACTTGTAGTACAATAATCATTGACCCTGAAATATATAATGTGAAGTAACCTCAAGATGCACAAGCTTCTGTGGGCAAGAAAATATCAAATTCACATAAGGAGGCTTCACATTTAAATTACACAAAAATCCAAGATATTTTGAACATACATTAGGGCAGGATATGGTCCTTTGAATGTTATTCTCAATGCTCGTACCAGCAGCAACCGTCATCTGAAAAAGGGGTCAACAGAGATTCCGCTGAAAGGAACAGAATTTCGTACAGTGCTACAGTATATTTAAATTACACCATGCTAACAAGATGAATGTTGTTATCATTTAAGCGAGCTGATCTAAGAGAACAAAAATGTGGCTCAACTGAAATTCACACCAAAAGAATTTGGAAGTATTGTTACATCTCCTGACTCATGAGGCACTGAGAACAACCAAACTGTAAGTCACTTTGGTGTTCTGTGCTGCATTCACAGAAGTGAACTCTGAAGCACTGTCAAACAGTCAGAATACTAGGGAGAAATAAACTTTGTTCCATGGATAACTTTGATCTGAGGTCTCTCTGTAAAGCAAGAGGTTTACCTGTTTGTGAGGTTTGAAGAAAGTAGGATCTTCTCCCCCACGTTAAATCATCTCATGGGAAGATATCAAAAGAAGTAAATCTATTAAATTATTAGGTAGAATTTACCTATTAAATTAATAATTTTTTCATGCTTTCTCAGACTTCTCTGTTGCACCAGACAATCATGAGAGTGGAAAAATAGTAGGAAAAAAGCTATGTGCACTTAAAAATCTGGAAGTCCCTTCAGCTATCTGAAGAATATATTTTAGCATTGAATGATATTTTTCCTCCTTTTTTTAAATGACTTTTTCATTTATTTTTGCAGAGCCCAACATCTAACATTCTTCTTTAGAACGACTCTGACTACTAGGGCAATCTGACCAGATGACATTTCTTCAGATCTTAATATTGACTTCAGAGGAAATTAACAGAAATTTTCAAAAAGTTCTAGAAGTACTTTTTAAACCTCTGGTTCAATCTACAAACCAAACCACAGTTCTAGATTAAACCTCTAAACAAATTATTTCCATTGTTGAAAGTATATGTAACAATACATACAATTTTCATGATAATTATAGTTGAGCTTCACCAACTCTCAAAGTAAATACTTTCCTAAGCTTCATTTCTGTGACTGTTTACCAACTCAATTCAGTAAATGTGATATTCAGAACTGACAAAAAGACACTATTTTTTGGATTCAAGTGTTTCTAACAGCACAATATAACATTTGGAAAATACAACATCTTGCAAGATGTGTTTTATAATGACTTTACTACTATAATTTATGCGGAAGTTAAGCCTGACTGTATATTTTTACTTTTGCAGTAAACAAAAATGTGTACATTATGAATATATTTAATAATAGCCACAGGCATGTATCCATATTCATCTATCTACAAACCATATATTGCCAATGAACTTCACATTATGATTTGTAACAGTTTTTAAATATTTGAAAAAAAATAAACTTGCAGTGTTTTAAAGGAGAATCATGCCATTCATGGGAACAAGAGTAAGTCCTGAATTTTAAGCAAAACTCTCCATGTATGCTGGCAAGTTCTTAATTTGCTTTTGTCATATTTATCTTCTTTAGATTTACACCCTTAAATATTTGAAAACATTTTTGTTTACATGTATCTTTAAAACCACTGTTGCTCCAGAATTTTGTAAGGACAACACAGCCCACATTATGTCAGCATGACACTGCTTTAAATAAACAATAACTCATCACAAGAAAATAGACACATTATAAACATTATCCATTCATTATTTCAGTCTCACACATCTTTATTTAATAATAGTTTAATGCTTTTTAACTTTAATCTCAATGTTTATTTACAGACAACTACTAAGAAAGGGCTGAAAAATGCACCTGGATTACTGCGTAAATAGTTTACACATTTTTGTACATTTTTAAATTTTACATACATCTCATATATGATGTTTTCTGAGAATTTTGCCCTTCTGTGTGAAAAGGTAGATCTACTGTATACTTTTGACTGCTGCATCTGAGCTCTGTTAACTAATTCATCTTTGCTGTCCTTCACTGTTAACAGCAATAATCTCGAAGTAACTTTAGTCTAATTTTTCAAAGTATCTTTTAAAACAGTTTCTTCTCTCTTTCCTCTTTTAAAGTGTGATTAAAGGTTTACTTATGAAAAGTATAAAACTAACAGTGTTCGCTTCCAGCAGTTGATAGGTTTAAGGTCCAGTATTTCGACTCTTCAGGCCTACCATGGGAAATTCTACACAATTGGAAATGAGTGATCCCTGATATTTCAATGCCATAAGGCAATGGCATAGCTATGGTAATTTCCTATCCAATTGGATTCATAGTACCTAAAATGTCAAGTGTAAGAGAAGATAAATGAAAGAAAAATATCCAATAAAGAGTATAAAATTTGTGCATTAATTCTAAAATTGTTTGTCTTCAAACCATGCATGTCAAGGTAAATACATTGTATTGTCATGAAGATTTTACTGGCAATCATTCGAGATACAAAATCCATGAATGAGTTATGCAGTTTCAGTAATGCAGCAATTCCCATCTCATGCATGTTGATAAAATATTTATTCCATTCAGGAATGCATCTAATATTATATCTTCTACTTAGTACTTTGTACTGTGGTAACTGTAACCTACTAGAATTAATATTAATGAAACTTTCTATTACAGTTTGGTCTTCCTCCCTGAGAAAATGCATAAGCTTCACAATTTATCTGAGGAGAAAATAGGGTCAACAGGAAGAGAAAATTCTGAAAATTAAGCTCAAGTATATGAATATATCCTTGCTTGGGATGAGCACTTCAGCCGCTCACTGTGAACCACATGCACAAGGACAGATTTTCAAGCTCTGTCCTAAAAGATGGACCTAGAAATTTTTCCAGGTTCCTTCTCCTCTCTGTTTTGAGATTCCACACAAAAGCATTGTGTGAGACTGTGGCATATCTGAAAACATTTTCAGAAATCACAAAAAGCCCTCTAGGTACATACACAGCCAAGCTGTACCTCCTGCCCTTTCCAAGATTGCATCAGACAATAATAATGAGTAATGGCCCACACATGCACCAAACTGATATGCATTTCTGAACTGGATGGAAATAGTGACAAAGGATATATGAGGCTTCAATTTCAAGCTTCTATGGAAGCATTAAATTAAATTAAACAAAGTTTAGCTAATACTGTAGATGAACTGATGAGAAACAGGTGAAAATGAATGAAGTCTAATCTCAATATTCCTGAGTTTACACCATGTAGCAACTGCATTTTTTAACTGGTTATTTACACCAGGCTTTCAAGTGATCTCACCGTTTAGTTCACATGAAACAGGACATATTTGCCTAAATACCAACATTGTTATAATCCAAACCTTCTTACCAAGTCCCCAGTCAGAGCTCTGGTAAAGCAGAAACTCCTGCTCTCAGTTATGATGTGAGCAGCACAGCACTAATTTCAAGGCCATATCCAAAACAAGGAAATGAAATTTTTAAAAGTCAGGTTTTATAATCAGTGATATCCAAAGCTGCTAACAAATTAAAATACATTCACTGATAAATCTAATTTGTTGACAGACTGAAGAAACCAGTGCAGAATCTCTCCAATTCTTTGACTTCTTTAATGTAGATATCTGACAGGTGGAACCTACTTAGTAGAAAAATAATAATAATCCTTCTCTCAGAAAAAAAAATAAATAAATTCTCCTTCAGAGCAATATTTGGTATTTCTTGGCAAGAATTTTGTGGTGACCAGTCTTGTACCACTCACCACAGTCAAAAATGTTATTTACGTGTTTTAGTCTACTGAAAACTTTATTTCCTCGCATTATTTAGCAAAACTAGGCTATGTCAGAAAAGAACCATTTCTTTCCTTACGTGTCATCTCTTTGTGGGGGAGCTAACTGAGGTCATGCTTAGCAAGCCATCTAAGCAGCCATCAAGGCAAAAAACCCAAAAGGAAAAGACTGATTACTTAATTTCTAAAGCCATTCCTGTAGCAAGTTTTCTATTGGTTACTTCAGTAGTTGGAGAAAAGAAGAAAAACACAAAACCAAAAAGAACACTTCCACAATAGATAGGTACAATAGTTCAAGAAGTTTATATTTCATAGTAAAATTCACTGCTTGTTCTCTGCACTCAGACTAGGAAAGTGGCTTCAGGTAAGTCTATCCTGATGTGAAGCCTGTTCCAAACAGTACTTTCAATTCAAGTTGAAATCTGTTCAACCTATACTGTACTGATACATACATGTACAAAAATATACACTAATACAGAATCCATTGGGTTGTTTATTTCTTTTTAAGTGTGGGCTAGACTAGAAGTAATGCTACAAAACAAATATCTCCTGTTAAAACTGAAGACCATAAAGTCATCATGGCATATCATGGTACATTACACCACTGATACAGCACATATACTCGATATCTTTGATACTATGAGTCTATTCTACTAACTTTGAGAAGTCACTATGTGAGTTCACAGTAACAAAATGTCTTCTCAGATGACATTCGTATTGCCTGTTCTAATGAAAAAGAAAAGTGTGAAATCCAGATGTTGGCAAACTTTAATCTAAAAATCTCAAAGGTATATTTAAAATAAGTGGACTGTGTACTGAATGCCTATCTGTAACAATTATCCCACCAATGTGTTCTCATTTATGAAAGACTACTTCAAAACTTGACTGGACAGCACCCTGAGATACCTTATCTAGTTATAAAGTTAGGCATGCATAGACTAGATGACCTCCAGAGATTACTTCCAACCCAAGTTATGCTATGATTCCATTATTTTTCAATGCTAAATGTTATTTGGTGTTACAGCACACAGGCTTTTCATTATGCTAGATTTGGTACCCATAAATTGAGAAAGACAGAGAGCTCTGAAAGGATGAATGATGTGAAGATTTACCACCTTACCCAGTCAATCCCTAGACAATCTGGATAGAATTTTAATTCTGACAAAAGTTCTAGTGACAGCTCTGCACTTGCCTGAAGTTTCAAGTGATAGAAAAGTTTGAAGTTATTGGGCCTTGCTCTGTATAAATTAAGTCTATGGCTTCCGGTCTCACCTCATTGCCAACATCATTATGAACAAAAAACATGTCATTCCTCTTCTGCAGCCACCTCAGAGACCCAGTGGTAAGCTTTAAGTCTTAAAACTGTCTGCACAGTCTGCCTTAGAAAGCAATGCAGCAATCAGGACAAGTCTTGCAGGTCCAGTGAAGACCAAACTTGCCAGTCATATGCAACATGCTTTTGTTGCATGGGGTTGACTGCAGTTTCTGGGACATGTGGAACCCAATAGTTTGACACTCAGCAGAAAAGTTGAATGCCATCAGGTGCTCAGACTCACATCCCACTTGCAAGGTAGTCTTTTGGGTGGAAAAGAAGCTGGAAGGCAGACCGTACCACACTTAAATCTGTTGAGAAGCATGGTCCTGCAGTGTAACAGACACATAAATAGGGAGGGCAAAAAATGTAAAGGATACATTTGAATCTCTCCTGACTACTTAAGCAGAGGACTTAACTAACAAAATAAGTTGGTATTTGTTTTGGAAAACCAGCCCAGCAGGTTGATGCATTGAAACTCCACTCCTCTGGAAAATACATATTAGCATTGGTATCTCAAATTGAAAAAAGTAATATAACTAAAATCAATGTAAAGTAAAAATCAATGCTTAAATCTCAGTAAAACACATTTCTGAGTATACAGCAAAGCCAGAGCTTGTCC
Organism: Pampusana beccarii; assembly: GCA_013399365.1. NCBI lineage: Eukaryota > Metazoa > Chordata > Aves > Columbiformes > Columbidae > Pampusana > Pampusana beccarii. The sequence continues at coordinate 197,745 of VWYH01002063.1, forward strand.
CTATCACTGGAACTCCGCCTGCATGAGCATGACACAGCACGCAAGTTCTCAGTAAAATCTGTGAAATCTCAATGCTGTTTATTCAATGGAAATGCATAACTATCCCTGGAAAACGAGTTCGACCTCTTAATATACCATCTAAATTAAACAAACAAACAAAATTAAACAAACAAAAAGACACTGTAATTTCTTTTAACATACGTACTAGAAAACTACGTTAGATATTTTCTTCAAAAAAATCCAACAAACCCATCAACAATAACCTTTTCACCAAATCTAACGCTTTATATTGCCCCATCTAACTATCACCTGTCCTTACTTTATCAAAGTTGTCTTTGTGAGCGGCCTCTTACCTGAAGCTCTCAGCTGGTTTTAAACTAAAAGAAGGGATATTCAGACTAGATATAAGGAAGATTTTTTTTTTTTTTTTTTTACGATGAGGGTGGTGAAACACTGGAACATGTCTCCCAGAGAGGTGTTAGATGCCTCATCCCTGGAAACATTCAAGGCCAGGCTGGATGAGGCTCTGAGCAACCTGATCTAGTTGAAGACGTCCCTGCTCATTGCAGGGTTGAATGATCTTTACAGGTCCCTTCCAAACCAAACTATTCTATGATTCTATGATTTGATATGTATTGTACATACACACCTGCATCGATTCACATAAATACATACACACACTAAATTAATAATTATTATATGCTTCATGACAATAACCTGCAGGAAAAAAGTAAAAAGAAAAAAACAAAAAACACCCTCTACAACCATCTACATCAATAGTAGCTCTCTGGTATGTATATTTACTTGAACATACTTGACTTTTTTCATGGGAGTATTCCCACTTGTTATCTCTGCAGAGTTAAATCTACACGCAAAAATTTGCATGATCTGACCCTTAAAGCCTAATATGCAGACAGACAGACCTTGTAGTCTGTATAGTAATCCTTCCACAGTACTGTTACATGATGATAAAGGGTAAAGAAATACATCATTAAGTGAGCATTTTAAAGAGATAGTAAGATCCATATTTATTGGTTTACCTGTATCACAGTGGCTGAACTGTTTAATTATTCTTTGATTAATCATTTAAAAAAATCTTTTGAAATGTGAATGCTGAAAATCATTATTAAAATAACCTTATATTTACACTATAAAATACTGATTTAAATGTGTTTAACTTAGGAGAAATTTATTATAGCAAATAAAGATTCGGAACAGTGATCACAGAATCAGAGTTTGAGTTCATATAGCCATTAAAATAACTCAAGATCATGCCTTTGTGTTGTATGAATGCACAGAAATAAATCAGGCATATACTCCATCATTAAAAATTTAGTTAATAAAAAGAGTCTAGAAAGGAACCATCTGAATAGTTCTTCATCAAAAAAGAAGAATACTTCTTTGCCAAATTGTCAGAATTTCCTTTGCATAAAGTCTTTTTAAACCACGAGACTTTTTTGCAAGTGTAGAAAACAAACAAAATGCTAATTTAACACCATCTAAAAATATGAAACTAGATGAACATGTTGGAATATTATGCAAATTGGTTTTCAAACTAAGTCTGTGGAAATCATGCTGACTACTCTTTTGCTCTATTTAATGAAGTATTAAGAGTCTGATATGTACATTTTGGGTCCAGTTCCAAGTAATTGTATCAATGACTAGTAAGTAGAGGAAGGAAGGGAGGAAGGAAGGGAGGGAGAGAGGAAGGGGAGGGAGGGAGGAAGGGGAAAGGAAAAAAAAAAAAAAAAAAAAACNACAGAAAACACCACCAATTGGCTACACCTACAGTGCTTTCTTGCAATCTCTAAAATCCTGCTCCTCTAATCATGCCACTGCCAGACCTGTTCCCACCCTACAGCAATTATCTTTCTAGTCACTGAAGCCCAGGCTGTGGGGAAGGAACATCCAGCAGTGCACGTGTGTCGGCATACTGCCCTGCAATAAGACAAACATAGTTTAGGAAGGTGTGTTAAGAATGATGCTAAACTGTGCACTTGGTCCCAGGAAATCAGAATTCTCACAGATCCAGGTTAGACATAACTTCAGAGCACCTGAGGAGCCTCTATAGGTTTGAAAAACCGGATACATCTTGTGGTAGAAATAAATCTCAAAAACAAGACACATATCGCAGGGACTATCTGAGCTTTCTCAAGGCAAAAGGAAACCAAAATTCTGAAAACACAAGAAAAATACAGTGAATCATACTTTCTCTAATTTGAAAATTTTGCTTCCTATAGTCTCATTCTTACTGTATGAGCACAGCAGACAGCAAAGTCAAAAAGACTTCTAAATAATTTTCAGCAACAGCATACAACTTTGCTTGTCCCACAAATGTCAGGTGAAGCCTATTCAAAGGCTGCTCCCGTTCCAGTTCTCAAATTTCTATATAGGAAAAAATTTATATAAGAGACTGAATCATGGTTTTATTTTGTAGTAATAAATACTTCCCTTATTTTCCCGAATGCATGTGCCAACCTGTCGAGTCTTCTGCAGAGGGACAGTTTGCCCTCTGATCTCCTGGAAGCAGGATGAGGCAGAAGAAGACGTGCCCTTGGGTGAGCAGAGCACGCAGCACCTGCTTGGACTCCTGAGAGATATTCTGCTCTGCCTGGGCTATGGAGTACTTTGGGACATGGCGATTGTGCATGAATGTGAGCAAACAAAAACGAACAACCAGTATGACTTCCCCGTGTACATCTGGAAGGCTCAGAAAGGGTATACCTCAACTCTCAAGTAATACGTGCAAGGAGAAGGTAAGATGAAAGGGATAAAGCACAGAGGTCTTCATTCAGGCTTGTGATCATGTCAGTGTTCCCAGTGCTCCTTTTTTCTGTCCTTATCAGGGACCTTTAGGCTGCAGATAGATAGAATTCAGATTCACAACAGTGTTTTGATATCATTTACTATGTACAGATTTTCAGGGAAAATATAGCATAAGGCTAAAATAAGCTCCTTTTTTTTCTGTAATTTTCCAGTAACAGAACAGCTAAAAATACACCTCACCATGTGAAAGTGTGTAATGATGATGAAAAACTTGAAAATGTTGAGAAATTTTGCAACTATGCATTCCCACTAGGTAAGAGTGGAATGCCGTTTTCCAGAAGAAGCCAATCACTGCTTGTACTTTTGATTTAAGCACGTTATCTGGCTTCATGACCAGGTAAGTGTTCTTACGACGGGAAAACCATTTTAAAAATTCCCACCACTATAAATTCTCAAACATCAACATTAAGGGCATCTTAAAAGAAGAGATTTGTGCTTTGCTATTTCTACCTTGTATATTTAATTAGGAAAGTACAAGTTAGAGTCCTCTTCAAAGGCACTTAAAACATCTTTATCAATTAGTTGTACATACATATACATAAAAGAATTTGCATTGTGCCTGATCAGTTGAAATATCCTCACTGAGCCAAATCATCAGAATACAGACTGAATTATTATGATCAACTGCAAACTGGTCCTTCAAAAACAGTCTTCAAGATAAGTCTATCTGGAAATTGTAATAAGAGATAGCTAAGCTTCAGTAATGGTTTAACCTTCATATTCAAAAAGAGCCATAACAGTATAAGAAAACAACTTGTATTAATTTAGAGCTTCCTAAATCTGCCTGGGAACTTCCTACCATACCCCGCTCCCCTCAAGTCATTGCCTGCGTTCTCACATGTGAGCTTTATGTAGGTTTATGAATCTCCAATATGTCAGACTTTAAATGTAGACCAAGAACTCCTTCTAGGAAAAATAAGAGAAGGAATACGAGGTACTAAGAACTTCTCTCTTCAGAAAGTGAAGTGGGAAACCCCCATTTTATTCCTTTTACAAAGGAAAAGTAAGGTAGTGTCTTCCCTGAACCCAGTCCCATAGTGCAGGATGAAAAAGAAATGACTTGACACAGTCCATGAAGGCCTGACCCCACGCCCACCACACTGCTGTGCTCAGTGCGGCTCTGCCAAGAGACCTGCACAAACCCAGAGCTACTCAGTGGAGAAAACTGCTTCAACAGGGACAAACCAAGAGCAAGGGCAACTTTACATCCCCCATCCCAGACTCTGCAACACAGCTCAGGGGTAGGGGATAGAGGAAATGCCACATTTGGTGCTTCTTGAACGGCTCATTAAATTTTAAGCACGAAAGTTGTGAATGCAAGATAAAATATAATAACCTTGCATAAATTGAGTATATAACTGAAAGTTGTCTTGGTATAGCTTTGATATGTAGTTACCAGCCTGTCAAAGCACAAACTTCAGTCTTAGATATCATCACATCATTGGTAATTTCTACTGAGATAGAAATTTTTCGATATTGTTTGAGGAAATACTTTATGAAAAGGATTACAAAGAATACACTTTCTTCCCTCTCACCCTCTTTGATTTAAATACATTTTGGAAAGGTATCCACAACAAATAAAATGCTTGTTTTCATTTAAGATGGTTTTCCCTTTGGCATTTGGCTACATAGTGATTAAGATAATTTATTTCTGGTCTATCTTTAGCTGTAGAAGAATAAGAGAAACCTATGTTTTAAAAACTATAGAGTTGTAAAAAGTTAAAGAGGAAAATAAAGAGTACATAAAAATACTCTCTCTCTGACCTGATGATGCAACAGCAGGGGTTTTTTTAATTATTATTAAAGGTTTTCCCATTCTAATTCCAACAACAACAGGTCTGTTGAGGTTATCACTGTAAATCCCAGAACCCACAAAAATAATTCCATATTCTATTTTCTTTTTTTGTACGAATTAAGTACCATTTTTATAACTATAACCTCATTCTATTATACAAGCCCAGTAAATATGGCTAACATTGTAGTACACTGATTTTTCTCATAATCTGTCCCCTAAGAGAAAAACATTTACAAATACATAGAATCTGCAGTCTGCAAAGTGTTTTGATACAATTTTTCTTAGTTTGGTGGTTTGTTTTAAATGTTTATCCTCCTAGAGAATACACTGCTGAAAAAATAGAGCTTGCTCTTCAAGATACAAGTGGGACAGGCATATGATACTGCTAGTTCCTGGGGGATTTCATGCTACTTTGTTGGGCCAGCTTCCAAGCAATCTGGTTCTCTCCCTTCTTGTCTCATTTATGACTGTAAAATACTCTGCAGGTCTTGAATGGGTCAGGGCCATCACATACATTCCTGCTGTCTTGCAGCAATTATTATTTAAAAGAATTTATATTATAAGTTGCTACCATGTTTGCTAGGCACTGTACAAGTATAACTCCGAGGTTTTTTTTTTTCTCTGAAACAAAGTCAGAAGGGAATATTTCACGTGTGTATAAACAATGTCTGCTGGGGATAAATGTTGCAGGGGGGTTGGACTAGATGACCTTTAATGGTCCTTTCCAACCCAAACTATTCTATGATTCACTGTATATTGGTTGGATGCACTAGTCTGTTTTTGCTTTATTTGCTTTTCCTGGAAAGTATAGAACCTTAACCCACAAACTTCAGCAGCAGTAATTTCCCTTAAAGACCCTCCCAATCCTTTGAGATACCAAAGGACATCCAAATACCAAATATACAGCAGTGCAGTGATACATTCACGGTTTACACACAGTTTCAAGAACTAAGGCTGCTTAGGGTGCTGCCAAGCAGCAGCAAAGACAAATTAACAAGACTTTGGCCTTTTTCTCAGCTATTCTTAACCTTTGGGCAACAGCCAGATGGCAGAAATCAGTTCAGTTTCACATTGGTGTCATGTCCACAAACCCATTGTTTTTTGCTGAGGCAGTACCGGTCCCTGAGGCCGCGGCAGTGACCAAGGAGTTGTCCAGAGAAGAAAAGGTTTTCTGATACCTACCTCTGTATACAGCCACTCTACCTAGCTAAGCATCAGGATTTTAAAGTGTAAGAATAAATACCATGCCCTCATAAAACTGAGACTACAGCACAACTTAAAGTGTTAAATTCAAGAGCACACACTTCACTGACTACAATGAAAATAATATAATAAAAAAAGAGTAAAACATTACCCTGGCAACACTTACTCAAACAGCCAAACAACTAGCATCAAAGCATCACTGGATAAATACTGGCTGTATTTTTTCTCAGACTCACCCACACAGCAACTCTAAAGACTGCAGATCCAGACAAAACCAATCTTTTTGAGTATATCATAGCTGCAGATACAGACAAATGCATATATTAAAAATACAGAATCTAGTTTGCAAAACAGAGGTATTCTGTTGATCAGTGTAAAAATCCAAATTTAAACCACAAGGGTACAACAATAACACTGACAACATTTTGTAGCTTTAATAAAAAATATGATCTGTTGAGCACGATTTTGGGGCTAGAAAAAAAGAAATACAGCTTTCCAACATTAAAAAAAATTTACATCATATTGCCACTGAAAGCTGGCAACTGTAACAATCTAGTAAATTATCATATGATTTTTTCTGTATGTTATGTGTACTTCAAGTATTGTTTTTATAAGCTAAGAAGTGATCATAAACCATAGCTAGAAAGGGAAAAGAAAGATAAGAACTAATAGCCTCTACAAGAAGAATTCCCATAAAACATACCACCAGTCACCATGATGGAATGAAGATCTTCACTTTATAAATAGGAAAAGTTTTCTAACAGTTGGTAAACGGCAGATCAAAATACCCTGATCTGTTGAAAGACAAGTCTTAAAGAGAAGAAATGGTGAGAGTTCAGAGCAGTTGAGGGCAACTATGTTCCAAAATCTGTACCAAGAAAGCTGAGATTGAATTATTCCATCTCATCCAAATTAACTGTAGTTCAGAGTACTCGAAGTTAAAAGCTTGAGACTCCTGATCTGTGAGTGAGAAAGGCAGGTACCTTCAAAGGTGAATCTTAAAATCTGAGTGAACTGCCTAAAGTTAGATGGCCTGAATATAGCACAGTCCTCTCTCAGCCAAAAAGCCAACAGGGTTTCTTCTGAAGACATGCCAGCCATAGACAAGGCATTTTGTTATTTAATTCCATTTTTCTTGGCAAAACACAATACTTTGCTTTGAAAAGCTGTTTCCTCATCATTGCTGCATCATCACTGTCCACAGGCAAGCACAGGAAAGGAAAACTTTAGCTGCTGCCAAATACACTGGATTTTCTGGTTGTCACTGAAGATTACCACAGCTCTGTCAGAGGGAAGATGAACTGAATTCCCATGTCAAGCAAAACGTGAATGAGTTGCTAACTATTTGTAAAGGATGCATTCAGAGATGGAAAGAATGTCTAGACAATCAGACTGCCAGGTATGTGACATTCCAGTGTTTAGTTAGCACTCAGGCACTAAAGCCACCTGTCTCCAGTCCTCCACTGTCACCTTGCAAGAGCATCTCTTTTACTTCTGTCTTAATTACTAAGAGTACTTCCAATATAAGGCAGAGACCTGCATGTCGATGCACACTACGGCTAAGAGAGTCACAGGATAGGAAGGACACTCATGCCAAATTTAGTCTCTACCAATTTTTGGAATGTGGACACAAACCAAAGTCTGCTACTGCTCAGGTGAATGTCTACAGGATTAAATCCACAAAATATTTGTGAACTTTAATCTCTCCTATTGGAGTTATTTCCCTTTACATGTGGTTCACTCCTCCAGAAGAGAAAATGACATTCAGATCAGCTGGGCTACTTTCCTGCAGTAATGGCACATTTGGGTTTTCATCCCTGTCCTACTTGCTTGTGAACTGTTTCCACACAATGGTTTGGTGCTGAGCAGGAGATCAGCACAGGTCAGGGGACAGTCCAGCTGCTGGAAGGACAGCAAGAGTGGAGGCAAATCTTCCCAAGCACAGAACAAATCTAAATGCTGCTTGGATTTATTGTCTGATCCTGGATCAATGTGGCTGCTACTAAACAACAGGTAAAAAAGAGGATCACATCACACATTCTTAGTTTACTTAGATTACCTAAACAAGCTATCAGCTTCGTAACCAAATATCTCACTTTTTTTCTGACAAATTATTTTTAATAGAAAAATTAAAGCTTGTGCTTATAGCTGTGATGTGAAGAACCATGAAAGTGACCTGGTTGGAAGGGAAAACTACAGAACAGAAGAAAATGTCTGTTGAAATACTGAGAAAGAACACACCTGCCAGCCTGGAAGCTGTGAGCCTGGGAACGAGGCCTGTGAACCAAAAGCATCCCTGAGAAGCACAGCTGGCATCTTTGGGTACAGATGGGTACACAGAAACCAGAGACATCCTGCGATACCAGTGATAAGCACAAAACCAATGTAGAATCATAGAATAATTTTCATTGGAAAAGATGAAGATCATAAACTCCAACCATTAACCTACCACTGCCAAGTCCACCACTAAACCATGCCCCTAAGAACCTCATCTACATGAAACATTTAATCTGTGAATCCTATGTTTTAAGACCATATTCTTCAAAGCACAGCAGTCAGGATAAAGTATTTGGAAATATAACAACTACAATGGCAACTGATCATCTGAAAGTGTGAAAAACAGTCAGGAAAAAGGGGAAAACATCCTGAGAAAGTAAATATCAGTAATTGCCATTGGCTGTTCTAACTGCAAGAACAGAAAAACAGTCTGAAAAAATAAAAATTGGGGTCAGTTCGTTTTGTCCTCTCACTTCTGGGTGGTTGGGTTCCCTTCTGGGATGGGTTGGTCCTCTCTGGGATAGTTTGGCCCCTTCTGGAATCTGTTTAATGTACTCAGCAGCATATAGATACATGTAAGTAATCTGTCATCAGTATATTTGCTGTTATATTATTGATGAATTTGCTTCTCTAGTTGCAATTTTGTAGTAAACTCTAATACTATATACTTCATTGCTGTTATTATTGGGTGCTGTTATTATTGATTGTTGCTATGATTGTTCACTGCTATGCTATTCATTGCTGCTAATTTGTAATAGCTTGAGAGAGAGATATGTATTTGCTTTAATAATCTTAGGTATACTTGCTAGTGGTGACTTTTGTGGTAATCTGTAATAAAATAGAGATTTAAAGGATAAAGCCTCTGTGTCCTATGAACCCACAGCTGTCATCTCTATGCACTTGAAGGCCAGGTAACCCTTTAGGCTGTGACAAGCTCAGAGTGGAATGGTTATCTTCTTCCATTTTTGTAATGTGCTGCCAAAAAAAAAAAATCAATTATTCATTGTCACTATAACAGTGATTCTGAGGTGATCAGATAATGACATGATAGGCTGTCATGAGAGCCAGAATAAATGAAACTTTCTGCCTTTCACCGTCCTGAGGAATTAAAATTAACACCTTTCACTTTTCCTGTTTGTGTAAGCCTCATCAATTTATCTTTGTATTTGAACTTACCAACATAATTTTCCCAAGAGGATGAGATACAGAAACAGCACAACTGGAATGTTTAATGAAAATCTGGCTTTTATATAAATGCCTGGTTGAGTCTGTTACTCCAGTAATTTTATGGTTGTAAGTTTCAAAGACTGTCAATGAATAGATGTGGGCTCCTCTGTAGCGATCTATTTTTAATTCAATCAGAGAGGCTTAGTGTTAAACATGTGATGAAAGAAATGTTAGTCAGAGGAAAGCAGATGGGATAGCTAATTTTTCTTTCGCAGTATTTACACATTGCTGCAATTCTGTTAACTCTCACAGCAGAAAAACAAGAATACTCAGTTCACATATAGGAGCGTTCATCAGCAGGCTTTAGAGAGGAAACTGATAAGTTTTGATGTGTTTTTATCACTAGGTAGCTTGGCAATACTATCTATCACTAAAGGCCTGTATCTGTAGTCATTGCCAGCAGCCCTCAAGCTTCAGGTGCTACACAGCTCTCCGGGTCAACTAAACTACTTCAGTCTGCTGCTCTCTGGGTGTATGTGCAAGTGCACGCAGAACAAAATGTACATTTTAGGACTTATTCCTTATAAACATAGGCAAAGAGTCAAAAAGAAACTCAGCCCAGACTGTACCAACTAGACACAGAAACTAAAAAAAAAAAAATATGCCAGCAATTAAAAAAAAAAAGGGGGGGGGATTTTTAAGCTTTTTAAGTGAAGAACCAAGTCCTGAATGACCTAACTCCCTAACTCCAGAATGGGAAGCAGCGTAACCATACCAACACACCAGTGGGGTATGATGCCTATGAAAAAGATACAAAGCAGGCATTTCGACACTGCTCTGCGCCATGGTCTGCTGAGGTGTTAACTCCTCTGGGACCACAGTGTGCTGTATAAACTCATGGGGCTCCAAAACAGAAAATAAAATGTTTCGCACCTCTTATTAGTTGTTTCTAAGATCTCTGATGACTCAATTAACACTTACTATAACCTTTGAAATTCAAAAAGGCAGAAACTTGTATTTAAAAAAATGTAGGCAGAGATTCCCAAGTAAAGCTTTAAAAAAATGTCAGCACTGTGAACACAGTACATGAAGTCCTTAGATTTTAACCATTTGCTTTATCAGGTTTCCAGCATTGCTTCTTAGGGTTGTGTATCATATACCATGTTAGAAAACATACTACAACTCATATTATCATTGAGATTATTAGTATAAATACTATTGACTAATCCAATGAGAAATCAAATTCAATGCTGGTTTTCATCTAGAGATGTAGGCTTACATTTGTTTTTAAGTACAGAGCTTCAGTTTTAATTATTTCATTTCAATAACGATAGCATTACCTGTTACAAATTAATGTTTTGTTTGCACATATTGCTCTAGATAAGAAATAATCCCTAGAAGAATAAAAGAATCTATTGCTCTGAACCAGCTCTGCTGAAATTTGTCATATGGAATACAAACACTAAATCCTTGCATGCTGTGTAGAATAAAGCCATGCCACCTGCGTGAGTAAGCTGCTCCAGAGGTGCTCAATTCAATATGCTGGTAAGACAATAAAGTCAACTACTTCGAAGTATGTGATGTAAGTACCTGAACTTCAGTAAAGAGGAAGATGCAGACTGCAACTTCTCAAAACCATGTTGCTTACATATGAAGAGCTCCCTGTAACACTTCAAACGTACATGAAAAAAATGGCTTTAAGGCTTCCAAAATTTTCCTTTTAACTTCCCTGGATGCATATCAAGAAACCAAAATAACAACTCGATATAACAGATTTGTCTGTTGTGTCAACAGAAACACAAAATAAATGAAAGAAACATGAACGAAGCTCTCTCATTTTTCACAATCAAGATCAGCAGCAGCAACTTCACCAGTCTGGAGAAGTTAAACAAGAAACTCTTAGTTAGTAACTTCAGGAATATTACAAATGAATTATTATCAGAGCTCCTGCTGCAGACTTTTATCTATTTCCAATCATATAAGAGACAGACAAACTGCAATTTTTACTTCTTGAAAAGTATCTTTTAAGATTACTCTTGTAAATGTGTTCTGAAACTTGATTTCCAGCTTTAGGTCAACACAAATCACAAGAGATGTTCTCAAAATCTTCCAATGGTTGTAGATCATTCTAAGGGAATTCCAGACAAAATATATTTAACCTCTCTCCCAAATTTCCAAACTAGAGCTGAGTGATTGAATAACCCTTAACATTTTAAGCCATCACAAGTGCATACTTTTGCTCAACACATTATTGCAACTAAATGGAGGTAGAATAGACATATTCAATGCTTTTAAATCCACAAAGCCGTTAACAGATACCTTCCAAATGGTTGATTACCAAGCCTTTTAGTACCCAAAATTTATTTAATAGACAAATATCTTGTTGTCAGACAACAGAGAGATGAGACTGTCATCCCAAGAACTGTTACCAATATATATCCTTCTGTGGAGTTAACAACAGTATCATTTCTAGACTTCCAAAACTTTCAAAGCTGTCAGCATGAGGTGATGGATCTGATACTCTTCCAAACACATGAGGACACCATGCTGTACTTGGTACTCTAGCATTCTGAAACCACACTTAGGAGAACATGCTGGCTTAAAGCAACAAGATCACTTTCTTATACGTGAACTAAGACTGAAAAAAAGAAATCATCTATCCCTTTGTGACATCCACAAATTTGTGTGCATACTTTTTTCCATGTCGCTTCCTGCCACTAGATGAAAGAACTTGCATGGAAAAACCTACTTATACTTTGAAAGCAAGACGGAGTGATGTCTAGATTTTAACATTTCTTGGATGGGAATAAAGTGTCACATCTTCACCTGCTCATGTTTTATTATGGTTTTGAGTACTTCACTTAAGACTTTCATTATTTTTTATCTTCTGAACCACAGGCTTCTGTCACTTCTGTCTAATAGTGATACAGGGAATTAACTCACTAACACTTAAAGAACTAAGGAGCTAACACTTAGAGAGCTAACCCTTAACCCGCATCACAATTGCCTAGCTTTGCTTAGCTTTGTGTAACTTCTCGTAAGAGAAACAAAAGTTCACTGACGACTTTACAGGCCTTGCAAAGATTAAAAAAAACCAACCCTTGGGTGCATCCTTGGGTGAACTAGATAACTGAAACTTGGGCACAGGACAGGAGATACACCAGTTCTAACCAACTCAGCAGTCTGAGTCCCAGCCAACTCAGCACACGAGGCCAGAGGTGAATGTGCATAGAGAAGAGGACCCAGGTTCACGACCACTGCGCAGGCACAACCAGGAAGGGCCGAAGGTGGAGACTATGGAAATGATTTCCCGGAACTCATTGTAATAAGAACCGCCTTCTCGGGGACAGGTTATGAATATGTACAGGCGTTCCTAGAACTTTCATGAATATGTAACACTTTACAGCATTTAATCAAGCTCACAGCTACTGGTAATTTGCACACATCTTACATGGAATTAATCCCCCATGTGTCCAGCGCTGTAAATACATACCTTTTTTACAATCTCAAAGGTTGTAAGATCACTTCTGCGCCTCAGCAGAATTTTATCTTTCCTAAATTACTATTGAGTATTGAGCTTTTAGAGTACAAATTATAGTTCTAGAAACATTCACAGCTGATAAATCCCAACCATAAAACATGTAAAATGCCCTAAAAACCTAGAAGTTTGCAAACATTATTTGCAAGTACAATAAGGAGTACGTCTTATACAGTAATGCATTGTTTTCTGCTTTTACACCTCTGTTTCAGCCTTAATTTGATAAGCCAAATTGTTAACACTGTGTGCTCTTTGTAGCCATGACATTCGTATTGTTGAGAAATATTGCATCTCTTTTTAACATCAGAACTGTCATGCACCCTATATATTGTGTACACTTTTCAATATTGGTGATAATACTTACACACCTAAATTAAGGGTGAGGTCTTCTTGTTCAGGGCATTGAAGAGTACACACACTGTATAGGGCACATGACAGTTCTGATGTTAAAAAGAGCTGCAATATTTCTCAACAATACAAATGTTACATGTCACAATGATGAATGTATAAAAATGGTTCTTTACAAATATTTTAGTTAGTTCAAGGTCTTTCCATCAGGTATAACCTTATAATAAAACCTTAAAAATGAAAGCCAGCAGGGATGGATTAAGAAGGATCCTGTTGGTAGCGATCTGTAAAATCATAGGCAGAAGCAGAGCAGCAGGCAGCATTTCTGAACACGGCTGATCACTGCTGGCCAACTGCCCATTAGAGAAAACTTCACTTCTGCATTTCTGCAGGAGTTAAAGAACTGCAAAGCTAAACAATGACTCTGGAAAGGTGAAAAAAAAAATAAAAATGGAAGGGTCCTTTGTATATGCATTCAGCTTGGAGGTCAGAATTTTTACCACTGAAAATCAAATGTATTGAACTGCAGCCTTTGCACAGCTAGGTTAACCTGAAAACATATACTGAATGGTGTCATTTTACTTCACAGCACAAAAAAGAATAACTTTTATGAAAGAAAAAAAATCACCATTGTGAGAGTCATGGGTTGCCTCTGTATTTCTCAGTACATTAATAAAAATATCTGCTATGCTATATATATTAAGCCCACACTACATCCATCATATCCAGTACCTTCTCTGGGCTCACATACAAAGCTGAGAGGAACTCATATCCAATCTAAACTAAAAGCTCATAAACAATGGAAATTAAAACTTGTGTTATGCTTTATTTTAAAAATTAAACCCCAAGTATTATGTCCAGAATTCTACTGCACAAGGTTTATCTACATGAACAGAGAGCTACTGTCAAAATGGTAATTTTACTTCACTAAGACAGAGGAGGTTAGGTAGCTATGCCTTTGTTTCATTGTCCATGTTTTTGTTGAAATACTCCTAAACTTTTTTCTCATTTTTAATCTGCCAGCAGTTGCTGTTCTGCCATGTATCAGTCCAACCTCTCCTCAAATACTGGAAATCATTCTGCTCAGGAACAACTTAAACACCTCAGAAGTCTCCCACTTAGATTCACAGCTCTTACACACTGGTACTCCTTGCATGTTGTATTCTCCTGTAACCTCTAAAAGCGATTTATTATACTAACGGCCTGGAAGGTAGTGTACCCTGCCCACCTCCCATTATGCTGTTCTTACTGCCTGTCGCCTTTCTTAAGGATTCTGTGTTCATTAAAACCATGATAAATTGTCTAACCTAACTTGCATATGCTTTTGGGTTGTACAGAGTTTGTGCCCAATACCTACCACAACACAACCAAATACTTGACTGGGGCCCATAGGAACATCCAAAGTTCAAGACAAGGGGAGTCAACATACAAATGCCATATATCCTGCGACCACTTCTCTATATCCCCTTCTCACAAGCGTCAAGTATGGCACCTTACTTGGCAACTTTATCATATGAGAATTTGAGGCATCTAAGCCACTTTTAAAAGCCACATCACTTGCTACTTAGATTTTTTTCAGAGTAATACTGGGAAACACACTTGAGACTAAAGGCTTTTTGACAGCTGGCAGTGTGCTGAATTAGTCGTAAAGCATTCATTGTATTTGTTCACAGCCTGTGTTTGATTTGGGGTTTTTTATATATACACACACACACATATATATATATATATATATGTATATGCACACATATAAACATACAGGTATATAAATCAAAATAAAACGATATTTCTGACATAATCTTCATTGTCCTGATTTAAGGTTTTCTTATTTGAATATACCCACAAAAAAAAAAATCGAACTGCGTGTGTAGCAAGATGGTTACCAGTAATACCTCACTGAATAAACCCTCAGCTGTAAATATAGGTTAAGTCTTTATATTGTTAAAAGGGTATCTCCTTAAGTACATATTAGAATTCTGTGTGTGTCTGCTTCAGTAACATAAATCCCTGTCCATATGCTGTTACAATAATTTTTAACAGAACAATTTATTGTGGAATTAAGTCAAACAGAGAGAGTTTAACAGCAGAACTATGGGATATAAGCCATTTTTAATTGAACAGTACTACTGGTAGCGTACTTAACCCTCTTATGTTTAGAACAAAATGACATAGATTTAGATTTGATATTTAATAACAATCTATTTCCCAGCCATCCTCCTTTTGTAAACATTTAAGTCTTTCAATTCCATCAGATTTTGAAGGGGTAAGCTACTAACGAATGCAGTTTTATATCTCTATTCCATTTAAACATATAAGTAAGTAAATTGGAATATAGTTACAGGGATTCCCAAGGAAAATCTTTCTGTGATTTAGCTTCTAATCCATTTTTATTTTGGTAATGACGCAGATAGCATCAAAACAAGAATCAACCTGCATATTCAGCTCTCTTTCAGATATTCTAGTAAATCAGCATGCAGCCAGAAAAGTAACCACAAAACATTTTTATGTTGGCGATTGCTTTTGAATTTTTGTTTTTGACTATGAAACTTCTTCAATAGAGGTTTTTCTGAAGATTTCTTTACAATTTTTGAAGTCTAACAATATAGCACCATATCAGCACTACAAAAATAATTTAAAACTCATGTGAAAGTCCATAAATACTGAAAACTACTCATATCAATTAAACTACACAGAGTACGTACGTATATCTGAGCAATCTGGTCTAAGTGAAGATGTCTCTGCTCATTGCAGGAGTGGTTGGACTAGATGACCTTTAAAAGTCTCTTCCAACACAAACTATTCCATGATTCTATGATACATATGGCTACAAACCTTTACAGCTTTATATACTTATATCTCATGCATTTCTTATGAAAACTGCTTAAAGAACAATCCTCAAGAATTATTTTGCCAAGAAAAGAGGAAAGATGACGAAAGCTACTTGAAATTCTATTATCTTCAAAATAAACACTGGATTGTTGTTTTTTTTTTTTAGTCTGCACTGATTTCTGACAAACACAAAGAAAAGTACCAAAATTCTGTCCATTAAAGGTGTAACAGTTTATATTGTCATTAAAAATTACTGAAAAAATATTCTAGTATGAAAAACACACATCAGTTAAAAGGCATAGAGAAATCCACTGCACGCAGGTTGACACTGGAATCTGAAAGTCAGAAATGGTTATTTTTATCTTGGGAACCAAGAACAATTAACATTTTGGAATCAGAATGGTGTTAATGGTGGTGATATGCTGGGTGGAATGTACTGCAGCTCCCTTCCCTAGAGTGCTGTTGATATTAGAATTCTACAGAGGAGAGAAAATATAGTATTCCCTGAAGTGCATGTGTATGACTCAGAATGTGTGCAAGAGACAGATCAGTGGAGTGAGAAGGTGCTGTTTATACACAGCTCCTTTACAGAGAAGAGAAGCTTTAAGATTATTTCAATTATAACTATAAAAATTAAATGACTTCCACATTATGAGAACAAGAGACCAAACTTCGTGAATTATTTTGGTCCCCATTGTCTCTTTCACTTCCTCAAGCTGCAAGTGAAGAATTTCCCTTTATCTTTCTGCTTAAACAGTTGTATATTCAGGAGACTTTCCTCCCTCAGGAACATGCAATAACACTCCCTAATTACAAATGTGAAAGCATTCAGTGCCATTTGTATGTTTTCAACACACAAAGCCTTTTGTCTAATCTCTTAAACTCTCAGTATCAGGTGTCTGACAACATAGTTGGGAAGTTATGATGGTAACAGGACATTATAATGCTAAGTCTAATTTAGGACTCTGTTATTCCCTCTGCATTAGTTTCCCCATAATATTCCCCCTTGAGGGAGCTGTGTTATACTTCTCTTGCTCCCACCTCCATGTGGAAGACCCTTGATACCAATCATTTGGAGGATTCGAGGAAACAATGGTGTAAGAGTAGCTGATTCAATTTTTGCATTGTTTTCAGAATTTCTTCTCAGACTGAAAGTTTTCTCTTGTTTCACCAAGAGCATACGTTATTCTTTAAATCAGTAATTGTTTTTAGATGTACTCCTTTCTATCAACTAGAAGATCCAGGTAGAAGTACTAACAGGGGAAAAGAAAATGAAAAGAAATTCTGTAAAAGAGTGTTCAAAAGAGGGTTGAGTAAACAATTTTTATTTAATTGGCATTTATAATCAATTGTTTTGTTTTATAGATAAAAATTGCTTTTATTTCAGAGGGACTTTTTCTTTGGAAGATCTGAGATGCTATGTTCAATTGTTGTATTCAAATGTGCAATAAGTGCATCATGCAGTATCAAATTGATTTGGTTTTACATTCATCACGCGTAAGATTTGACGTTGGCCAGAATTTGCTAGCTTAAGGTCAATTGTCTAGAGTGTCAGAGGAATATGGAGGTTACTAGGGTGTTAGCTACCTCTTAGCCATGACAATATATGATGGAGGTAAACACTATCATTAAGAGCTATAGATCAACACTTGGTTCTTTTATTCATTTTCCACCTTTGTTGCTTGTTTTCATATCATTATTGCCTGTTTTCCTCTTGCAAACAAATTCCAAAGGCTGTTTTTCATCTGCTTCTATCTACTGGATTTTCTTTGGCAAGATGGAAACCCACTTTGTTCAAGTGTTATTCTAGAACTGTCTCATTACAGCAAAGCCCTATTAACTCCAGCACCACACCCAGCACACGATACCGTTGGAAGGTTTCAGGAATGCATTAAAAAAGCTTTCGAAAAGCATCACAAGTTTTTTTTAGTCTGTCCTTGACTTTCTCCACACCACAAGACCAATTAAAGTCCATTTCAAAGCAAAGATGATTCACACTCCAGCTCCCTTATCAAATAAACATTCTCACTGAAACCACGAGCTACTGACAGTGATGACGGCTGGGATACCATTGGCAAAGCTCTGCCCATGAAATTTAGGACATATCTGGATTAATGGAGGCACTCCTGCCCTCTTAGTTATTATTTCTCGCTTTCTGCAAACATTGTTATACTTTAAATGCCTTTATGGTTATTAAATCTAAACCAACTTTTTCCTTACAAAAAACGTTGACATCTGTATTCATCGGGGGACTCTGAGAATGCGAGTCTTAAACACATTCCTATATCATGTGTAGCAGAGGGAACTTTCAGCAGATGTCACACAAAATCACAATAGCAAGGCTGATAGCTATACTGAGCATATATTCCTAAATTTAGCCTTAAGTACATGCTGTGCAGGAAAGAGGATGTGTTTGTGCAGGAAATTTTGAGATGCCTCATGTAAGAGATGTGTTAAAGAAGAAATTTTAACCAACATTATAGTATTTCATAAGTCAAATGACACACCTAGTAGTCCAAAGCTTTTCTTGCAGCAGCAAAACAAACACTGCAAGTGAAATAGGATGGGTCATTGACTTAATGCATGCACTGTGAGTCCCTATGCATGCCCCTTCTCTAAGCAGTTTGCTTGCTTGCTGAGGAAGCAGTGGATGTAACATATTACAATGGTGGATTTAAGAGAACATTTTGCAGGTTACCTGATCAAGCAGATAGATGTGCAGCTTCAAGAGACAGTACTTAAACCATGTTTACACTGTTATTCAGAATTGTAGAAGGACATTTTGGTAGACTCCCATCCACCTTTTGGTGCTATTTCCACCTCAGCCTAACGAAAAGAAAGAAACCTTTGTATGGAAGTTACTACCATAGTACCTATGTGTTATTCAAGTAACACAACACTACTTGAACAACACGATATTGATGTTGAACGTCTTTATATTTACAATATAAAGGTATTAACAGTATCTAAATAGAATTAGAAGAACTAGCAGTTCAGGTCCATCATGAATAATATTAACTAAAGGTTATATTATGCTCTAAAAGCATTCTGTATTCTGTTGTAGCTTTGTACCCAGGCATCATTGAATTATATATTGCATCTTTAACCTCATTCAATATATTAGTTTTAAGATCTAGTTATACCTGCTGCGGTGAACACTTGTGAACAATGGTCTGCTACAACAAATGCTTAACAATAAAAGTGTAAAAGTGACTTCCAGAAAAACAACTATATGTCACAGCTAGTAATTGTAAATATGTGGATAAGAAAGGCAACTTCTTCTAAGAGGAGGCAAGATGTGCAAATAACAGCGGAGCCAAGTTCTGGCTGCTTAATGCCTGTCTCCCTACAGCTGGTACAGAGTGCCCACTCTCCCATCTGTCTCAAAACAGACACATCCATTTGGGAGATGTAATCTATAAATATACACAACACCTCTCTAACAGGAAAAGAAGTGTCAAAACAGATCTACGAATGTTCTCATGGGTACACTGTTCTAGTCCAGTCTTAATATCCAAGAGTTCTACTCCCTTTTTATATGTAGCCAGAGTCACTCCTGTAATTTAAATAAATTCAAATTCTGGTAAATCTGAACAAGGTGATAACAATGAAAGAAAGAACGTGATGGCCAAACTATGCCTACTCAAGTTAATAATGGCTATGTTCTACCTTAGACTTTCTATGGAGAAGCAGCATATACCTTTAGTTTCTTCACACTCTATCGACAAATAAAACAAAAGAGTTCTGAGTCAACTGTTAATAAAATAAGATTTATTTGCTTTCATATGCTATTTTAATAAAAACATTTCACATGCACTTGTTCCTACCTACCGTTTTCCTACTAGAACACCTGGAAGTAATAGGAAGGTCAATAATGTATTAATGTTACAGACACTGAAACATGGGAAATGTCAAAATTATTAGCCTAATCTTCAACTATATAATAACATCAAAATGAAAGCGATTATATAAAGTCATGTCTGTCCTCCCATTGTCTTGATAGTTAAGCTACAGCAACACCTACTTCCTACCAGCTAATTTTACCAAGACATCAAAAGATACAACTTCAGAATATGAGGAGGTTTGAGGGCAGGACTGGGGGATATTATTGGGAAAGGAGGCTGTCTCCAGTGACGAAGAACTAAAAATATCCCTAATATAATGTTATACTAGGAGAAAATGGAATCGCTGTGATGAAACCTGAACAGTAATTGTTCAGCATGGAAGCACTGCACTGTTGTAGAGCAGGATTTACAAGACAGCCACTTCATCATGTAAATCAAATTAGTTTAGTATATAAAAAAATCAGCTTTCATTTCAATACACAGGTACAGTTGCACCAGGTCAGATTTCTCAGAGATAAATAAGGTGAAAAATACTATGACTCTAGAATACAAGGATGCTTTCTGGAGAGCAGCTTGCATATAACTGCAGAATTTCTCTAACATAGTCTGTGAGTAACAGTAGCTTAGTGTAACTTGGGACAATCTGCTATGTAGGTACAGCAAGCACTCTCTCTCTCTGATAAAAACTCTTATGACATAGCCAGAAAATAAGCAACAAAATTATTATCACTTCACATGCAGGAAGAGAAGTATCCTTCCTTCAGCTTTCTTCTGAAATATAATTTTACCTTAAATTTAACTGTCCAAATCTCTCAGAACTGTGACCTTACCTCAGAAGGCATTTTTTAAAAAGTGGGCAGATTATTATGTAACCGCATGAATAATCCATGTATTAATAGTTTAGGACAGAATTTATTTTGCAAAATAAAATAAAATCTGACTTTGTGCTTACCAATTACAAGCTCCCCTTGAAGCCACTGTGGTGGCCTCAATTATTCCAAAACCAATTTAAGAGAAATGCACAGGATGAACACATAGAATGACTTTTACAGTGAGAATTTTCAGATTAAAAAAATCAGTTGATATTTTTACAATTAAAAAAAATTTCTTTGATTGAAAGGAAAATTTCTCTGTGTCCCTAAAGTGTCACCATAACCAATATTTACAATAGCTTAGGCATAAAATTTATTCATTATTCTGAATAACTGGATTCTATACATAGGTGTAACTCGCTCTTATCAGGCTAAGAATGTATTACAATAATACCCTATTATTTATATACTGAAAATGGGGATACAGGCCCTCCAGGCTTTATACTGTGAAATAATCACAAGCATTTATGCATTTGAAGATCTGCGTTATTAGGCAGACCTAATTATGGAGTATCTGTTTTTATTTCGGAAGAAGAGTTACTGATCTTCTGTGCTCTTGTTACATATAGACCGCTAACAGAAAAGGATAGTACTATTTATAGAAAGCTATTTCTTATTTTTTTTTTTCTACAACTACTAGATTCCAATTACATTTTCAATATAGGAGGTGGCAATCCTTATTTGGCTTTATACTAAAATATATCTATTCAAGTTAAGTTGCAAACTAGAAAAGTTTTGGCAGCTTATCTTCAACTAGAAAACACCGATAAACATAGAGGAACAAATGAATTCGCTTGTATATGGGAAGACCAACAGAATAGTTACATTATCATTTTAATTGCATACCTATAGGTCTGAGTTAGGCAGGAAGATTATTTAATCATTTTACAGAGAGATGCCTCAGAGATTCTTTTAATCTTTAGCCTCTAGGTAGACTTGACATAAAAAAGACCCCAAGCCCATAAAACCTCAAAACTCACTCATCTAAGAATTAACATAAAAGACATTAGAAGCTATCTATATCAGTGTACCATAGCTGAAAGAGCTTCAGGACAAGTAAACGTATTAGTCATTTACTATTATGAGCTATGAGTTCTTTCTAAATATAGATTATGCTCTGTAATTATTTTAAGTTTTGAAAAGTATCATTCATAAGCCCAATTAAAATGGTGTTGTAATTAAAATAATCAAAATTCCTGTACAACATCCCAAAGGACAGCTGCAATGACATGAGAAATTACACGAGTTCAGCAGTTCGAGACTGTATGTAGATTAGAAACAGGCCATCAACTTCAGAGGGTGGCAGAGTACCAGCTGCCAATTTTTGGCTGTGGAGGAATACTAATGCTGCCTAACTGAGGCGTATATGTTAGAAGCCAAACTGCCCCAGCAGCATTCGCAGTGGACAGTGGGCAGGGTGGATTTCTGCCAGGCTGATCCAGAGTACATTTTCAGAAGACCTTAACAAGCTGACATAAGAGTTTACAGGTTCTGAAAGGTGAGGTCCCACTTCCACACCAACCTACAAGTACCTGAGCATATGCACCTCTGCAGCTTACCTGACTCCTCTGTGAGATCATTTAACTTAATAAAGCCAGAAATGTTCAGGGGGAAAGTAACCTCCAACCTGTGGCTTTGAGGCCACAGCCTGGTCATGGAAGGAGAGAACAGGAGGGCCACAGGATCACAGAATGGCTGGGGTTGGAAGGCACCTCTGGAGATCATCTAGTCCAACCCACCTGCTAAAGCAGGTTCACCTGGCAGCTGATCGGTCAGGTTAGGGGTCTGCATGATCACAGCCTCAAGGCAGGTGAATCCTAAGCCTAGTCTTTGGGAGGAGCGTCTCTGTCTCTCTTATCAGGAAAGCTACTCTAAACGCCAGACCTAAGCAATGTAAATACTTTCCCCACTACCTCACTGAAACACTATCAACACAAAGCACAGAGTGAATAAAACCTGAACTCTACCACCATCAAAACTGGAGAAGCTCATAGTTCTCTGGTATCTATGGAATTCAAACTTACATTAACTTGGTACCTGATTTTCACAGAAACAAAATATTCCTAATAAGCTATAAGCTCCAAAATTTCCCTTCTCAGTTCTAATGCCCCTGACAGATTGTACCTCCTCCATGAACTCAGAAGTAGCTGATATTTTTGTAATACTACTTTGCCAATGATAAATACAATTCAGCTTACGATTTTGCAAGGTTCCCACTGTTATGCCCTTGTCTCAGTAAATTATTTTTTTGTTTTATTTCTATTTTAACATAACAGACTATTTTTTAAAAATTATTTTACAATAATTGAAAGTTTCTTTTTCTATTAGCCTGTGTGTCCACATGGTGCAACACAAATTAGAAATTTACATAGCTTCTATTTTATAAGAAATATTAACTTGACAGAAGGTTCTAAAGTGAAAATCCTTGGAAATAATTCTGTCTTTCAAAATGGGCTGGGGAAGAACATGGGGAAACAAAGAGATCCAAGAGAGTAGTTATCATCTCAGTACACATCAGCCATCCTACCTGTTGGCAACAGTTCGGTCATATACTCACACAGGGGAAGTCTTGAGAAAATTACAGTTCATGATTTTGAGTTTAGGGAGTTTGCAGTTTTTGCTCTCCTAATAATTACAAGCTTTATAATCTTCCAGACGCTGTATGGAAAAAGCATGAAAATCCCACACAGGATTAAGTACTTACAGGAAAGTTTCTCTTAAGCCTGCAAAATGATAGGGTCACTCATGAGAGGGTCTGCATTTCTGAGTTATACTTGGTGTGATCTCACTGCTTCTGCAGTAGGCATAACCATAAACATAGCTCTTACCACTCCATTACCGTGTGCCCTTTGTTCCTCTGGAAGAATAACAGAGTTAACTAAATTTTAGTGCAGCTTTTCATTAGAAATACTGACAATTCTCTGAGGGAGCATGAGACATTTTACTGCTGCTCCCAAGCTCCAGCTTCAGCTCAATCTGACATGCCTTCTCCAGACCAACAGGCAGCTTTGGTGAGAGTAATATACTCAAAAATTTTCTTAGGTAATGCTGAAAGTTCTACAAATTAAAAAAGCCAATGTTATCGGCCAGCACCAGTGTGATATTTTTAAAAGCCATATTTGATCAAATGAATGTATTCCGCAAAGACGTAGTCACTTAAAGCACAGGAATATGTTTGTGTATATTCTAGTAGTAGAAATTATCTCTCAGAGTCAACCAGTAGTACGCAAAAGTAAGTGTATATAAAATGCATTATTTAGGTACTCAAAAGCAATGGAAATGCTCTGTACAGTCCCATCTCCCCAACAGCCCTCCCCCCCTCTTTTAATAATAATGCAAGATAAGACTTTTGCTAATTTTGAAGCAGAACATAGCCCTCTGATATTTCATATCGCAGGGACACTGCCCTTCAAAAGGCAATTATTCCCTCAAAAAAAGCCTCCAAAATCCTAACAAAGAAAATCCTACCACAATTACAGTGAATTGGGTTCTGTATTGCTTTCTGGACCCTTTGTAAAGCTCACACCCAGCACACAGGTGCACTGGTTGGCAGTAGCGTGTCTGGAGTCCTGCCAGAACATGTTCTTGCCCTAATTTGGGGATGATATCCAGCTGTTAGAAGTTAACAGCTCTAACATGCATCAAGATACAAAATAAAGCACAGTCATAATCACTCTCTTAATATCCTCTAATTGCAGTGCACTGATGAAATGAAATTCATTTCAGTAATAAACAGAGCCTACTGCTTCACAAATTAAGTACCTTTGTCTTTTTCTTTTATTTTCTTATACAGAAGCATTTTCTGAAGAGTGAAAACCATTCTGCTCCCTGTGAACTCTATAATATTAAAAATGCCACAGACATTTTCAACTGTGTCTTCATTTGTTGAAAAGTACATTTTCTTACAGGTGTTCTGCAGAAATAAAGAAAAGTTATAATTACTGGAAATGGATTGTGTAACCTACAGTACGGCAATTACCAGGCAGTTTTGGTTGGCTGTGCTACTGTATCACTGGAGGAAGTGCCATTAGAGGGCAGCCTCGGGTTTCCCCTGCCTGTCAAATCTACTACGCCAGCATGAGTGTCCCAGAAGTACTGGAGGCTGAAAAAGGGATTTATGATGTTACGGAGCAAAACTCATTTCAACTTCTTAAAATACAATAAAAACTTCCCAGTAGATATTTTTGTATTCTGTGAGGGGGAAAAAAAAAAAGTGTCACTTTCAAATGAAGAAATATAGCTGTTTCTGAAGAAGTTAAAACTGTGCAGCTTCAAACTTGCAGTTTTCTCTAGAAAACATAGTTGAACTCCAATGAAGAAAACCACTTTGATTAATTAACCCTTTCAAAATTTAATAACCCCTCCCCAACCAAATTTACCGTCTAGAATCCCAGTGCAATGAAGATGTGCAGTGTGGTTCAAACAATTTCATAATATATGGACAGAAGTAGATTATACTTTTTAAAGGCCTTACGTACCTTTAATAATGCATAACTAACCTTTTTCACTATTAAAAATTTCCTTTGGTCACTCCACCTTGAAGTCTGAATAAAATATCACTGGCAGTTAATTAAGTCCTGTAGTAGTGTGTGAGTACAGTAAATTCCATACGAACATATTACACAAAGAGGGGTAAATTAGGATTTTGTAATAATAATCTTTCTAAATCTATCTGAGATTGGTTTTATTATATGAACACATACCATTATATTGATATTTATTTTGGCTAACTAGATAATTTAGCAGCATTTCTTTTCAATTACAGATTCATCCAGTTATCTAATGGATAACATCTTTATGTGATTTATAATTCAACGGTGGCATTCCAAAGACATCCAGAAAAACGTTGTTTCTCATACCTAACAGCTACATTATACTCAGCACATTAAGTTTCAGGTAAAATTCTGTGCAAAAATCCTATGCAATTTTTGCTATAATTGTCTTCATGATATTTTGTACCTCTTCGCCACTGCATTGCTTTCCAATTACTCAACTGAAGTACATTTGTTTGAAACATATGTTTAACCTTTTCAGCTATTTGAGGGTTGTTCAGAATGGTAATCTCCATCAGTTTAGTCAACTTAAAAATCCCCACTGATCCCTTCACATAAAAGGTTTAAAGACTTGGAGCTTAGGATCCTCCTCACTGTTAGCAGCAGAAGCTCATTCAAAGCGTTCTTTTACTCTAGATGAAGCTAAATCCCTTGTCAGAAAGTAAACAAGGAGTTTCGCATTTCATACAACAAAACAAACATGCACAGAAAAATAACAGAACACACCAAAACAAAACTATAAATAGCAATCCTTGAGGGCTTCACTTAGATTTCAGCTGAATACGTAAGGACTCTGGAAGTGCTGAACCGGCCTAGACACACAAAGCAGCATGACACAAATGCAGGGGAAGGCTTGAATGACAGGTCATAGCTCTCTTGAATGCACACATGAAATAATAATAACCAGGCATAAACTGTGCATATCCAGGTGTTTGTAATAAAAGCACCATTTGTTTTGCATAAACATGTGGGCAAAAAAACTTTAATTCTCTTAGAGATCACACTGGAGAGAAGCTATTTCATTTGCTGGACCTAAAATTCCTTAATCTTATTTCCCAAACTCATGGTCCACCAGCCAAGTTTAACCTTTGTCTGTTGGTTCTTATTTGTGTAATTGCACAACAGCTTGGCAGCTTTTGGACTTCAAATAACTTGCCCTGGAGGCCACAACATGGTTGTAAAACTATCATGCTAATTTTGTTACATCAACAAGAATGGAAAAAAAAAAAAAAATAGAAAATCAAACCAAGCCAAGAAAATTCCTGGATGTCTAGTCAGCTTTTACAGGTGTTTGGTGTTTTGTTTTCTTTTGTTTGTTTTGTTTTGGGCTTTTTATTGTGTTTTTGTTGTTGCTTTTTGGTTGTTTGGTTGTTTGTTTTTTAGCTCCTTCTCTCAAAGCAACTGTTTATTCCATACGTACACCGTGACTGCAGCCTCCTGACCACTAACCCCTGTAACACTGGACTTGTCCAGAAACTAAAATCTCACTCCTCTCCCCGGTGCAACAAAGAGCTGGGGTAGGATTTACTTAACCTTAAACCAGCCACTTGACCAAGAGGAGAGAGCACTTAAATGTTCAGAATAGTGATTTCTAACTGTTGAGAGGAACGTAAAAATCTTGGCTCTTCTTGATATAGGTCAAACAGACCAATTTGAAGAAAGAAAGTGGCATGAGTTATTGATTTGTACTTAGGAACTAGCAAGAAAAAAAAAAATCGTGGTATTGAGCCATCGCAGAGCAGAGTGAAAAGCCATTCCCTGTGCATCAGCTGAGAAAGGAGAAGTGCTTGTCCACCTTGCACAAGCCAAATCTGGCAGAGTGCTCTCTGAAACAGTCAGCATAGAGGAGTTGATCTTTTCTTCAAGTAGCCAAATGCCCTTCCTGGGCAAAAGAAACAATAAACCAAAATCTCTTCCAAACCACCTGGAAACGGATTCCACGTGAGGAAAGAAAAGGTATCCAGGCTTGTTCTTTAAAGCACCTCTTTTGTCTTTTTGAGTCAAACCACTTGTCTTCAATGCTGGTCATTTTTCAAGTCTATAGCATTGCTGCATCAGCGATGTCAGTGTTATTCAATAAAGAGCAACATATGGAAGACACTGAGTAATTTATTTCCTTGAGAAATCTGAGCAAAAAATACTTGTGAGTACAGGCTACATAAGAATTATGTCAATATGCAATTACAACTTTAATAATAGTAAATTAATTTTTAAAGGGATTTTATTGTTCAAATAACTTTGCTTTAATTTTTCTCAATTAGAAGCTACATTAATTGCCTTAGCATTGGTATTTTATTAAATAAATTAAAACCAGAACAAAACAAACCTTACGATACCTGGATTGAAAATACCTAATTTTATATTGTTTATCGAATATTTATTGTTTTGTGAAGGTAAATTTCATTATGTACCAGATGCTTTTTTAACACCTGTTCAAGATGTCTCATGCTTAGCTCTGTCCTACTTTTTATAGATAGAATTTCTGTTTTTTTAACGAATTGTTTTGTACGCTGATAATGAGTTTAAGTTGGGTAGTCTTTCTGCAGATTATGAGAGGTCAGTTAGATAAATATCTTGGGTTCATTTATGATATTCTGTGCTTACCAAAAGTATTATTGCTGAAAACTGAATACTTTAAACAGCTTCTAGACACACTAGACTTGTTCTTCTTTCACTTTTTTGATGGGTGCCAACCTTCAAGGTCTCTGACCTTGCAAATGACTAGCCCATGTCCTTAATTTTAAGCACAAGGAATCTCATCAGCTTCAGAAGGTCATCACATTCGAGTAAGTTAAGGATGTCTAATACACTTTGACGAACCTAAAGCTTCAGTCTTTATAATTCACTAACAAAACAGTGGCTTCATTTGTCCAATCAAAACCATGAGCTGATCAATAAATAGTAAATGTGACTTCACTATGTTATTAATTAGCCTGAAAAACAATTTAATATCCTTTATGCAGGTGGTTTAGGATTAAAAACAAATAATACAAGCATAATGGAAATACAGCTAACATAATTATCTTCTCTTAATATTGTTGTTTGTGGGGTTTTTTTTGCTATTATACTTTTCCCTCATCTTCATGCATACGTCAGTCTTCTTCATTAGCATATTCAGATCAAATAAAACACTACATGATAAAACCCAATTACTAAAGCAATAAGGAATGTTCAAATTAAATTAAACAGCAGTGTGTTAGTAAATTGCTTTACAGCTATATTTCTTTTCTTAATCACAGCTGCAGCTGTTTGTAGAGGTGGTTGGGTAGCAACAGGCACTTATATTAAGAGATACACCTCAGAGTAAATGACTCTTACAGACTCTGTGGACCAACAAGATGCTGTCTCCAGGCTAAATATTTTTTTAAAATCTGTCTATATACAGAAAGCCGGTTACCTCTCCTCTGATGTCTTTGGTAGCACACAGTTTTAGCTCTGGCTGTCAGTAGAGATGATTTTTTCCCACAAAAATAAATACTACTTGCATATACTTTGATTACACAGCTAGCTTCAAGAAAGCTTTCCAGGCCTCACCAACAGAGTACTGTGGGTTGCTAGAGTGTATTACACAGATTTCAGAGAGCTTTCCCAGATGTAAGCCTTCTGGTAGTAGCAATCAGTATTACTTCTTTCTAAATGGCACAAAAAGTCACCATATTACATTTGAAAATAAATTGGCATTGGCATCCTGAACTGAAGTACAACTAACACCATTTAAAAAAAAAAAAAAAAAAAAAAAAAAAAAAAAAAAAAAATAAAAACAAAAAAAAACANGAATGTGGAGCCTTACTTGTTTCCTATTTAACTTCTGTAAAAAACAATGATGCAATAGTAATAAAATGGAACTGTAAATAGCTAGTCCTCTGAATTTAATGAGTTTTTCAAAACTCAGTGTCAGAGAAACAGGAGCCAGGCAACAGGTACCTAAGGCAGGTGACTGAGTGAAACTAATCAAAAGGCTATCTAAAATAGGTTGGAGCTATAAAGAAGACTCTCTCCAGTTGTCTAGAATAAGAAAAAATTGATAGATGAGAAGAAATCTGGAGATCCATATTGTAAAAGAAAAAGAAGCTGGGAGAAGAAAAAGTAAGAACGATGTTAAATTTTTAAACCATAAGCATCCAAGTCCAGAGAATGTCTAAGAAGCAGTAAGTAAATGCTGTGAGAAAACACATTCATCTCTTCTATTGTTCTGCTCAAATCATCATTTTCTTGGCCTCGCAAAAATTAGAGATGGTCAATGTTGGAATACCTGCAAGACTTCTGAGTCTGTGTGCTCAGAGAGGTGGATGACTGGGCTGGAGCTGGAGTACCAAAAACCAAGCATTTCTGGAATCTGTGATCGTGAGGCAGCTTTGGTACCCAGTGCAAGGAGGCTGGGCCACTGGGAAAGCAGACATCCAGCTGGGCAAGGGCAAGGAGACACAGAGCGGCAGCCCAACCAGCCTGGGGAAGGCTGAATTAAATTTAGGCCAAACATCACAAAACTCAAACCCAGCATCAAATGCTGGGTAAATGTCTGGGTCAGTCCACTTCAATGAAACACCTTGCTTTTAAAAGTTATACACAAAAATGGTTTACTATGGGCACATGGACTCCAAACGCGGAAGCTCAGTAATATCTTTGTTACAGAGCAGATGGGTTTGTTACCTCATGGAAGCCCCATTTGCTGTATTGGTAGTATCACACCAGTTGTCAAAATGATAAAACTATTCAGAATGTAGAAGACAAGAAGAGAAGCATGAATATGAAATAGAAGGTATTATCTAGTTTACAAATGCTTTGTATGTTCTGCATTAAACAAAGAACCAAAACAAAACTACGTATGTGGTGGCTTTCAATAGCCATGTATCCTTGAGAAGGTGAAATTATAGATTTGCTTTGAGAAACATGTAAGTTCTTTGATGTTCTGATTTTGTAACCTTGATGTACCCTTCCTTAGTACAATAAATTCTGATCTATGATCCATGCATAGAGGATAATAAGACTGAGGTTTAATTATTCTTGCATATTAAGAGAATTTATTTCCAAGATTTGCCTCTGGACACAAGAAAAATTACTGATGGCTTCCATACAAGTTTCCTCAGAATAACGAGATAAACATTTGGGCCTAAAAAGTGTTAAATTGAATACATTAGTGATTGTAGATATACTACAGGTATATAACTACTATTTTTCTTGCTAATACTATATTCCAGTAACTAAACCACGTTGTATAAAGCTGTAAGGATTAATTAAGCCTTTACTATTTTCAATTGGATAAGCTCAGTATAAATAGAAACATTTCAAGATCTAATTATATAGTCTTTTGCATGTGTTATAATGGATTGTCCAGGTAAAGCTGAGCAGTCTAGGCAAAAAAGACTAAATGAATTTAAAAGTAGTATTCAGGAATTGTAGATTATTTCTCATGACTGCTTGAAGGAAGGAAGACAAAACAAGTATTACAATCAGGAATTGTGTTAGGGGATGGAGGCAGTTGTGGAAGACAGATATGAGGCACATTAAAGACCATTGCTAATGAGCATACATTGTATACAAGCATAGCAAAACATAGGCCATAACTGATTTGACACCGCGGATAGATCGATTTTGATCAGTAAACCCTCGCTTAATTTAACCTAACTAAAGCAATCACTGGCCAGTTGCTATTCTCTTTTGTGGGACAGAAAGAGTCCTCATGCCTGTTCTTGTCTCCCCCTTCTTTAAAAGGAGTTAAAAATATTTTGTTTTGCTAGTCCTACACTACCTATATGTTGTTCCTTATTAGCTTCTTCATGGACATGGATAAAACATGGTCGGCCTCATCAGAACACATATTTGTGGCAACACAATGAAGTCGTCCTAGTTGTAGCTCACCCAGCCCCGGTTTTGCATCAAAAGCAGTTTTGTTTCAACAAACTGATAATACCCCCTAAAAATCCAACATAGCAGTAAAAAGATTCCCCACAGCTGCAACTATCAGCAAGAACAAATCTGTGAGTTAGACCATACTAAAGGGTGGGTTTGTGTTGGTCTAAGCATGCCTCCAGCAAGACTTCAGCAGTGTTTTAGTTAGTTATGGCAGTGATTTTAGCTGGAGCATTAGGAGGGTAAATGTGTATGTACCAGCTAGTCCCATATTTTCCTGCTTCCTCAAAAGACAATAATAAAAGTTGATCCATTCTTATGTAAGTCGCAATCCTGATATTTGCTATGCATGGGTTCACTACTGAATTCATACACAATAAATTCAGGATCAGAATTATAATGTGTAATTTTTCATTCCTAATCCTGTTACTTCTAGTTATCCATGGTAATTATGTTTCTATTAGCCACTTAGTAGTAGACATGCTTTTCATTTAATTGGACACTGCCAGATCCCTCAGACCTACAGTGGACTTTGAATTCAATTCCTGCGGTAGCAATGCGATTGGATTTATTCATGTAATTCTACCATTTAAAAGAATCACCCACCTTAATTACAATAAACTTACAAGGCATGATCTGCATACATGAGAGGCCAAGCAAGCCTGACATCCCTTGATCTACTCAGCTGTTTGATTATATATATC
The DNA here is from genome assembly GCA_013399365.1 of Pampusana beccarii. Taxonomy (NCBI): domain Eukaryota; kingdom Metazoa; phylum Chordata; class Aves; order Columbiformes; family Columbidae; genus Pampusana; species Pampusana beccarii. The sequence goes on from VWYH01002063.1 coordinate 229,552, forward strand.
TGTGATATTCAGATATCTGTTTTGTATGCTGAAAACTACAAATAAAAATTAACAAAGTAGTTAATGTTTAAAAATCTCATCAATACCCTTTTCTTGTATATTTTATTTTTAAATGAGTGATTTTGTAATGACAGGATGTAGATCTCTGAAAATTTTATCTAAATATCACACAAAGGAAAAAGCTTTTCTATTCTAAAACATGCCAATGAGAGTTTGCAGCCAAACAGTAAATGTATAGGCAATTTGCACCAACAGGTAGCTCTGGAAACAGGAACATTCTCTGTTTATATGCATAAGATTCCGTCATACATACTAGGTATTACTCCACGATGCCAGATTATCCCACCTCATCGTGCCCCACTGTTTTTCTAAATTTAGATGCCTATACTGTCTTTCTAATGTACCTTAGAATTGACTGTCCTCTAGACATTTGTCTCTTTTATTGTATTTCTAAAGCGCAGGCTCTAGAGGCTAGCGTATTTTTCCCAGCAACTTTTGATACTGAGAGGAATGTGAGACATTTCTCCAAGTCCATCCAGAGATCATTCTTTGATAATTCTTTGTGTACTTCATGCTAAAAATCATCAACAAAAATCTTGTCTTTCCAGAAAGTTGGAAAATGATTTTAAAATTAGAACTGCTGCAGTTCTTTTTCTGTGCTGGGTTTTGCTATTCTTTCTCATGTCCCTAGAAGAGTCTATTTGGAGGAGCGTTCTACATCAGACCTTTTCCTCTGTGCTTTTCTACAAGGAAAATGCCTTGTCCATGACTAACCAAGAAGTCATAAACGAAATTAAGGTTCCTTGGTAGCATTTCCTAAGGAATTTGTCGCAGCATAGTGTGGGCAAAGACAGACCCTTTACATGGGATTGGTTTCTCCAAAAACTTGAAAAGGAAAACAAGGTTATCTGTTTTAAAGCTGACACGGGATGAGGTTCACATTTCATAAAATGTTTTTATAGACTTAAAGGACTGATAGTGTCCTTTTGACAGTCTTAATTACAGTGGGTTATTTACATCCCTGACTTTACAAGCAGTACATTAACAATTAATAGCACTAGTGTTGTAATTGACCATGTTATACTTCAGTTTCAGGGGGAACATTGCTTATACAATAGCTGACCTATAATATAAAATGTTACTTTAACAAACAAACAAACACCACCAAACAAACCACTACAAATTACATACAAATTCAATATATACCTGTTTTTAAAAGATACGTTGCTATTAAGACAGGAATAAAGTAAAATTGTTTCCTTAAGGATTAATTACTGCAGAGTTATCCGTATTTATCCCATATTGAATTCTTAAACCTGACACTCACTATGGCTAATACGAATAACTCAGCTGAATTCAGAGAAACTAAATGGAAATTAAAAAAACCTGTCACATGGGATCATAACTTTCTGACCTTGCTACATAAAGAATTTGTTGGTAAATATATTTGTATATATACATACATTTCTCAAACAAATATCTCCCTTTCAATTTTATTGGTCAAACCTGCTAAAATACTGCATGACATGACACGCTTCAACTAAAATATATCAGATGACATGTGCCCAGACATATTTGATGTCTGATGAACTAAGCATGATTATGGTGTAGGATGAAAAATGCCACATAGCAAGGAGCAAAAACATGATCTCCACTCTCATCCTTACTTGAATTTCTTTTATTGTTCTGTATGAAACTTATCTTTTAAAATAAATAACTGCATTTGTGATCCAAATTAGAAAGTCTCCTTAGGCAGACTCATTCAATATGATATGATGAGACCGGGTGATTTGATATTTCTTCATCTAAGCCACACCTTCCCTACAGTTTCTCTGTGGAGTAGCTTTGATAAGAGTCTTAAGCTGGTAACAAACTTCACCTTCTGAGAGGAAATTTGCCAAATCCCTCCACTTCATTATCCTTGAAACCAAAAAGTATCCTAAGGAGTTTTACTAGATCAATCCTACTGACATTTTCCCATCTTGAGATGTATAAGAAATATCATTTCATATGTCAAATTACCTCCGCTAAACGCTATAGTGAAACTTTCTTTTTTTGGTTTTGTTGTTTATGTTTCAAAATAAATACTAACAGATTTGAGAAAAGCAAAACTTAATACTGCAGTGATTTTTTTTCCATGCATGTATAGTATGGTGTGTTATTAGAAAAATGAGAATATCTTCAAATGTAAATGAGTAGCATTTCAAAAGCCAAGAATGGATTTTTAGGCTGACTTTAATTTGAATGTAAAGTGCTTTTTTTTCCTCAAAAATAAAACACAGGATAAGTCCACAGGTTCTTTTTAACATGTATTTCTTTATTTGGGCAAACTTCTAGTATCATTAATTATGAGGGTACATAAAGGCCAAATGAGAGATTATAACACAATTTGCTTAGTACAATTGAAGTAGGTTGTTAAATTTGTAAGAGAGAAAGCACACTTCATTCATAAACTGCAGGAAGTCTACAGGTACTTCAAAGTAATGCCACATGGATTATGAAGAACAATACTCGGTTAGCAGCCAAGCCATCTATCTTTCTCTCGATTCCAGGTGAAAAGAGTGCCTGCCCAAAGTCACCAAAGCCAGACTATCAGAGACAATAATTCGGGGCCATCAGGTCTTTCTGAAGCAGTTTGGCCTTGTCCTCAGTCTCTCCCTCCCTCTCTTTTTCATCTTCATGGATATCTAGTTGCAGCAGCTCTGGTAATAACATCTTTGGTGCTAGTACATGGGAGAGAAATGTCTTAAGAAGGCTAACCACAAGTTGTTTCTAAATGGAAATTGGGACACTTAAAGCAATAAGGTTGTGGTCAATGGCCATACTTCCCCTCATATCTTCAATCTAAACACATCAGATAATCAAAGAATGGGGAAAGGGCATTTTTGTCTCATTTTACACCTGCAGAATTAAGGAAAAGGAAAGTCAAGTAAATTGCCTGAGTCCGTATGAGAAGTTCTTAACAGATTTTCAGGATCACTGTTCAGTGACCCAATTTAAACTGACTCATTAAGCCAGACTGTTTAAGAAAAATATGAAATTTGACCCTTAGGATACATTTGATGCTTTCTCAAAAATATAGAACATTGTGGTCAGCCTGATGTCCTTCAGTTTGATTTGTGCGCATGTTACAACTGAGACCAGTAGGAGCAGCATCAGCACCCAGAAGCTTCATGCTCTGTATTGTGTTGAGACACACAACTCCAAATCTCAATAGTAACTTGACAGTAAGTAATCACCTGAAATAACAATAGTGGTGCCTGATACTTGTCCCAGAAAAATGATGCCACCTTTGAGGCTATCCTCAAGAAGTGGAATAGGCTAAATTTTCAAACTATTGTAATAATAGTAGTATCTGTAGGTGAACAGGGAGAATAAATAAAGAATGAGACAACATTCAGGCTTTGGATAGGCAGGAAGATGTGCTCTTGCATAAGAAACTCATTTTTTCCAGTCAGGCTACTGAAGTGTACTCAAAAATCCAAAGTGGCTAATGGTGATTTTGCCATAAAGTTCTAGTTTCAGTCAAAGGTGCTGTTTCAGTAAATGTTGATAAGCTCTGAAAAGCGGCAGAAGTACTGGGCAGATTATCTATGGACAGCTGAATGTTTCCAAGGTAACAGAGCTGTCTTGTCTTGAAGTGCATTCTTCAGGTCTAACAATGCTAAACAGCATGAATGGAAATCACCACTGACAGAGTTCAACAGGACTCAGTGCATAGCTCTATACTTAGTCTGTCTAGTGTACATAGGCTCTATATTTCTTACACCACTGAGCTTTCTTCCTGCAAGTCTTGCATTTCAGTCACAGCACATTTAATGCAGAGGTCCACACTGCACACTGGACTGTGTATCTGTCTGAAATGTCTCACCAGTTTTCTGCAAGTCCCTTATTCAAATGACTGAACAGTGCAGAAGAAGAGCAGAGAAGCTGCGGAGATTTCTCTCACAAGGGGAGGAGGAAGGGCAGGCACCAAACTCTTCTCTTTAGTTACCAACAACAGAACCGAAGGGAATGGCAGGAAGATATGCCAGGGGAGGTTTACGTTGGACATTAGGAAAAGGTTCTTCACACAGAAGCTGGTGGAGCACTGGAACAGGCTCCCCATGGAGGTGTCACAGCCCCAAGCCTGACAGTGTTCAAGAAGAGACTGGACAAGCCATCAGACACATGGTGTGAACTGTGGGGTTGTCATATGCAGGGACACGTGTTGGACTTGATGTTCCTTGTGGGTCCCTTTCAACTCAGGACATAATATGATTCTATGATTCTTCCCAGCCGGCTGGTATCACAGGTGGGTCAGCCCATGCACATGAGTGAAGCACAAAAGTCTAGTAATTTGTCTGTTGCAGATTTCTGCTTCTAAAAGGGGAGGGGGCCGGAGTAGGGCCGAAAAGACATGAAAGAGAGGGACAATTGTTATATTACTTTCTTCAAAAAAAGGTTGGATAGTTAAAACTTAGAACAAAAGAAACAAAAAAATATCATGTCATGTGAATTAGGAGAAAGGTAAAGTGGTGAAAAAGTAGGAAATTTTTTTTTAATTGCTTCTGTTTTTTCTAATCTAAGAAAAGGCTTCCTACCTAGAGCTAGGCTTCCAAATGTGGAATTACTTTGGCTTCTTCAAAATATTACCTTTGTCTCATCAGTCCTATGCCAGTTTAGTTTTAACTTAACTGTAACATCAGTGTCTGACAATAAAACTTCCTGCTAAGCATATGGTGCCAAAATATTCCCATGACTAAAAACTTCTAACATTCCCACAACCATTTGTGTCAGGACCCCACTGAAAATGTTTCATTAGAGAAGTCTGAAGATAGCGCCCTTTCAAAAATATGTGTTCTCTGAAGAGCATATAAGGAATGGGAAAAATTGGAAAGGTGAGTAGAGAAAGTTAGAGGAGATCTGGATGGCTTTGCGCTATTCCCTCAACACAAACCTTATTGAAGTCAACATTGTGAAAAGGTTTAGATTGAGAGCACTGATGAATCTTTTTTCCTTCCACAAGATTCAAAGCACTCTCACAGATCAAAGTGTTTATTCTTCTGATAGATTTTTGAATTTTGAGTTAATAGTCTCATAACATAAAATGAATTGTAACTGTCAAGCCTAAAGTAAAACACAAGAGACTGATCAAAACTAAGATTAAATTTTTTACTGATTATTCTGTGCAGCTTTGTTTCATATCCTGGATTATGGGAAAAATACACTTGGTGGTGTGCTTTCAAACTTTCCATGTAAATGTTAGAGAGCATTTTACTGTTTAAATCAAAGTACTTGTTCACATGGTCAAAAACATGAAAACAATCTAGTGAAAAAAAAAAAGTTTGATTGCATTTCATGTATTATTAATGTTGCATTTTTTTAATGCCCTGTTTTTAAGGGCATTATTAGGTCATGACTGAGACACAATTTCTGTTTATATAGTATTATAAAGAAAAAAAGTTTCTTAAATCTACAGTTAAAGACATATACTTTGAAAACCCACCAGAATAAGGAAAACATGGTATGCAAAGATAAAATATGCACGTCAGTTACAGAGAGGGAAAATGAAATAAAATATGGTCCTTCTGGGTTGTTCATCTAAAATACTTTTCATAATACAGCCAAAGTGCTGAAGGAAACTGGATGTAAGTTCTGACCGGGAAAAAAAACAGTGAGATATTAATTAACTAGAAAAATTTCACAGACTTGTTCTGTAGTCCTATATTGTTATTAAATGCACTATGAAAATAAATTGTGACTTTAGACTTTGCTTTTTGAACTAGGGGAGATTAAGAAACCTATTATTTAATATTTTGGCTTGTATTTATGTCATACAAAAAACCAAAACCCTCTCATTGCTCCTGGATCACAAAGGCTCCCTAAGGAGCTCCCTAAGGAGCCTTTGTTCTTCAGACAAGCTTCAGAGGCGAGAAAAATGACAACTGAAATCACTGGAAGATGTTTTAAATTCCTAATAAAAGAAGACAGAGGTTCATAAAATCTTCATCTTGTTTTGTATACTGTCCTTTATGCAATACTAGCTGCAGCAGTCATTATCTTGTATACATGACCATGGATTTTATTTTTCATTTTTTATTTATTTTTCTGTCCACAGGATGCCAGCCTTTGACAGAGTGAAAAATGAAAGTTGGAAGAGATAGCTAAGAAAGTCAACAAACCATGGATCCATGCCGACTACTTTTTCTGTCTTTTTTCCTGATGCTAGCCTGCATTTATTCCCCCTCTATTGCAGAAGGAAAACTAGCTATTTTTGCTTAACAGTTCTAGTACTCTTCAATTACTAGTAAGCTCCCAACAATGCTGAAAATTAAGCACAGGTCCTAGCTTCTTGTTTATTGTAGTCGCTCTGCCCATCCTTTCTATCTTTACATTCCTGTTGTACTGAAATATGACTGTAGATTGAACCTCTGACACATTTCTATTAAATATCAAGTCAAACTGGAATAAAACACAAAAGTGTTTAAAGCAGATCTAGTCTATTTCTTAAAACCTTTAGAAGAAATATTTAGTATTTATGTGTGATTATGTTGTGGTACCAGTCGAAGTTAAATTTAATGGCTACACCTCTGCTCACCAGCTCAGCTTGGCTTAGCCAAAGAAAGAAAAACTACTATCTCTTTTTCTGTCTAGGTAACATTTGAAAATATTTTGTTTCAAACATATGAAAAAAAAAGAGAATTATGGGAGGCCCCAGCTTTTTTCTGTTTTGTGTTTCTCTCTGGATGAAGCATTGAATTGTTAATGTCTTCACTTACATTGTATTCATAACCCAGTTAGTATCAATCTTCGAAACTAATTTTGAATTTTATTTTACCTATACATGTAATTACACTGTCTTATTGAGTTTTTGGTTTGTTTGTTTTGTTTTGTTTTCGTTTAAGTGAAGGGTTCAAATAAAGCTTCTGGAAAGTGTCCAACAGCAAAAGCATTGCTCAATTCACTGACCTGTGTCAAGCACTTTTGTCTTCTTCACAAAGGAGAAACACCACAGACCACACATTGGTTGGTTGGTTCCATTTCTCTAGCAGAAATGTTTGTAAAAGCTTGGCATGGTTAGCCAATATTATGTAGTGTATTCTGAGACTCAATCTTCTTGTTGTACATAAATAACGCAAAACATTTGGAAATAACTTTTTTGAAAAATAATAATTTCAAATACAATTTTGATAAAACTATGTATCTGATATAGATCTTAGGAAAAAAACTGAACACCTTTGATAAAAGGCCGTGTGCATATAGTGTACAAAATGTTGTACATTTTTGTAATTATTGTACAATTTTGTAATTATTGTAAATTATATATAAAATATATCTTAATAACATTCAATATAAAGAAAATCTGTGAAAATCACATTCCTTAACATTTTAACATCCTATAAAACAGTAAGAGCGAAACTAAATCAAATGTAGCTTTGTTAGCTTACTGTCTTACCTATTTGTTCATATTGTCGTAAAATAGCACTATTAAACACATTCAAAAAAGCTTATTTTGGAGCTCTTAGAGAGCCACTTAAGTCAGTTGCAATTTTCCATCTAGAAAGATTACAGATAGGATATTTAATCTGAAACTAAAAAAAATGCACCACGGCAAGGGCAAGTACTAAGGATCACTTCTAATACCTCCAACCAACTATATGTTTAGTGTTGTAGGAATATTGGAAATAGAGATTCTGCATGATCATGGGGAAAGTTAGAGAACCATTATTTGTTTTTAATGTCGTACCTTTAGTACTGCTAACTTCCAACAACTGCAGCTAGCAGGACAATGGAAAAAATTTAAAGGAAATAGATCATAGAAATAAATTAACAGAATGATATATTTCTGAGCCTTTGCAGTTTTGTCAGCCAAGGTATCTCATACATTTTAAAACTTAGATACAACACTGCCATCAAATTCCAGCATTTCTAAGACAGACAGAGTTAACCCTTAAAGTTTAATAATTTTAAAATAAAATTATAATTACACTAGAATGTAATATTTATTTCATAAAAAAGCATAAAGACACTATATATTTAAATATGTATTTGACAAAAATCCAGTAAAAAATAATTCATGGGATACTGAATCATGGAATACATTGATATCATTTCCTGTAAAATTTTATATTAAAAATATTCAGAAGCAGATGTAAGGAAGTAATTTATCTTACATATTTCCATCAGCTTTCCTCCAAAGTACTATTTTTTTGCGTAGTATGTCACTTACACAATGAGTAAGCTCCATGAAAGTGTCAAAGCTTTGGTGGCTCATAGTCTCTGAAAACACTGGCAATCTGAACAAGACATGCCAGCCTTTTGTCATTAATTCTTCCTCTGAGAGATGGAAAAGTTCGGATCAGAAATTGTTCATTCTGAAGACTTGCCACAGAGCTACCCTTACTTTGTAGGTGGTAGAACTCTCATTATTATTACCAGAGCAGGACTTTGAATGGAAATGTTCTTTCTACACCACAAACCACAAGAATGTCAACATTTTTTTGGCTGTGAAGGAAGCTTATATTTCTTAAAGTATTTCTATACCTTAACTTATTTCTATCCCTTAAAAGTAATAATAATAATAATAATAACAACAATTTAAAAGATCAAGTGCAAAAGTTTAGCTTTTCTTAAGTAAATCAGCACATAAGGTGGGCAGAAACAAGAAAAGAGGAGGGGGAAGTAAAGAGAATTACATGCCTTTTCGCACTGCTCTGAACAAAGAAAGAGAAAGAAAAACAATAGCTGACATGAAACAAGACTTAATTTGTGTTTAATTAGCAAGTTGAGAAGCACAGAGTTCCATCTGTTCTGCCAGAGGCTGCAATAAATACTGTTTCTTGGATTTGTGGGTCTACAAACAAAGCCATTCTGCTTCAATACCTGTCTTGCAAGAGCAGATTATTTAGTTTTGGAGCCCTGTTCTTCAGTGTTACTGTTTCGTAGAAAACAACTTTCTTAAACATTTTCAAAACTACATTAAACAAAGCAATTTATCTGCTAGCTTGGAAAAAAACCTAGATAATGATCAATTTGTCTTTTACCTAGTGGCATGTTCACAATAAATCTTTCACCTACAGCTCTGATTCACAAAACATTTGAAATAGTGGCAGATCCTGATTAGCTTTTAACCATTTTCAGAATGTTTTATTTTTATAGGGGAGTAAATTGTATTTGTGAACTGGGAGTATCACAGCTATAGCTCTTGCTATATGTCTAATCAGCCCCTCAAGTGAGTTTTCAAGTGCTGCCACTTCATGCTGAAAGCAAAGCTTATATTTTTACCTACAAAAATCCCTGCACTTTCTCCTGTCTTACATGGGCTTCAGACAGTTTTGACCTTAAGCAATGGAGATTTGGAGTCAACTGATATTTAGAAAGACAAATTTCACAGAATCCTTTTGAGAATGAGTTGCATTTTCTGTCTCTCTGAAAGCCATCTTCAGCTCATGGACTGTGGTACCTTCTGCATCAAATACTCAACCAACAGATCCTAAAAAATTCCATTCAGAGCAGATCACTCATAATACAGGACTTTTAAAATACCTGAGATATTGAAAAAACATTCAACATCAATGACCACAGGAGAAAAAAAAACAAAGAAGAATGTATTTTCTTATCTAAAGTATTACTAGGCCTGTACAATCTCAGACTTCGAAAATCCAGGGTCTATGTACTTTTTCACCCTGTGACAGTCAATAACTGTTCTTCTCTTTCTAGACAGTAACTCCCTAATTTCTTTATTAATTTGTCATTCCTAGATTCATCAGAAGTCCTCAGACCCTGCAGTTGTATGGATATGGTTCTTTAGAGAACAGTCGCTCTTTCCTAGACCTAGTAAAATATTTTCAAGGCAGCTGCTTATCTAAAGCCATTGCATTTGTTTGCTACAAACTGCCTAACTCCACTATGCTAGAAACAAATCATTAAACATTTCAAGAACCTAGCAGATCCATACACATGTTATTTTACTATGCAAGTCATAGCGTTCATAAACTGCTGTAGATCAGTGCTGTTACCACCACAGATACCTTGAAATAATGAAAAAAATCTGCAGTTCTTCAGGTCTTTCTACTTCTACTCAAGAAAAAGCTTACTGTTCAGAGCCACAAAACAAAAGGAAAGTTGCCTCCCAAACTGTTATGCCTGATGTACGCTTTTATTTATTTGATGTATGCTTTTATTTGATGGATGCATTGGTAGAATTTACTGTCTTCTTCCTATGATGGATTTCAGTATGGAATCAAATAGGATGGAAGAAAAGAGCAAATTGGGATAGATTTTAACTTTTGGCCATACTGCATGGTGAAATCTACAATTATTTTCACAATTACACTTTAATAAGAGAGATAATGTTCATTTTCCATAATCAAGCAGCTCCTTATATATTTTTTATTCAATAGATCATTACTTGTATTCCGCAAATACATCTCTTTATCACTTTAAAAAAGCTAAAAATTCCATTGAATTTCAGCAATAATCTGTCTAATTTTTCTCTTACTAATCTGAGTGTAATCTTTCAACCAAGCACAGTGTTTCATTTTACTGAGAGTTGATGTCTGATGTCAAGATTAGACAAAAGGGACAAAAATTGAAGAAGTTTCCCATAAACACTTTAAATTCTTAAAACTGACCTCTGCAGTTCTGGTTTTAACCAAAAAGGATCACACAGCATTTAAAAGGGCTTTCAATTTTAATATATGGTTCTTACAAAGCATACTATACCATTATTTATTAAGTCAAAATTGATCTCTTGAAATGTAAATTTTGACATAATTCATTTTATTTTGCTCTGTCTCTCAATTCTTGATAGGAAGATATCAAAACTATTTTGAATACCAAAAAGACAGAAATTTCCTTCAGGAATGTAAGCAAAGTAAACACATTGTAGAGAGTATTCAAATTTGAAAGCATAGCAAATTCTATTACAAATATAAGTAAACAGTATTTTTAGATGTATTCTTTAAAGAAAGATTAATCTAAACCCCCAAACTACAGCTGTTCTTCACTAGAAACTCCAGTCTTATCATGGTTATATACATAACATTTGATATAAAAATCCGTGAACAGTGTTTATTTCAGAGGCGCAAAGTAATTTTTCCATGTCTATATTATACTCTCTAAAATAATGTTAGGCAAGAAAGGATCAGACGAACACACATCAAACCTTGCTATGAGATTATGTTTATCCATTTTTTCAGAAGGTGATTGGAATAAACATTTTTCATATTCAGATTTGCTTTGCTCCAAGTAAGTATACAGTGGACACACACACTAAGTTTTCAGCAAGAATAACCCACTGCTTAAATATTTAAAATGTAAAAACATGAGCTAAAGTTAAAACCAAAACAAATATCCACTATTTAGCCTCTGGGCACTATGGGTAAGCTTGATTTGACCAAAAATCAGCACGTAAAAAGCCTAAGATAACAATTTACCTGCCCTCAGAATCTTAGAAATGGGTACTTTTAGAGTAGTTTATACCTTTACAACATACACAGAAAAAAAAAGTTGGTGGAATTGCTAGTAGGGTTAGAAATCTAGGTAGAGCTTCATAGTACAGATATTGAACATCAAATGAGATGAACCTTGTCCTGAAAGTGAAGGTGGAACATTTATATTAGAAAGATGAGTCCTCATAGGACCCCAGAACACAGACAAATTGAGGGAATCTATATCTTCCCCTGACTTATAATCCAAAATTGTTTCTGAAAAGAGAAAAGTAGAATTGTACCTTGACTTAGCATAAAATAGATCTTAGCTGTGCTCACCTGTTTATAAAAATTTTTCATATAATTGAATTTATTTTAACTCTCACACATCATGCACAAAGAAATACATATACTGTCAATACAACAATGAAGACAACAGATCTGCTAGCTTTCTCCTGGTCAGACAGTCTAATTCACTGTTGAATTTTCTTAAGAATCTCAAACCTTAGTTTAGGAAAATCTCCAGAGCCTTTAATTAAACCCTGTCAGGAAGTAATATAACACTGTTATTTGAAAGAAATTAAGTGGAAGAAAATAATAGGTTTGACTTTCCACTCTTACACTTGTTTCATGCAAATGTAAGGTTAAAAATCAGAGCTGACATGCCTGGTTTTCCCAGATATGCAGAACATATGTAACGAAAACTTTTTTAAATTCCTTTAGTAGATTATACCATCCGGTCATGCTATACTGTACACTCAGCTGCTATCTGAATGTATATTTTTGTCATGCTAAATGAAATGTTAAAAGAACTGCAACTATATCAGAACTATAAGTGGAATAAAAGGAAACTAAATGGTGATAAAGCAGCTGGTACATGAAATGAGTGGGACTTAGATTTGAAAATATCCATACACTTTCTTGTGTGTGAGAGAAATGTGATCCAGTTCGTGATTTGGATCTCACATGCTGCAGATGCCATAGAAAAGCTTCCAGCATATTCTTCAACCACACAATGTGTCTTTCTCATTTAAGCTTCTCAAGATCAAAATGAATGCTCATCATCTCCTTGGTAAAATCCTCTCCTTAATTTAAAAAAAAAAAAAAAAAAAAAAAACATGTCTCTAAATTCTTCCTTTTACAAGAATTGGTGATCTTCAAAAGACCTAACTATAGGTCTTTCCTCATTTGCAGAGAGCTAAGAGATTAAAGGGTTTTTCTTCTGCATAGAGAATTACCAGTGATGATTTTGGAAATTCTGACTTGCCAAAAGCAAACGCATTTGGTCTTGACATATTTATGGAAGGAACTGTGTTGATCAGTGTACCTCATTGCCTGGTTCTGGCTAATTTGGTGGGAAAATGACAGGCTAAAAGTGATTTTCAAGTCTCACAGGTGCTTAATTGTATATTTAATCCAAACTTTCTCTGCTGCTTAATTGCAGATCTAGACTTAGATATACCAGCATTCCTACCTTTTTAGTGAACTCTATGAGACAAAATGAGGATTATGACAATATCTCCTTGTGTATCTGGCCCCCAGTTCCTCAGGCTTACGGTATGATGAAGTCCAGCACATAAGCCTAAACTCCTGTCCTGGACTCTGTTCCAGACACTTCAGCTGCACTTCCACAAGGACACTAGAATTTTATCAATGTATTATTTTACTCAGAGGCCACACAATAAGCCTTTAGCTGATTGCACCTATGCAAAGCAAGGCTAGATTTCCATTCCCTCACATTTGTCTACAAAAACACAAAACTTTTTTATGAATAGTGTCAGTAATTAAATAATATTCAACACTATATTTCCATGGTCTGTGACAGCTAATGACAGCTGCTTAGCTGTTACAGCTCATGCTTTCTCAGAGATATTTTTAAACTCTGCGTGCTGAAATCCCTCAAAATTAGAAAAAAAACCCACCACCTTATCTAGAGAATTCTTTCAGTTCTCCAAAGATTTCCCATATCCTGCCATTTATATCGGATTCCAAATCCCTATTATTTCATAGTGAAATATATATATATTTATACACATATGTGCGTATTCAAATTCATGTCCATATATTTATTTTAGATATAATTGCTGGGGAAAAATATTCCAGTGAAAAAGTGACTGCATAAGTCCTACCATAAGAAAGATTTCTCAAGTGCAATTTTCAAATTTTGCAGGGTACAGCTTTAGCAAGACATTTCAAAATAAATGTCAGAAAAAAAAATCTTCTGTAGTATCAACTCACAACATCCTGGAAGTACTGATCTATCTCATATCATTTACCTGAAAACACAAACTGCATATTATTTCAAAAAGTCAATGCTCTTGAAAACATAAATGCACTAATTTACCATTGACCTAGAAACTGCTTGAAAACACTTGTGTTGAACTGGAACTGCTGGAGAGAGTCCAGCGTAGGGCAACTAAGATGATGAAGGGTGTGGAGCATCTCCCTTACGAGGAAAGGCTGAAGGAGCTGGGTCTCTTTAGTTTGGAGAAGAGGAGACTGAGGGGTGACCTTATTAGTGTTTATAAATATATAAAGGGGGAGTGTCACGAGGATGGAGCCAGGCTCTTCTCGGTGACAAACCATGATAGGACAAGGGGTAATGGGTTCAAGCTGGNACATCATTATGGTACTTCAGAAAAAAATCCTGAAACAATTAATACAGCAGGTAAGTCCTGCACTGAAAGCAGGAAATCTTGAGAGCAGCAATGTTTCACTGTGTTACTAGGCACAGTGGTTATGCAAACTGAGCTACAGGTACACCTGCAAGCACCACTTTTCTGAACAAGTATCTGAAAGCTGATGAAATACCCATCTTCCTCATTTCACTAAACTTGACATATAATTTTTAGCATAAGCTAGACAGACAGTAAATTTACAAGGCAGACAGGCTTTTAACCTATGAAGATACACAAACACAGATTAGGAATAACTCCACTGAGTTACAGAGGGGGGAGATCCATATTCTTCTGCATTTTTTGCAGATTTAGGGTCTTTATAAAGTTAGTATAAAAAATGATTTTACAACAGACATAGACAGCTATCTCCACCTTTAAAATTTCATTTTAGAAGACTGATAAATAAGAGCATGCATTTAGGCATGTGCATTTCCTTTGAACTTGTGATTTTCCTTTTCTCTTTAAATGCTTACGATACACTAGATATACAGTTGTACTACTAACACCCACCACTGTCACTAGAGACAGAGTCACAGACCATGCTGGAGTCATGATAATTTAATTTGGTGATTGCAATTGACTAGAGGAGTGCAAACTGCTCTGTCTCCAATATGTAATAATTCTTTCAAGAGAGAAAATCATGTTCTTTTTAGTTCAGAGATGAGAATTCACTTAAAGGTGTAAGCGTTAGATCTAATACTGCCTATTTTCAGGCCACCACATTTCCTTAGAATAGTTTTTTAAATTAAAGATGCCCACACCCACAAATCAGGGGACTATGGGCCCAGAAAAGTTCTCAGTATATTCCAGTGAACATCAATGAGACTCAAACAGGACCAGGAGTTGGTGTTAGAAGACTTCAGTGCACAACAGGTATTTCTGATAGTGAAGGAAAGCGAAGAGCTGATGCAAATTGCAGCAAAATAGAATGTATTTGTTGCCCTTATTTTCCACTTCTAGCAATCACATTCACGAATTCTTACAGATAAGCGTTTCATTTAAGTAGAAAAGGGAAGGGCATTTGAAATTAGATAATCTAATGAAATCCTACACTATTGAATAAAAAAGATTGACTAGTCTCTCAGTTGTTTTACAAAGATTAGCAATTAAACTTGACACTAATACGGTACTGATACTTTCATACTTCAAGAGGACTAAGCTTCCCTCTATAAATAGCCTATCAATATTAAAAAATAATGTGTACTAGAAGGAGAGTTGGCTTCAGAGACCTGTTATGAATCTCTTCACAAGCCAAAGGTGAGAGATAAGATGAAATTTGTCCTAAACCTCAAACCCTCAAAGCAGTTGTGCTGCTTGGAATAGGGAAATAAGCTGCAGTGTATGAAGTGTTGCCGTGTGTTGCTCTTCCTGGACGAGTGAGAACGGAAGAGGGGAACTGTGAGAAACTTCCAATAATATTTTTGTTGGTTGGTTTTGCTTCGGGTGGGTATTTTTTTCCTCATGGTCCCTGCTGATTTACTCTGAGCTTAAGAATGTAATTCTGCATAAAGGCTATTTGACCCATCTGCTGTCTAACTCCAGAAAGGTATTTTACAACTGCATGCTAATACCTGACCAAAAGCATGCGGTTTTAAACTGTAACTTGAAATTATTAAAAGTCTATGACAAGAAAATGGCCTATAAGAGAGCAGGCTAAAAAAATACGATTATCGAGGAACTTCAACACAAACCTTGGTGTTTTTAGAAAATCACGTAATAAAAGCATTGAAGATGAATAAGAACTTCATGAAGAATTCAATTAAAGGTACCTTTAACAGGTAGTAAAAACAGACTAGGAGTTTTTAAATATTGGGGTAAATGTAAAAAGTATATCTATTTATTTAATACATAAATAGCCAAAATGTGTTACAATTCTAGTCCACCTGGGACATCACTCTCAGGAGCTCTAATTCCACAAACACCAAAGGTGCTGTGCATGATGTAGTGTCCTGCTGGGTCTGAAATGCTGGTAATGAGAGGGCAAAAGCAAAATGCAGTGAAAAATATTAGCTTTGTCTTGTCAGGAGAAAACAAATGTTTGTAAATTTAAAATACCACTGGACTCGGTACAGAAAAACGGAATGCATTCTGTTATTTGATCAAGGCATATTTTTGTGTCAGTTTGCATCGATTTATTTCAGAGAGCCACCAAAAGGTAAGATCACTTTTCTAAAGTTCCTTTGTCTGCAAAACTGCAATCAGCACCAGTGAATAGTGAATATTGACAAAGCTGAGACTCAGTTGACTTCAGATATGACTTCTTTGGTGGCAGAGCTCTGCAAAAGTTAGAGTTCCTTTATGACACATAATAAACTGGGACAGTCTTTCATACTAGTCATGGTAAGTATTGTCTGCCTTCAAGTCACCAAAGATGTGCTGTGCTGCGGCACAGCACAGTATTGGAAGAAAAGATTATTTGATTCTACTGCATTCAGTATCAGCTGTATTCTGCATATTGTTCACTGAGTCACTGTAGAAAAAAGGAACATGGTAGAATATATTTCAACATAACTTTTACATTGTGTTTTCTTGCTATATAAAAGGATGCAACAATAGCGACTTCTGAGAGAGAGGGAGAAAAATAAAAGAAGCCATATTGAGTAATGAACATGATTATACTGTGGTAAATGCAAAATCCAACTAAGCTTTAACTAAAACCCATGACTGATGCTTCCAAAACTACTTTGATTAAAAGAGGATAACTATTCCACAGCTAGCTGGCAATCCAACTCTGAGAAGCAATTTAAAGCACTGCTCCTCCATAATGAACCCGTTACAGCTTCCCATCATACCTCTAGAATTCTCATAAATCTCATACAAATGATATCTGTAAAGAAGCCTTCTGTGTGCTTGGAAAGATATGTTTAGAAATAAAACTGTTTCTTGAGGGATGATCTATGTAGAATTGACAGATAGTATAGTTTAATCTGTAACTTTTAGTTTGCTGTTTCTTCTCCCTACTGACCTGAATTTTTCCTTGGCTCCTTGATCAACAGTTTTGTTAAATGCATTGGATTTTATACTATCATCTGAATTAAAAAAAAATATAATTAAAAAACACAACAAAACAAAAAACCACCCAAACAAGCAACAAACTATTTCTGTTCACCTCCCTGAGATCGTTTCAAAACTAGTCATTCTTTTTTTCATTGAATTATAGTTGTTTTGCGACCTGTGTTATTATATTTTTATGTATATGAGAAACATGATGGTGACTGTTACATCTCCTGAAAGGAGAGAAGATTTTTGCTTCTGTTACTAATCTGGAAGCTGATGGAGAATTCCAAATCTGGTTTTAATATCACTCTTTGGTTTATTCAAACTCAAAAATATTTTGGTCTCTTCTACTGAGCAGCTGAAAATCCACAGACCATCTCAGGGAAGCTACAATGCTCCCAGTCTGAGTAGATGAACATCCACACTGCTGTCATCAGATCTTTATTCAAAGTACAAAGGTTGATGTTGACAGCTTTATTTCACACAATAGATGTGTGTGTGTTTAGTGTAAGTTATTAATTTCATTCTTTTGCTGAGCACAGTGTAGCAGATATTTAGCTCTATGTTCCACTGTCCATCACAGTGATAGCTAGGCCACCCAAGGCTTCAGGCCAACAGGCCAGATATGTTTTCAAACCATATGGATACATCAAACTTGTGCACTGAACCAAGATGTTACTCAGGTCCTCAACTACATGAAACAGAGACCAAATTACTAACTTGAAATAATTTTCTATCTGCCCATTACTAATGCAAAACTATGATAAAGAGGTTTCCATAACTTAATGTCAAAAATAATATTATTTGCTTCATCAAAATGGTACATTAACACTTTTTTATTTGGCCAGAAAAGTATCAACCTAATAATAATTTTCTCCATATAGTATTTATTTTAGTAATGGAGTCCTAGGAAAATAATAAAACACAACTGCAAATAATGTGTAAAGATGTATGACATTAGTGAGTCAACATAGCCTTTATCAATATAGTTATATTGACAAAGATTAGCTCAACATAGGGAGGCTTAGCTTTCTGGACTCCTTCAGAGGAATACACTCTCCCGTAATATGATTTGGGACTCACAGGACTCATCCCTTATTCTGAAATGCTGTTTATCAGAGCCTGTCATTAGAGAAATCAAGTCTACATTAGCGTTTTAGTTTGCATCAGGTCTGAAGCAGATTTCCCCATTGTCTTAACTTGCACCATGATTCCAGAGTGCCTGAACTGGATCTCTCCTGGATGACATATAATTGAAAGATGATCTCTGAGAGTGCACCTAATGCTCTCCATCCATTCATGGATGTTCAGCCAATGGGACCTTACTAGACCTATTCCAAAATGTGGCCCCAAAATGTGGATGACACAGATATCAGATCCTCCTCTTTTGCTCTAGCTATTAACTTCTATTCTGCCACAGGGCTTACTTATGGAGACAGGAGCACAGGAATCCAGACCAAGTAGCTTCCCCTACACCTTGCCTTACAATGGAAGTGTATCTCTACATGTAATCACACAATCACACAATGGATTTTCAGCGCCATTGGCATCTCCTCACCACTCTGGCTTTGCTCAGCACCAACACTGTTATGGCTGACACTGTAGACAAAGTCATTCCTCACACTGTGCTACCACCATTCATGCAGTATTAGAATACGTTACTTAAAATAAAGTAAAATCTACTCATACTTAGTTAGACCTATCACTACAAATAACACATCTCACAGGAACAAGCACTCTTAGTCATGTGAAACTGCATAATTCTTCCTAGTGAAAAAATATAAACAGCTCACTTAAATTTCCATGAATCAGTAATTCTAATTCTTTCAGTGGAAATACTTAATCCCTATTTTTCTCATTTGTTTACATGTTTGAGTGAATCACAATATCAACTGATATACTTCAGCTGTTATTTCAAAACAACCCTAGCCTGATAGTTCTCCATAAATGTTATGCTAAGCGTAACTGCCAACTGAATATTGAACTACACAGGAATAGATGAGGCAAAATAAAATTAATTTGCTAAAATCACCACTAATAAATCTGGTATTAAAAATCTTGTGATGTATATTAACACAACTCAATTCAAAATGAAATGCAACCTGTGAATAAAGGTAAATTTGGAATATTTACTTTAATGCTTCTATCAGAGTTATTTCTCCCAAACAGACATATCTATAGGCTAATAAGCTCCTCAGTGAAAAAAAAAAAAAAAAAAAAGCTTACTAACATCTCAACTTACTCAAAACCATTAAAATAATGCATTTTATGGCTTGCTTTCATTAACAGAACAGTTCAACATGCCAAGTACTTCACATTGTCTGTCTTCACCTGCTTTTTTCCTTGCCTTAAGACAGAGATAAGAAAAAGAATAAATTTGCAGGTTGATCACCCACCTCTCAACATAATTAGCTGATGCTGTTGATAATGAAGACTGCATAAGTAAATGCTACATGAATAACAGGCCAGTAACAGATATTCTTGCCATACAAATTTATGAACTATATACAAAAAGACTGTGAGGACAAAATGCTTCATATAAAAGAAAGTGAATACTGTGCTAGGTAGTAATTATGCTTATTCCTTTTTTTTATTCCAAGACAAATAATTTCCTTCTATGCAACTATGTCTTGCTCTAGACTATATCTTTTCCAAATGAAAAATATTTTTAAAGCAGTGATATACAGTATTTCTAACTCCTGACGGATATCAATTAGCATAAGCTTATCAGCTGATACAGAAGGCTACATTTATGTTCTTATAGCTGAATAATTCAGGCTTTCAGACAGTAAAAGCTACACTGAGAAGAATTTTCAAGCTGAAGTTATACATGGTACTAATAACTAGTCAAGACTGAAACGGTACTAAAATCTTCCAGACCAAACACTCTCTTTTACTAAATACCAGAAAGTGGTACTGTTCTCTACTTGGTCCAATGTCTAGCAAAACAAGAAGGAGGCAGTGTGATCTAGATCTGAGACAACTCCTAGGAATATATTTGAAAAATACAACGAAAGAAGGACATTAATTATAGTCTTCTCTCAGACAGGGATGGGAAAGCTTCAGCAGTGCTGCATAGCAAGATTGGTAGACTTATCATGGGAAAAACCATGCCATTTCCAATAGATTGTCATCACAATTTATACAGGATGTTCGGGACACCCATCTACAGGGATGCAATCTGTGCTCTGAGAACAGGCTATCCCTAATCTGTTCTATTTTTCCCTCTGAGGATAACTTATTATCCAAGCATTCTGTGTTTCTATACAGCTTGTGTTTAGTTAAGAGAATGGACCAAACAGTATCAAGCCAATACATGTCATCGTGTAATAATCCCTAGTATTCTAACTATTCTGGAAAATACCCCTATACTCCTTCCTCTACTTTTATTTTCTACACAAATAATGGTAAAAGAAGCCCAAGTTCAGAATCCAACACTGAAAGCACTTCTGAAATTGAGCCAGAAACATGGATTCTAGCTATGATTCAGAAACTGTACCATGATCCTATTTCTGGAATGGCAGGAAATCACTACTATTGCTATTCCTCTTACTTGTCTGCTGCTTTTATTGGTCACATCCACCCAGCTGCAAAAGAAACTGCAGCTCTATTTTAGCTCCAGTGCTTCTGGCAGAAAGAGGAAAGGTACTTTCTAACTCTTAATTCCAGTTTTATAAAGAAGAATCAGCCACACTTCCCATGACAGGAATTCTGCATGAGAAAGGTGCATTGACTGCTCTGCTTCGTTACTGTGCAGTTCTAACACAAGCAAAAATCCTATTATATGGACAAAATATTTTTGTATGATATGCAAAAGAAAAATTTATATTAATATTGACTTAAGACACAAAGTCTTTAAACTCTTTGTTTTATGCATATGTTTTAAGGGCCTGTATTCTTTGCTTACTCTAATTATAATATTTTTGGAGCAAACAACATAATTTACTAAGTTTACAACTGAAAAATACTATAGAGTGATTCTATTATTTTCTTAACTGTTTTTTAGAAAGGACGTATCCATGTGTGCATGTACGTTTAGTTTCATCTTGTGGCTTCTGGAGAGAAGGATTAGTTTTCCTGATTTCCACTACCAAATTCATGGCAATTAGGCTTCTATTAGAACCATACTGTTTCTCATTTCTTCCTTAAGCAACATGAGTTTCCACCCACAGAAGGATGCAAATGTATCTATAGAGAAAAATAGGCAGCTCATATTCAGTCGTGACCCTTCCCAGTTCACTGCAGAGTAGCATATTCATAAAAACTATCAGACCATTTTATTGACTAGCTGGAAAAAAAACCTACTGAAAATGTGGGGCCATGCAGCGCTACTGATTTTTCAGTAAGAAAAGGATATATGTTGGCAGTTGGGGCAGATCTCAGCATGATTCCAGCTAAAATTCAGAAGCTAACCAGAAACCAAGTCACTTTTCAAAGATACTCCTCGTGTCATGGGTAGGGACAGGACTGCTGGTGGTGAGGACATGGTCTTTCATGAGCTCTGATGGCCACAAATTGCTATTCTCTGGCACAACAGAATTACACAAAAAACCCCCTTGTGCAAACAAAATTATTTCTTTAGATACTTAAGGCACATTACTTCACAATAACACAGTTTTAGGGCTTTTTAGCCAAACACGTAGATGATGTTCTTATTTTCCTGTCAGTCTCAATAATCCTGTCCCATTTTTGGAGTCCAAGTGCCACATTCTCACCAACCCAGTAAAATGATTAAACCTACTAGTTGTCATTATAGCTGGGATGATGAACTAATGCTCAGTCTTCTCCTTTCTACAAAAAAAATGAATTATGAAAATTATTGAAAGTTTATTTGGAATAATGTTTCAATGTATATTTAAAAAAAATATTTCTCCTTCAAAATTTTGTAATTTTTTTAATACAGAGAACATTAATATTTTCGTGTACATTCAGATCAACGCTGCATTAACATGTCTATATTTGAGCAGAAAAATTTGTTCTTCACGAAACAGGCAATAAAAATACATATCACAGAATAATAATAGTAAATGAGAATAACACTCACTTGTAATGTAAGACCAGCTTCTATTGCCATTTGTCATTTATTTCTGTAAAGAGCCTGTAAACATATTCCTCTGAAATTCCAAATTCCAAAATTATATAAAATCCACTTATACAGCTATAAATATTTCCAAACTATTTGCAATGCAAATCACTTTATTATTGTCTCCTGCCTTTGATACTGCCCAGAATTTTTAACTTTTTTTTCTTTTTTTGGCTACAGGGTAAAGCACTGGTCCAACATCACTATTTTCTGTCACTGTTAACCTGTCAGAAGTCTTTAAAAACACTTCACTGCCAGCCTTTCTGTCACTGTTATTATTTATATTCACTAACACAGCTTTTAAACCTTCTGAAGTCTACAACAACCTACATAACCTGTACCGCAACTTTTTGCACACAAAGCCAATTACTCAGTTGACTCCTATTCTAGTTGGCATTATACTGATGTTTACCATCATTACTGATTCAAGTTATGTATTTGCCATGGCCTTGCAGCTTTCACAATGAACTTGCCTGTATTACTTTTATGTGATGTTTGTAAAAGAAACATACTGTACCAGCGCATAAAGTAAGAAGAAAAAAAAAAATCTTTATTTAGGCAAAACTAAGGAAGAAATCCCCTGCCTGGTGGAGGGTTGCTGGAAGGAGCTGCTCACATGGTTGGCCAGCTGAAGGGCTCAGAGTAAGATTGGATTCCACAGTTCTTCTGTGGACCTGGTGACACAGCTGTGAAAGTACCTGCAAATTTCTGGCCCTATTCTGCATGTTCTATATAGTGTATATTCTACACATGCAATTAAGTCTGCACAGAGTAGGAAGAGAGTCATCAAATACACATTTTACACGAATTTCGTAGTGGTATGAATGATCACATCAGATGGAAGGTGACTAATATCCCATCTCCACCACAAAAAACGTGTTTTTTTCACAGAACTGGGGTTTTCTGCAAAAGAACTCAAAAGCTGTTGTCTGATATTAAATTACAATGCATAGAAATATGTGAAGAAACAAAGTAGTAAAAAAGAAAAGCTATGGCCTACTAAACAGAGTAGCATGACATACCTGCCCAAAGCACAATCTAATGATAAATGTATGCTAATAAGTGCAATTTAGCAAGATACTTTCTCCTATAGGATAGGTTTTTCGCTGCATTTACTATTTCCGTATAAGTAGATACGTGAAAGAACAAGATTACTAAAATACTAAAACTACAAGACAGTATAAAACAGAAGTTCTATATAAGTACACAGTTCATTTGAACTATCGAGATAGGAATTAATGGGAAAATTAATGAGTGCATCTATTATTTTTGTAGAATATGTTTCTTCTTCACACAGCTCAAAGCACATTCTGTACCAGAAAGTAATATTTTTGTTTGCATTCTGTTGTTAATTCACTATCATTGGAGTGTAACATTTAGCTGCTAAGAAATAAAAACCAGTAGTAATCAGTATCATGGTGGTAGATGTTTTATGTATAGAAATGTTTCCCAGTCTCCTAGTAACCCAGTTTCAAACCTTTGATCAGCAATGCACTTTGACAGTAGTTCATAGTGTACTTAACACTTTTATCTTATAGGAATATTTTAGGATTTCTCTGCAGGTTTTCTAAGAAAGTAATTTTATTTCTTTATAGACCTTTAGATCATCAAATAACTTTAAAAATTTGCTTAAATCTCCCAAGAGTTCAGAAAAGACCAGCCCTTACTTCACTGCGTGATATCAAAAAAATGTATACTCTAGTTGTCCTAAGTGTTAATTTACAAACCATGAATCTCATCTGAATGTAAAATGGGCTAATATTGTTTCCAAATATTTGAAAGTTCGTGTTACACATTTATGGAAACTGTTACTACATTCTGCAGATTTGAAAGCTAAAGATGTAGCCAGATCCATGAGACCTCGTGTACTGCCACAAGCTGAGTGTGTTTGTCTCTCCCTATCACATATACCTAACTCCTGAGCTCTACCTAACACCAACTCCGTTTAGCCCTCATTTAGGTCTGTGCTCAGATCTGTGCTTTAGGTGCATGCTAAGCTTAATAACTGAAAGTTACAAGAGCTAAAAATACTATTCATAGAAATACTTCAGTGTTTTTCTTTTGCAAAGAAAAAAGACTCTCAGTTTCAAATCCTGTTGGAATAAACATTGTGTGCAATGTGAAGATATTTTTAATGTTTAGAAATTGTGAGAGTTAGTATTGACATGGAGTACTGTAGACAACCAATATAAGAAAAATTATTTACGTGATATGATAAACACCAATGTATAATCAAGTTGCTTTTAAATAATCAAAGCAGTATTATACAACTTTCAAAAAAGAAAACTGAAATTTCAAAATTAGGTTCCTTTGTGCTATGCTTTCTTAAAAAAGAAACCACCCTCAATTTCTCTATAAAGACACTTTGATTAAAATTTTTTTTTCAGTATGTTAAAATTTCCAGTTTTATAATCAAGAAGCAAAATTAAAATATCTCCTTTCTAATCCAAACTTTTCCACCTGTATCATTATTTTATGCAAATAACTGCTAAATATAGTGAAATACCAGACCAACCAGGGAGAATGAAATGTTACTACATGGACTTTGATGTTTACAATGTTCATGAAAGATACATGCTCACTGTGGGACTGCTAGCAAACTAATATATCCACACAGAGTAGCAAAAAGCTATCTTTTTCTTAAGGTTGAAGATAAAAAGAAAGAAAATCGCTGCTTTCTGTTATATACATGGAGAAGTCTGCCAAGGTAGGCACAAGCAAATTGAGATGAAACAGAGAGATATTTAAATACAAAGCACTAAACTTTGGTATTACCTTGGTCATTATAAAACTAAACCTTGTTCATAACAGCATTCCAATTCCTTCCTTTCATACAGTATATAACTTCTTTAGATGACCTTGTCCCATGTAGTTTTTTATTTTAATTGCTTTAATCAAGCATAGTCTAGGGATCAAAGCTTAAGCTTCTAGTAATTATACCAGTTGATTCAGCAAATATACAAAACCAGACCAGGCTTTTAACACTTGCAGAATTTCAGGACAGATTTCCTGAGCAGAACAAAGGTACTAGTAATTTCATATGTTCTAGATAGCTGCAGGTATCAAAGTAATTTTCAAATTCAATACTTTTTCTGAATAGTAGGTGTCCTGGACACCAAAGAAACTAATAAAATACAGAAACTGAGAGAGAAGGAGAAAGTGAAAAAATTCTTTACTCATCCTGTGTCATTGCAGATGAAAATATAGTTTTAAATGCTGCAATTGGTTTTCAAGAAATTCCTTGTTATTTTCGTCTACCAAAAATAAAGTCCATAAGGCATGAAAATCTCCAAATTTGGAAATTTATGGCAGACTTTTAATTTCAATTATTGCTTATTTAAAAAGTGAACACACTTTATAATGCTGATTGTAAAGCATACTATTCAAATCATTTGATTGAGAGCTTAATAAGTGCTTAAAAGCTTGTAGAGATTTCCACTAATTATGATTCTTCCCAGCCCAAATGCTCTGCTGGATGCATCCCTGTATGGCCACTCTGATTCCTTGGCCAGGAGAGGCCAATTCAGTCTTATTTCCTAAGAATATCAGCAAAATGCCAATAATAAAGTTAGAACATGCACACAAGTTTTGTGCTTCTTTCAGTACCATTTTTGCTGCTGAAAGAATTAATATGCTGTGGTTTTGAATCAATGTACAACTAATTCACCTGCTTAATCATTACATCAATGTATAATTAATTCAGTAGCTTAATCACTCATTACCCTCAGTCAGTCAGAGCTTAGGTCCTCATCTGACAATTCTTTTATTTGTTCAGTTTTAAACATGCTAGATATTGGCTTTGCTAAGATTATTGTCACATGTTTAGTTGAAAACTCAGCATATATGTATTCCAAATTAAGAAACATAAAGCTATCCCATAACTTTGCAAGCTATTTAAATGAGATTCTTTGTCGCAAAGGGATTACAAGGTAACATACTGAAACAATAAAATAGGTAAGAAAGCAAGAGGTGAAAGTAGTTTAAAACAGATCAAAAAAAGTAACAAGAGTAACAAGAGCCATATGAAGAAGATACCACAAACATGGTGGTCAAAAGCTAGAAAACAAGGAATAACAGAGGAAGCCAAGGCAAGAACTGGAAAGTTGCTTCACACATCTTTCTTTATACTGCACATATATAAACAAATAAATAGAAAAAAAAAAAAATTAAAAGGGCATCACAGGAAGATATAGGCTTTCTTCCATCGATTTTTTTAAAATTTTCAGAGATTCCTTTAGCACTGATAACACTAAGCTGTTCTAGAATGCAAACACAGACTGTCCTGAATTAGCAGCTTTATGTTCCGAGGTCATTTAAGTCTACATTGTTCACTGAATTATCTGGAATGCAACAGGAAATTCAGCTATATTTTTCTTTTATTTATTGTCCCCTCTGCTTAAAAATCAGTGGAAGAAATAGTTTTTAAAAGAGTAATTTCTGTATGTGGGATAATGTCTACAGTAATCACAGACATTGCTAGTAGCAACAATATGTGCTGTAAAAAAATTATATACTTCATTGTTAGCGCTTACTTTCATAACGTAGCATACAATAAAACAGTCAATTTGGTATCACAACCAAGCATCCTAATTTTAGTGACTTTTTCAACTCGGCACACTCAGAAAGAATACCTGACGTCAGGAACTGTGCTTAAGAGCCTAGCTACAGGAGGCTGTACAGAATATTTAGATGTCAGTGTGTGAAAAAGTAGTCATGCTGCAGAGGAACAGGCCTGGGGCATTCATGTCTCTGAATCACTGCCAGGATCAGCAGATCGTCACTGTTAGGAGGATGCCACTCTTTCAGCATAGCCCTCAACTATCATTTGACATCACTGCAAGAAGGGCAAGACAGTACAATTAAAAACAACAGATTAAAAGAAGATAAGAATGAAAGGCAGTTATTGGACCTAAAGAATGGGATACCTGTATTTTGTGAAAGAAGTTTGGCATGCATTTTGCAATCAATTTTTAATTGCCTCAGATTGGTCTGGTAGCATACACAGGATTTATTACACATTAAAGACATCGCTCTACAACAGCATAAAGTAATCAGAAAGAGAAAAGTGTTATAGGATCAGGAATGGGAAGAATATCTAAAGCTTAACTGTATCAGAGACTGAACTGAAATATGTATTGCCACTTTAAGTAGTGCAGTGTTTGAATTGCCCTGCAGGGCAGGAGTGCTAGAAGGAGCAGCTGGGGCAAGGGAGTTGTGCGGTTTTTTATTATGGTTACATCTTAATGTAGGATTACATACTTTTTCAGAGCTAAAGCACTGAAGATTTCTTTTAATTAAATGCTACTGAAAGATGGTTGTAATTAGACTGCTTTACACATTTGATTTCGAGTATATAATAAATGTCTACCTTTATCTAAGCACATAAGCTTATTTACCTGAGTGAGGCAAAACTTGGCTTAAAACTGTGAACTATAATAATACTAACAGTTTCTGCTGTTCTGTCAATTGCACGTGTATGATTACTGTCCACATAAATCAAATTAAGCATCAGCTAGCATGAAACCACATTCGGGATTAACATTAAAAAATCCAGGCAGGTACAACACACAAAGTTTTAAAATACTTTTTGTATAATATAAATTCGGACTTTCTGATACTGTCAACACAGTGCTTATCTGAACTAAACAGAAAGACAGTGTGGGTCCACCTAAGGAACTATAAATCTAAGGAACTGTAAGATTATAATATTATTGGGTAAAACAATCAATAGCAAAATCTTTCTGAACACAATTTTATGTTTGTTTAGGAACAATTTACATGCTGATTTTTTTAAGGCAGCAAACTTATTGCGATGATAATGGTTTCTTACATATTTTCTCCTACCAATAGAAAACTAATTAACACATAAGCTTCTTAACCTATTAGCTACTCTTACTCAAAGTTTACCTATCATTTAAATACCAAGAAAAATCGTTTCAGTTTTATTGAAGTTCACTTACCTGAAAAGTATAAAACCGGGTCCCATTAGGAGGATGCACTTTAGGAGAGGCAGAGACAGTGTTCATATCCAAGAATATCATTTCTGGTCACACACACAATACAATCCACAGAGAGCTACAGACGCAGAGTAGAGTACTAAGCTCGGAGATAAATCCTTTCATACATTTAGGGAGGCAATTGGACAAAATGCAGTCTGTCCCATCCGTTCAGACGTACAGAGACAGAGCCTTGAATTCCCCACCACTACATCTGTGAGCTAAACTGTAAGGTCATCACTCCCTGACCTCTAGCTCAGCTAGCCCTTTAAAATATGCACAATGAATAAAAATTAGAAATGCCAAAGAAAAGAGAGATAGAACCCACAGTACATGGAGCTTGTGCAGAATCTGGCAATGCTTTGGACCTGCCCATCTGTTCCCCGTGATAATCACCTCCCTCCACCACAGCCTTGCAAAGTGATTATGCTAAGCATCCCAGTTAACCAATAACACACAGTTTCATTTCAAGCAAGCATGCACAGTGAAAAGCAGAGGACCTCTTCTGACTAACCTGAAGCATGCCTTGTGTTCAGTTTATAGCTCTTTTTGACAACAATGATAATTTTGTCATTTCGGTTGCTGGCAGCTATGTTAACACATAACAACTTGCTTTAAATAACATGGTGTGGTTTTTTGTTTTGACTGTCTTGCCTTGATGAAAGAAACAGTGCATTGCTCTACAAATTAATATTTTTTATATTTCTTAATATTTCAGTCCTACTACAGATTGCAAATGGTAGGAAATACATACTATTTACAGACCTACCGTCAAATTAAATATAATACACATAACAAGCCACTCTTTTCTCATTCTTTTCTATTTCTTTTTTTCTCATTTTCAGTCTGAATCTATCTTTAGGGAAGGTTTACCTAACATTACTAAGGTTAAAATTTTAGTCTGCGCCTTACTGTGCTTCACAAAGCTACAGATCTACAGCTTCGCTCTTTATATATACACAGCATCTTTTTTTAAGGTTGATGATACTTTGAACACCTGCATTGAACATCCAAAAAGCATTCACTGCATTTTTTCTTCACACAGATCACCTGAACTACATGAAGACATTAAAGAAAGTAATATTCAAAGAACTTGACACCTTTTAGCAACAAAAAAATAAGTGTTCCATTTACAAAAATTGAAAAGTAGGGTTTCAGTAAAGGGTAAAAAAATGTAAAGAGGTTGGAAAATTAACTTTACATGTTCTGTCAAGCACTTTGTATTTTATTCATAAGGCTTGAAAGAGAGACAGAGAAATCACTTAAGAAATGGTACGTTCAAAATGAAACTTGTCAAAAATCTAAAAGCCTGGCAAGTTACAAGGCTGCCTCTGTTTCTTATTCTGTTTTATCTTAATGCTTTTAGCAACCAAAGATAATACAGTTTCTAAAGCAAAATGACTGTGAAAGGAATTGAGACAGATGCAGAGATGTCTGCCTGTTTAAATGTGTATGCCAGTGTGGTGCATAGCACAATAATCATATTTTGTAAGCCAAAGAGAAAAAAATCCTCTTAAATCCTAGTCATGTCTAACAATTTCTTATAATTGCCATGATGTTTCTTCTATAACATTTACTGAATCAAAGAAAAACTACTATTGGGAACATCTTATTGAAACCCAGATTTCAGATTATGGATTATTCTCCCCTCTTATAGTTCTCTTCCAGAAGATCTAGATGCTGGTATTAGCAAAGGGTTCCCTCAGCTGGTCAAAGGAAAGATACCAGATTGTTGGTAATTTGAGAATAGAACCTTTTATTCTGATCTGATACTTTCCTCTTTATAATCCACCTACCAAAGGTATGCTATTTCCCTGCTGTGGAATGTATGAAGTTTATTTTATGGGCACTTAAGATTGTGACTGAAAGGTGTCAGAAATTTACCTCTTAGTTTCCTCACCAAATGCATAATTTGAAGAATTCATGTGCAAAATCTCACATACAATTCTCCAATAGACTATTACTTTGAATACTAAATAACTGTACCTGTTAGTTTGAACTTCTCTTGCGGCAACTTTTCACAACATTTTAATCCTCGTTTCTATCTAAAAGAAACTCAGTTCATCTTCCTATATTGGCATTTGCTAAACCTTAAGCTAGTTCAGCCCTAAACAAAAATTGTCAATATCTTTAAGAAATGGTCAATACTAAAGTTACACATAACTGCTCTTGTGAAAGTCTCCAGAACATCTTCCATGATCATAATACTATCACCGTATTTTGACTTGCTCATTCCCAATTTGTTCCTCAAGGACTGCACATCTTCTACCTGCAGCCTTCCACTGGGTGCTCGTATTTGGATCACTGTCCACCATGACTTAGCTGCCTATTATTTTGAAAAAAAATACTGCTTTTCAAAATACTGTTCCCAATCTTTTACCTGTTGTTGTGGCTTTCCTGCTTAGGTGAATAAATTTGCACTTTAAAAACACACCACCACCAGAAAAACCACAATTGTCTATCATTGGTTGCCAACATTGGTTGCCATCCCTTCTCCCCTTGCACTTGAGTTCCAATAAACACATTTCCCTAGCTAATTGGTATAGATCTGGAGAGAGCATTATAAATGAGAGAGAGCATTATAACTGTTCTCTCTCTCCACTAACTTTTACTTCATGCAAAAATGCTCCCAGTAATGACTGTAAATTTTCTTTTAGCTCACTGCAAAACAAGCTAACACCACACTCTTGCAGGACTCTCATGGAATCAAAACGTAATTTTCATGTAACACTCAAAGAGTTTGAAAACATTTGTGTCGTATTGTGTTTTTCTGAAATACATTAAACCAGCCTCCTCTCAGGAACTCGTCAGAGTATAGGTAAATTCAGTAAAGTATGAACTGATGCACGGCAAAATGCGTGTTTGCAGTTACTGAGGGAGACAGTCACATTTCAGAAAAGCCAGCAGCCCCAAAGCTGGGATTCAACAATCTCCATGGATCAAGGAGCTGAAACCAGGTCTCCTATGCCTAATTGAACACTGCAACCTCTAAGTTGGGTATCAAGCAATATGGTCTGAAAGCGTGCAGAAAGTGGAACAAAATAAACTGAAAAGACCCAACAGCATAGAGAAACAGACCTACAGACCACGACTACAGCTCAGTGGTGGAAGTGCTCACAAAGGATGTAATCCCAATTCAAATACTTGCTCCAATGAGTCTTCCAATGAATGATTTAATTATTCCATGAAGTGAAAGAGTTGTAGTGAAGGAAAAAAAATCTGCATGAAAAGAAAAGAAATTCTACATGCTTAAAAGTATGAGATGTCGTAACGCTTCTGAGATGGCTTGAGTTCCAATTACTTTTGAATGTATGAGTTACCGAGCTCTGAATCTATACGTTGACTCTGCATTCAATTTAGATACTCCCTCTCCAAAAGTTTCAGTGTGGTATAATTTTTATTTTTATACTATTTTTATAGTAGATACAAAAATGTAGATATACGTTGATCTATGTAGATATATACATATGTAACAAAAAAACCCCAGGAAGCTACACATCAAAAAAGAAGGAATATATATAGCTATGTCAGACCATTATGTGAAGTACTTTGAAAATTTAGGGACACTAATACAAAAAATTTATATTTCTGACTGCAGAGACAAGATGTACTTTTTTAAATTGACAAACACACTTAGATTTTTAATATGCTAGTCCTTGTGCGATACAGTTTCTCTTCAGAATACGCAGTGCAACAGAAAAGCAGATGTTTTGAGTTAGGATTTAAATCACCAGCTCTTATTAAATTATGTGAGTAACTGTCCAGATACATGTACTTTATATCACATACTGTTCTCATTTCTGTCTCTATCAGGGAAAAAACATGTTAAAGAAACATGCCTTCCTCCAGGACCAGTGAGAGTGTGTCATTTTCAGAACACTAGAGAGCTTTCACATTAGATCACTTAGATCAAATCATTTTTACTTCACAGACTCCCACAAACCCTACTAAGCTTCCAAAATCTACAATACTGTACTTAAATTGATGTTTCTTTAAAATCTGTTGTTGTAGACATCAATACAGAGGGAGTATCATATGATACATTACTCATCTGTCCAAAATTCCCTGAATTTCCTTTAAACTGGGAACTGTTAATATGTAAAGAGTTCTGATGTCCAACTACTAATGGATAAAAAGATGCTAAACTTTACCTTAGTTCTGACAAAATATATTGATATTGCATAATCAAACTGCAACTAATATCTTCATAAATTCACACATCAGATCTAATTTTTCTCCATATCCAAATGAATTTACAATTCCTTTTAGATCATTCAATGAAATTCTAGACCAAAAGTATTTCAATTTTTCATTAAAAAAGCAACACAAAAACATATTATCTGACAAATTAATATACTTTAAAAAATGTATAAAACTCATACATATCAAGTTTCAGAAACTAACCTTTGCCAGCTGGTATAGCTCCCAGAAAGCAAAGTGGGAGGGAGAATTAAGGAAAATGAAACATAGTACAAGGAAGTTTTTGCTCCCTTTCAGCCATCTGTTACAAACAAAAATCCTGTTAGAATGGAAGACTTGGAGGAACAGATCAGCTCATCTTACTGATAAGTAAAGCCTGTTATTCATCCTGTTTCTGTAATTGTTCTTCATCATTTTTCTCTTTACTTTATATCTTGACTATAAAAATACCAACACTCGTATAGGGAAGCATGTCATACAAGAGCAAGTGCTGGTACCAAGTCAGTACGCACTTATGAGCCCTATTTAAACCTCAAACACGAGGTTTTGTGTAACCTATGAAGGCAAGTATGCTACAGAACAAACTATATTCTGTTAGCTGTATAAACCGTGTGTCAGCAACTATAAAGGAGTCAACATCAACTAATCAACTTTAAACTTTCAAAACCATTTCTCTTTTAAATGGCAAACTTCAGAATTCATTTTTCTAACACTAACTATTTCTGTGCTACAAAAGGTCAATAAAATTAAAATAACTGACTCGAAATCTAGGTGAGTTTAGGAATACAGGAGCAAATCCAGAACACATTTTCTACAACCTATTGAGTATGTAGCCTGTAATCAACAATCATCAAATGCAACCACAATGCAAATAATTTCAAAAGATACAATGTCTGATTTTGCAATTTGTTTGCTTAACGAGAAGTAACATTTCCCTTCCTTCTGTACATTCTGGACGGGCAATTGTTGACTGCAGCCAGCACTCTTTTGCAGCAGTGGCCTACAATATTCTGGTCATCACGGGTGTGAGAAATTAATTCTCACACTCTCAAGATTTATTGATAAAATAGTGTTATATCTGACTCCCTTTCCACATGGTTCAACAAAGCTGGGATTGTTGTTCCAAATGGTTCCAAAGAACCATTTTGTTTTTCTTGAAACACTTCAAGTCCTCAGTGCTGGATCTGTGTTTCATCTATATAAACTGACCATGAGTAAATCAAGATTGTGCACAGAAGCTTATTAGGTAACCAAACTCAGTATAAACACTGTTTTCATCTATTTTTAAGTTATGTGTTAATGACAGTGACTCAGTGAGTGAATCTAAAATAGACACTGAATGAAAACATAACGCTTGAACATAGAGAAGTGTTCTGGATACTGAGCATAATGTGAGAATTAAAGGACAAGAGGATGGCAGAACTGCAAGAATATGTAATCAAACAAAACAACAAAAAATCAAGGGAAGTTTTATGTCTGTTTCACTAATTTGTATCTTACCTGTTTTGAAAAGATACATACTTTCTCCACAACTTTTGGACTTCAACTCCAAAAGCACAGACACTAAGCTATATTTAGTCCACAACCTGTGTCCTCTGCCATTTACTTCTGATGCCAGGAACGACTGCATTTCTGATTTGTGGCATAACTACATATTTCATGAAAAAGCTTCAAGGCTCTTTAGAACTAAAGATACTTTTTAATGTAGAATCATAGCAGCTATGGCATTTATGAGTATTTTTCGTAAAATTTCAGTCAAATCTAACATTAACTCTTGATGAATCAAGACCAAAAACTACAAAATAATGTGATTCCAGATGGTAGCAAATATATAATGAAAACACTCAGCCTTTTATTTCACCCTGCACTATATCACTTAGGTATCACTTTTGTTATTTATGTCCCTTAAGTTGTTTGTATTGTAACATTATACACAGTGGTATCACTGCACTTGGCAAAATAAGAGTTGCTTCTTACCAGTAAATGTAGCATCTAAATCACATAAATTACTGCAAAGGATCACAGTACATTAAGGATGAGAGGAATTACGAAAGAACATAAGAGATAATAATCATTGCCTATGTATCATCCTCAGCAGAGAGGCTTTTTCAAGTCAACTTCTTACATTATATGCCTCATCATGAGGTTAAAAATAGCATGAGGACCTATGATGGAAAAACAAAAGAAGATACAAATTTGAGATAACATGTTCAAGCACTACTACTTAGCACAGCTCACTATTAATAGATATTCTCTCCAACCTGCTTCTCCTCCCTTCAAAAATATTTTTTCTTTATAAAGGCATTTTTTTATTCATTTGAATTCCATTCATTTATTTTATACTGATTCTGCAATCTTTACATACACTGAGATATATCCTCTTCCAAAAGTATAAAAACCACCCAGACAGTACATGACTAATGAAAATGAGTAGCAGAATTATATCTAGAAGATAAAGGCTGTCAGGAAAGCTTGTGCCAAATCAATTGTCTTTGTCATTTATTTCTATTTCTGCTCCATCTGGAAAATATCTTTTGTGTTAATGAGTGATGCAAGTTGCTAAACTGGTCCTTTGAGTACGAACTTAAAGATCTGAATCAAAAGCTAAAATTCACAACTGATCAGTCTTATATTTCACATGGGAAGTGGGAACACTAACTCGAGTAAGGACTGTGGGTATCCAGAGACCTTTGCAAAAGGTCTGTTTGTTTTCTTTCTCCATTACAATTTCATAATTTTTCTGTAGTGTCAGTGGACATATTCTGAATGCAATGAACGTAAACTGGAGAAACACAAATAACCAGAAAAAAAACCCAAAACAAACAAAAAACCCCAACAAAAAACCCCAAACAAACCCACAAAAACAAACAAACAAAAAACCCTGCACAATCATTCCTTCTTTCACATTGTGTAAGACTTGATATATCACTGATGTTCTAATAAAATTCCCAGAAGCTGATTTACCATAGTAGCTTTTCTGTCCTGAAGCTAACTAGAGCAACAATTCTGAATGGGATTACAACCCTTGGAACTGAAATCTGCTAAAGGATTGTTAAAGGGAACAATATTTATGTTCATACTTCCAAAAGCAGTAATTAATTCAGTTGCTTAATTGAAGACATCTTTCATCTAATTTTCAAGGATGCTCAGTCTTTGAACAGCCTCTCCAAGTCACTGCAACCCTGCTGATGCTGTTATTTGCCATTTTTAGCATCAGGTCTCACTGCTGTACATCAAACAGGCCAGGTACTTCGAGTGACTGAGCAAGTTTGAAAATTACAGACCTGTTGTTCCAACTCTACTCACAAAATGTTGTATCCTGTAGAAGAGGCAGAACTCCCATTTATCGCTAAAGACAAGCAATCAAACCCTCTAATGCTTCTTTTTTCTTTAAGTACATACCACAAATCAGTAATAACATAGCAGTTTGAAAAAACTTCAAGACTTTTGTATAGTGCACAGCTCTTCATTCTCATATATACAGCCTTTGAAAGATAAGAGGTCATGGTAGAAAGGAGAAAAAGTGTCTCTTCTAAAAATGTATCCTATTTCTTCCACATTTCCCCTTAACCTCTTGATGGCATTTTCCCTTTCAAGAGTGCAGTGGGAGTGTTTATGTACTGATATTGTCTAAAATCATCTTTCCAACATAGGAAAGATATGGGATTATAAAACAAAACAGGGAATACTGTCGTGAGGGTAAATGCGTGTTGCAGCTCTTGACTCAGCAGACTTTCATTTTGCTTTACTGGCTATTATAAAAATATAGAAAGATCCAGCAACTGCATACCTCTTAAGCAGAAGCAAACGTTGCATTTTTCTCGGAAGAGAATTATAATATACAAACATAGTTGAGAGACACTTTTCCAGTGTTTGGAAATGTAAATTCAAATAAAAATAAATATTTTTCATATTCTATTTCCTTCATTATTCAGACTTGGGCAATCATAGAACATGCTGTGCTGATTAATGCTGATTTAACATTGATTTTCAATTATCCTATTGATCTTTCTGAAAATTCTGAAAGAATTATAGAATCATAGAATGTCCTGAGTTGGAAGGGACCCACCAGGATCATCAAGTCCAATTCCTACCCCTGCAAGAAAAAAAGTTAAATGGCAACAATATAAAACCACTCTTTTCCTAACTTTTGGGCTGAATGGCTTCAAAAATATGCTAAATCCTGAAAAAGTACTTTCTAAGTCTATATCTTCATGATATCTACCTTTATCCTTTAAACACATTTTGGGAAAAAAAGAAAAAAAAAAAGAAAAAAAAAGAAAAGTAGGATAGGATGTTAAGATGGTATTTATAGGACATAGGAAAAATAAAAGTATTTTTTATTTCCTTTCTGCATTCAGTCTGGATTACTCAAAAAGGGGAAAAAATCCCTTCAATATTTCTCATGCAAGTGAGTACGCAGCATTATTTATCACGATTATCATGATTTATATTGCCATGCATCTAAAAAGTGTCATAAACTTCTAGGCAGTGTAACATGTATGTTCTTAACATTCTTATGGTTTAATCTATATGTCTAGCTAGAAAATCAAGATGAAGATGAATTAATAATTACCAAATGTGTGTGCCAATATTAACTGAAGAAAGAACTTGCTATTAAAGATCATGGCCATCATGGCCTAAAAACACACACTTGGACTGCATGGTCAGGAAAAGCAGCTACTTGATAAAAACAAAAATGTAGTCAAACCTAAACTGATACTGGGACAGTACTGCTCTCATCTTCAAACAAAATCTTGTCCCTTCTGCATGGTAGCGGATTACTACTGCCTGGTGTTCTGCACTTGTAGCTCATTTGGAAAATGCTGCTAGATCAGAAGAAGAGCAGTATTCATGGACAGAGAACTGCAGGTGGAGTGATACCAGGTGGGAAGCTGAGGATTATGTGGCTGCTATTGAGCGAGGACTACATCTCCACATAGAAATCTCCTCACCAGTGAACGTAAGGCAGCTTTTCCATTTCTTCCTTTCAAGGAAGCAATGGCAGGAATGAACATCAGCATCTTCTGGTGGGCTTTATCTGCAGTGTAAGGGCCAGTGTCTCTGTGCATTACCACAGGCTCCCATTAAAGTCAATAAAGACAGGCAGTTTCAAGGGGCACAGCTCCTGACCTATTTTAGATGTCTATTTTAGTTTGTGATGAATCACACCACAGAGGTGGGAGGCAGTAAAACAGAAATGCCTACGCTGTACGTGTCTGAAGTTGGGTGCAGTGAATCCTACCCCGTGAGCCTGAACTGAATGTTAAACTAGTCATCAAAATATGACAAGAAAATATTATATTCAAGGACAAAAACCCCACCACAGAATATGTACACCTGAGGGAAATTTACTATTAGAAATAACTATTCTTATAACTACCTGAAACAAAACCAAAACCACACAACCTGAAAATGACTCTTTGTACTTTCCTAAAACAAATGCAGTGAAAAACAACATCCGCAGCAACAAATTCACAGTTATATCCAGATTCAGTCTGCTGTTACAATCACATGCAAGATTAACACCCCAGACTAAGATACAGAACATTACGGAGCATGGCAAAATTAACTGCAAAACTACTAATGTTTTATAAAAGGAGATATTGTGACACAAACAAGTTAAATGACACCTCCCGGATTAAATAACACAGAAATCTCAGGCCAGGACATTCCATTCCTAATTCTTAGTACTACATTTGTGCTTATTTCATGTTCACTGAAGCGTGAACATGTCTCTTTTTACATTAAATGGATACAATATACTTTTATTACAATTCAAAGCTCAGAATTTTGTTTAGAATTTCATATAGTAGCAAGCAGCTTTACATTTTGATGTGTCAAGTAATGGAAATGTTAATTAATATGTTCTTAAGCTGGCACAGGAAATCCTTAAAAAATTGTACAGCACCAGATACACACTGAACTTCAGATGTATATAAAATGTATGCACCTACGGCTAATAGAATAGTAAAATCACAGTCTTTCTCACATGTAGAAAAATTTCCTAATTACAGTAAATAAAGAAGATTTTTCATTTGGGGAAAAAAAAAAAAAAGTGGCACATGCCAACCACAGATTTGACCTGCATTATCCATATAAAAGTTCAGTCCTTTCCTGAGTCTGACATAGTACGTATTCTCAGCAAAACCTTTTGGGAAAGATACACATAGAAAAATTACACACAGATTAGAATTTGTTTGACTTCATCAGTTTTAATTATTTTCACCTTTCAACTTCACGCACTGGCCTCTATTCTGTTGAGAAAACAGATAGATACATCTGGTGTAGGTCCTCTACAGCTATTACATTTTACATAAATATGTCATGGCTTATTTCTCTTTTAACCAAACAGTGCTAATCCTGAGAGCCTGTCTTCACTTAAAAATTCCTTCTTACCCCTAATCATTTTCAGTGTCTCTACTTCTCCAGATAGCAGCTTACCATGACAGAGTATGTCTTGCTCCTTCTCTGCACATCCAGATGGAAATCAAATGGAAACATTTTATCTTACTCCTACTCCCACCCCTTTACCAAGACTCCAAACCTTCTAGTTGGCGCATGGAAAATGGCACTGAAATTGCAGTTAACTGTGGTTTGCTAAGAATGAACAACATTATACCTCAGAAAATGCCATATGAACCAATTTAGACAAGCACAAACACAAATTGTATCTCAAAGCATTCGGACACTGACCAAGAAAGAAATCTCATTAAATGGTAGAACAGTTTTCTACTTTTGCACTCTCTTTTTAACTGAAAAAAATAAGATGATCATGGATGTGGTTTGACAGACAGCAAGACAGAACAGTTAGGGAAATATTAATAAATCACAGATGAGTCAACAATTTAAATAAAACTTGTGATTTTATTTTTTAAAAATTTCAAATGACTCATTCATTATTATCTCCCCATAAATTTCAGTTACATATACTCCACCTCCTAATATCTGAACAGATGAACTTGGTCTCTGTTCAAGCTGAACAAGATATTCTATCACTTCATATGCATTTGAACTATTCACATACTAAATTAACCAGTGAACTCTTCATTTGCTTTACAAGAACCTTGAAAATTTCTTCCTAATTTCTGCAATTTCATTTTGGCAATTAATGCATCTAAAAGGTAAAACTGTGAAAAGTTATTAGAGAACAAAATGTCTGTTGTGGAATGCTAAATGC
Organism: Pampusana beccarii; assembly: GCA_013399365.1. NCBI lineage: Eukaryota > Metazoa > Chordata > Aves > Columbiformes > Columbidae > Pampusana > Pampusana beccarii. The sequence goes on from VWYH01002063.1 coordinate 269,100, forward strand.
TGTAATTAGACTAGAAATGACATGTTAGATGAAGTTCCAGAGTTAAAAATCATCCCTTTTCATGAAGGCTAAAAAGAAGCTTTTGCTATTATCAATAACTTTCAACAAGGACAAATCTCTTTCATGGATGCCCTCTCACAGACTCTTTTTCAGCTCAGTTGTTGCTTGTTTCAGTCTAGACAAAGATCAGCCTCCTAAGCAAGCCCATCCCAAATGTTCTGTGTTTTGCTGTTGCCGCCCATCTCCAAAGTTGCTTTCCAAGTCACTGGAGACATTAATGGGACTAGAAGGAGGCAGGCACAACCTGTCAAAGCTAAAACACAAGAGGTGGCAGATTTGGTACAGAGGCTGTGACACCATTAGAGGGGAAAGGAAAGCTATTTTTATAGGAGTAAACTAAATGTGTTTGGGAAAGTTCCCATTCTTTGTGGCCAAGTGGCACAGAATAGTACACAAATATACCAGTCAACCCTGAAGTGTCCAAAGAGGCTGCCTGCAAACTGCTTACTGGGAATGGTCCCTGCGACAGTCCAATTCCCAGGCTGTACTTAGGAATTGCCTGGAAAAAGTATAATTTAGTGTGAATGAAAAGTGCGCCATGGTCTAGGCCAATAGATTGCTACTACAGATTATTGTGTTTGACCATCCAGGAACATTGCTCAGTACTTTTTGATGTTCTAGCATATAAACATGCCAAGCCTTTCCAGAAGGTTTAAAGTTATGGCACGTAATAAAAAAATTCATGCATTTCCAGTCTTGCTATTGAAAATCACTGGATGTTTAGGCTAATATTTAAGACTGGGATATGAATGATCAATATTAATCAACTGCTTCTAAAACTTCCATGAAGATAAATCATACTGGATGCAGTGTAATAGTTGCACTTTTGACTGAAGAACACAAAACTGTAATTGGAGAGAGAATGCAGATTGATGGATACCTTTAATTCATCTCACTCACTTATCTGTCACTGTTGAGGTAAACCAGCATGTGCTCTGCCTGTACTGTCTATAGAAGATCACTGATTCCTGGTAGCTGTGCTGACAAGTCTTCAAGACTCTTTATATGCAAGCCATCTAGAACAAACTTGGCACATGTAATGTTATCTAGATATATTGCAGTCATATCTCCTGAATACAGAGTGTGTGTAGTCGGAAATAAAACCCGAGAGAATAGGGAGACTAAAGTTGTCAAAACTTTACAATTTTTTTATATGCTCATCCATGTAGTATATTTGGAAGACTCTCCACAGTTAATAATGAAGCAGCGTGTGAAAGGTGACTCAAGATTCAGGCATGAGCTTACTACAAGCAACACACAAGGAGAAAAAACCATAAAGAGGTTTCAAACTAACACACAAAGCACATAATGTGTACAGCAGAGTTAAAAAACAGATGGGAACTGTGCCAGAAATACAAACAATGCAAAGGGACAAAACCCAACAGACAGGCAGGAGGAAAAATATATACAGTATAAGTTATATGAGAGTTGTCAAAAGCATAGAAAATACCTTGTATTTCAAGCAAATATTTAGAAATTAATATATCCTACTAATCTTCAAAAATGAGAAGATAAAGCAGGAGAGGAAACAAATTAGAAAGATAATAGAAGATTTTTTCCTGTTAAAGCTAAACCTGTTTGCAAAGCTCCCACAGGAAAAGACAAAGGTAAAAATATAAACAAACATTGCACAAGGTTTACATGTTTCTTGTAATGAGATGTCAGAACTCAGGTGAATACAGTTAATGATACAGAAATAAAATTGGTCAAAGGAAGCCTATATCTTAGAACTATCTTGAAGTTAGATGCAAGTTTCAGTCCTACAATAGGAGAACAGTAGCTCAGTGTGGAAAATAACTGATCTTGGAGAATGTTTAACTTCCGTAATGTAAATTGCACGTAATTTGTACAACAATGTGCATGGTCTAGCCAAGGGATTATGTCATAAGGAGACATTCCTATAAAATAATAAATCTTAGAAATATTAAAAGAGCTGTTGAAACATAAAAAGAACATGCCAAAAATGCAAAAGTAAAAAATAAAGTTGAAAACCATTCCACGATAGTTGCATAGGTACTAAAGAAATAGCTAAAAAAATGTGTCAGTGGAAGACAACATTTGGATCATGTAATAGCCAAGTCAAAGAGTGACACAGCAGATTTGTTGTGCTGCTGGTGGTGGTGTTTTGCTTTGTTTTCATGGTGTTGAGCTCAGTCTTAAAACATTTGACCTTATTCTTAAGGCATGAGAGTTTTCTTGAAATAGAGGAGCCAAATTACTATATGTGATCAAAATATTTCACATCTTTTCTCAGGCTAAGGAAGTGAAAGATGTTCCTATTCAAACTCTTTTGACAACTACTAATTCTTTTAGAATACGATTGGGTCAAGAAATATCAATTTTTGCAACTTCCTAGACAGCAGAAATAGCCCCGCAGAAGTAAAAGTCTATCTTAGTCCTTGGGAGATGATTGCAGAAGGAAACAAACACACATATGAACCAAAATATAATGTTTGAATCATTTATATTGGAAAAAACTCTTAAGATCAAAGCTGACCATAAACCTAGCACTGCCAAGTCCACCACTAAGATATGTTCCTAAGCGCCATGTCTACACATCTTTTAAATATCTCCAGGGACGGTGATGTAACCACTTCCCTGGGCAGCCTGTTTCAGTGCTTCACTACCCTTTCTGGGAAGAAATTTTTTTCCTGATATCCAATCTAACCCTTCCCTAGCACAACTTGAGGCTGGTTCCTCTTGTTACTCAGGAGAAGAGACCAACACCCTCCATGCTACAACCTCCTTTCAGGTAGCTGTAGAGAGCGATAAGGTCTCCCCTCAGCGTCTTTTCTCCAGGCTAAACAGCCCCAGTTCCCTCAGCTGCTCCTCATCAGACTTGTCCTCCAGACCCCTCACAAGCTTTGTTGCCCTTCTCTGAACTTTCTCCATCACCTCAATGTTTTTCTTGCAGTGAGGGACCCAAAACTGAACACAATATTCAAGGAGGGGCCTTACCAGTGCTGAGTACAGAGGGATGATCACTTCCCTGGTCCTGCTGGCCACATTGTTCCTGATACAAGCCAGGATGCTGTTGGGCTTTTTGGCCACCTGGGCACACTGCTGGCTCATGTTCAGCTGCTGTCAATCAACACTTGCAGATCCTTTTCCTCCAGGCAGGTTTGTAGCCACTCTTCCCCAAGCCTGTGGTGCTGCCTGGGGTTGTTGTGACCCAAGTGCAGCTTTCAGCAGTTGGCCTTGTTGAAACTCATGCACTTGGTCTTGGCCCACTGATCCAGCAGGTCCATGTTTCCTCCTGGTAATTTTTATCCTTTTATGTATTTATTATTTATGTAATTCTAAGCTTTAAATCGGTCTAGTACGGAGGTGTTTCTTATGGAAATAAGAAAGCAGCAGTTGCATAATATATTTAGGTTGGCTTGTTTTGTTGATTTGACAGGAGAGATCATAGAATCGAAAAATCATGGAATCATAGAATATTTTGGATTGGAAAGACAGCATCGTCCTTCACTTAGGGTTTCTGATTTAATCACTGGAGTACAGATCAGATTGAATCTTGCAGATGGGAGTACTGCATAAAATTGTAGGCACCTCTGCTTGTAAAAGTAGAAGCTTATTTATTTTATTTTATTTTTTTCTAGTCTGCTTGTTTCACAAATGATTTCACCCTTCAGCAATATGCAGCTACAAGCAGCTGACTTTGGAGAAGCAATTTTTAATTAAAACCTGTTTTCCCCCCTCCTTTTGTTTCAGTTACCGATTGCCAGGAGGTGTTGATAACCACAGGCCCTTTCCAATACATTCTGAGCATTCTCATGTCCTATCACCTTCCACGGAAATTATGGGTGCTCATCATCTATGATGTGAGACGACATAGATATTTCTCTGGCAGCAGAGCCGTGCTAAATGAAAACTATTCACTGAGAAGTAATCAGTTCTTCATTTAAAAAAAAAATACTTCCAGTCATGAATAATATTGCCCTAAAAATCTAGAAGTACAGAAAAAAAAAGTTCAGTTATAATGGTAAATAACTTTTGACATTACATTCATGATTTAACAGTTTTCAGTGTTTCCTAAATCAACTGCTGACGGTGTAATACTTACGCATTCATAATAATTTACTTCATATTGTTTGAAGGTTTAAGACCTAAGTTTGAGCTAGGATCATGTAGCTAAGTTCAGAGCACTGAATGTTTTTGCCCATTCATCCATTTAAGAAAAAAGCTATTAAGTATAATGTCTTTAAAAATGCTGCTCTCAAAACCACACTGGATCTTTTACATCAGAAGAGTTATTTTCAACATTAGTGTTTTTCTTATATGTATTTGTTAGGTTACACAATGAAAGCCTTCTTTTAGGCATTGATAAACCTGGAGTTTCTTCTTGTTGTTTATCGGCTTCTTCAAGAATCTGGTGAGCTAGATTTTATAGCAACAATTAACAAAATGTTGCTTTCATTAAAAAGTACTTGGCTCAGACCCCATTTGATATTTTGTTCTGAAGATGGCAGAACACAGGACTTGTGTCTATGGTTATCCAGACATGTTACTATCCACAAGAAGTCCAAAATGGTACAAATCCATGCAGGCCTTTCTGCTCTGTATATTGAGATTTGTCAGCCCTGGAAACATACGTGGAGAAAATAAAGTACTTTTACTCCCATCCTCCAGATGATACAGAAAATACCGCTGACCTAAACCCTGCAACAGACACACTGTGAACACTGCAACTACCAAATGCATCCTTCAGTGACTTACAATTAACTAGTAGGCTAAGTAAAATAAATATTTCATTATATGAGGAGGTCTCAAAACTGTTACAAAGCAAAGGCTGCCTTACAGAACAGTGTGTCTGCTGACACAGAATATTGCTGCATAGATACTACTTTATATGCAAAGTGGCTTAGATCGGAAGATGAGGAACTTTCTCCATGAAACTAGGCTACATAAACAAAAGGACACAATTACCAACAAAAAAACAAACCCACTGCATATACCTTCCAAGTGAGGACTTACCCCTCTTGCGTTGGGTTTTCCCTGCAATTCAGCAACCAAACATCTTAATGTACATGTAGGTGCTCAAAGGAATTGTCCAGCACAATGAATGCTAAAAAGTGCTATCTTTTTCTACTTCAGCTAATAAAAAAGTAGTGGTAGCAAAGCCAGCTTTTTTTCATACTACTAAATCAGCAGAGGGAGGGGTCTGTGAGCAGCACATGAGTACAGCAGTGCTGTGCAGGGTGAACAGCAGCCCCTCACAAGGTTCCAGCCAAAACCCAGAATACTTTCTGGTTTCTTGTTGCAGAAAGGTGATACCACTGGAAGACAAAGCTTTAGGTTTTGGCTTCTGTACTGATGTAAATTTTTTATCACACTCTTACAAATATTTAAATATTACTCTGTCCCCATCAGCCCCCTCTGATGATTGTGCAGTGTTGAGAATGTCTTCAGAAAGATGAGGATGTTTCTTCAGAAAGAAAATCAAAGCCAAAAACAAGTAAAAAGGGGGATACTTGAAAGGAATTCACCTTATACAAAAGAGGCAGCATTCTCACTGCATTGTGGTTGCTTCTAAAACAAACTAATTATCTCCATAAGACTCACAATTTCACATACAAAGAGAATGAATGTGGATATCAAACTATTCATGCAAAAATAATCCGTGAATCATCCTACCAAAGGTCATATCAAGGCTCAATACTGGCCTTTAAACAGAGGTTTTAGAAAAATGGTTAGGGAAGCTGCTGATATACAGAAGAAAAACAAAACAAAACAAAACAACAAACCACACTCTATAGTTCAATAAATTATTTATAATATTTATCATTCGACTGGTAATTTACTGCAGAATGCACACTAACCTCCACTCAGTATCACGGTTTTCCATATATAGTGCATAGGCAGAGCATGCTATGTATCTGAGATTAGAAAGTGGCCCTTCAGCCACTAAGCAGGCTTTTCTTTAAGTATATGCATATCCTATTTAAAACGTAAGGGCCCACTTTCTAATCTCCGTCAAGCAGGATGCAGTTAACGGACATCTACAAACATTCAGTATTACAACACATGTGAATCAAGTCATTTCTCAGATATGCAGTGATATATGTCACAAATTTAACATGGACTCCAGCAGTAAATCTTTAGGGTAAGAATAGCCAAGTTGACACTGATGCTCTAGAGGCCTCTTTTCATTTTAATGGACACGGAAGTGAGGATTTATGTGCACAATTCATTTTATGCCTAGCCAGAGTTATTTGTTAAATGACATCAGGAAAGCAGACATCTTTCTAGCAAAATATAACAAATTAGGCAGGAATGAAGCCTGAAGCAACCACTGATAAACTGTAAGATATTAAGGCATTATAAGGCATTATTTCTAGTTAAAGATACCATACTGAAGCACAAAAACAACCTATTCGTTTTCAGGTTCGAGAAGGCGAAAGGGTGATTTTCTGAAATCTGCCAAAACCTTCTCCTGCACGCCCGTGTTCTCGGTTTGTGTAACACCCCGAACACCAGCAAAACATCCACCGCTCCTCATCCACCGACTGCCATCTGCTGTCGGGACTGTCGCCGCAGCGCGGCGAGGCCGACCCCGCTGCCTCACACCGTGGCCCTGCACTTCGGGATGGGCTTTTCCCCCGAAGACTCTTCCACTTCCTTTATGGGTGTTCTTTCAGGTCATCAGTAAATGAAAAGGGGGTTTTAAGAGGTGAAGGCAGACAATAATTCTGGGGAGATGTGAAGTCTTTCACTGGAACAAGGATAATTGTTGGAAAAAGTGATGGGCTCCGGGGGTTTCTCCGCTACCCGTCATTCCCCAGCAAAGTGCTTGCTTCTTGGAAAAGAAATCTGTGAAGAGCTCAGATAGAGATGGGCTTTTGTTATATATACAGATTAGTCAATCCATATTTTTTGGTGGAGGTCAAAGAAAAACAGGAAAAAAGTTAAGTATATGTGGCCCTGACTCAGTGGTGTCAGTTTGGCAGCTTTATATTAACTGTTAAACTTTTAAATCAGTTACTAGTCATTACTGTTTCATCATTACTTTAACAGAGAGGCAATAAATAGAAACTAGATACAAAATCAAACTTTTCTGCTAGCTGTGTCTTGATTTCTTTTTGACAAAAATACATGCCAACATTTAGTTAATTCAAATATATAGTCCTTCCACAGCTAATGCACACAGTTACAATCATTTCAGAAACCTTTTGTGTTATGTATTGCTTAAAATTAGTGATAAACTGTTCTAATGGAAGCAGAAGGCAATTACAGGCAAAGTAAATCAGGAGTCCTTTGAAGTGATATTATGGTTATTATCAAAATTATGTAGGTTTGTTGCCTCATTCAACAGAAGAGGCAGGAAGGTGAATTGTAAACTAGTTTTAATACATACATAAAATATTTCATCTGTAAAAATATGGAACATTATTTTGGATTTTGGACTTCTGAATATTTTAAATTTCGGCAAAAAAACCCCAGATATGAACTCATTATAATTCTCTAGAGTTTCAGTCTTGCAAACATATTTGCACATAAACAACTTTGCTCAGCAGTTGTCTGTAGTAGATATTATAGGTAAAGTTTTGAGATGAGTGTTCAAAATCACTAATAGGAGTACCAAGAATTTCTCAGGAAATTTTTCTCAGTTTGTTGTTAGACTGCTGAACTCATTAAAATAGCAAACAGAAATCATAGTCTCTGGAATAAATTTTAAAGCTCAGATGAGTGGGACAAGTATTTATATTCCTTGTGACAAATTTGTACAGAACTATTTGTGCTTCTGTTTCATGGAAGATAAACAGTACAAAAGACATAATCAAGTCTGTTCTCTAGAGGTATTTACTGTGTTACTTGAAAATTACATTTATATAATAACGACAATGCTATGAATAGCAATAAGGACAACATTTTCTCAGAATTGTCCTTGCATTAGGATTATGATTCAAAATTTTCTAACTCTTCGCAGAAGAAGGTTGGTGCTAACATTTCTTGTCAAATTTATTACGGTGGAATTGTTAAATCACAAGAGTATCAAAACATGCAGATTCTGATATTTGTTGCCAGCAATCTTGATTCAGTTATTATACCATATGCAAAACGATGAATTGGCGATCTGGGAGAGCAAGTTTTCTCCTCTGCAAGGGGGTGGCAAAAGAGAAGGAAAGCAAATGCTGGTTGGAATCACCTCTTCTCTGAGCCACAGGATCACAGGATCCACCACAGCACCCAACCAGGCCAAATGGAACTGCAAAAGCTTACAGCAACCAAAAAGAAACCCAAAAATCCCCACTCAAGAAGGGTAAAAAACCTGAAACCATAGGATCTCTGAAACGCGGAAATTTGTGTCAGGTGCAGAGTTTCTCTAGACTTCCAGCTGTGTTGAAGCCAGAAGTAATCAACTTCTGCGTAAAAAGTCTATACATGTGTTGTATACTACATGTGTTCTTAAAGCTCTCAAATGCCCAGCTGCAAACACAGATTTCGTGCCATGTGGAATCAAGGAAAAGGACTTGTGGGCCTCACTGGAAAGCCGATGGATCTCAGAACTAACTGTGAGATTTTAAAAATTGGGCAAAGATTGTCCTATACAAAAGCAAACTCGGGCAAACTGAAGCTTATTGACTCCGGGGTCTAACAAGGAGAAGCACTAGGCAGCAGCACCAGGGACTGTCCTTGCCAGGGCTGGGATGAATTTACAGAAATTATCAAAGATAACACACAGCACAGTAGGGAAACTGTGATTTGTTTGCCACACAAAGACTATGACTTAAATTTAAGTAGTTGATGACCGCATTTTTTTTTTTGTTAGCCAAATAACAGATGACACTGTAATGTTCACCTCATCAAAACACACAAAGAAGTTTTATCCAGCTTTTGTCAAGGAAACATTTCCTTACAAGCATATGCAAAAACAAGTGCTTCACGTCGAATGTTAAACATAGCTTTCCTGTCAGCTTTCATGTAGTTGTTTTAATGATCTCTTTAGATTAGTATGAATCCTGACAAATTACATAATACAGGGTCAGATTCTTGAAATGACTTTGATACATATAATAAAATGGAAGTTAACAACTATTCCTGGTACGAATACACACCCCACAGTCTTTTACAAGTTTGGGTAACTCTACAAAGCCAGGATCATTACAGTAACTAGAATTTCATTTAGTTGGGGAAGGAGAGGAAAAAGAAGGTTATTTTCTCATTTTGTTTTAATGTATTTACTGTGGACATTGAAATCTCAATATTATGCAGCGACTGCAGAATATATATAAGAGAGAACAAAACAGAACAAGCAGTCTTCTCAATGAGAAATAACAAACCATGGGAGAAAAAGCCCTCAGACAAAACAAAGATAAAATTACACCACCTTCCTTCCATCTCCAATGAGTTGTGCCTGTTAGATTCCAAGCAGATGTACTTAGATGTGTGATTTCAGAAGGAGGCGCTCATCACACATACAACCAAAAGAGGAAAAGCTGTTCCTCACACTGAGAAACTTTTCACACATCTTAAACATGAACAGACGTGAGTAAAGGCAATGATTTTCTTAAACTATAGAGTGATATGTATGCCCATTTATAGTACTCTGTCTTTTTCACAAATAGAGATTCACTCATACACATCACACTTTGTAGGCTGCAACATTTGCTCAAACTACTAATAAAATGATTTGCACTGCTGCACTGGATTGTGATTTGCAGTGGCTGACATGAAAGTGCATCTTCATTTCTGTCAAAACATGATGTGACCCAGACCAAGGCTAGGTATCTCTTGCCAGGTAAAGAGGTGGCAATATCTGAAGCTGCTGCAGGCATTTGTTTCAGAATATGTGCTGATAGTTTTTTTGAACAAAGTAAGAGATACGACATTCTCTACAAAACTGCAGAGTGGCAGCAACTAAAGAGGGAAAGGTAACAAATGTCAGATTCATTAGACTAGCCATTCAAAGCCAGAGAATTTAGAGTAGTACAGCCTATTTCTGTGAGTTTTTACTTCCAGCACTAAGTAGGTTTCAAGTTAAAGAATGATAATTCATGTACACGCACAAAACATTTAGAATTGTAAGATAAAATAAATGTTAAAAAACCTTGGAAAAAATCATAGCTTACCCAATTACAAGATGGTAATTTGTATGTTTAATTCAAAGTTTTAAAACAAAACAATACTGCTCAAAAAAACCCCACCAATTCTATTCCATTTGTAATTTCTATTGTAAATGGATAGTTAAAACATCCTTCAAAATGTCTTGCATTTCCTGTGGAAGTATCTTTCCCTAAGCATGGTTAAACGGCATACCAAACTGTTTGATCTCTAGTCTCTTCTACTTGGCAGCACCTGTGTTTTTCTCTTATTTGGTCAAAAAGCCTCACTTATTAATCTCTCAGATGAGAATCTAATACATAGCTTGTGCTCATTTTGATCTGTGTTCACTAGAGGTAGACACATCAAACTTTAGGGCTTTAATATTGGCTTTTAGCCTAAATACACACAGAACCATTACCAGAGCACAGACAAAATACACTTACCAGGACAGGAACAAAGGTAGCACCGTGATCGCCCATGTTAGCCTACCCTTCATTAACAGTAAGCACAAGCTGCTTTCTACAAAGAAAACTACAGTTTGAAGAATTTTTTTCAGGAATCCATCAGAAATTATCTAACCCCTTCAAAAGCTTAAATGGAAATTTTCTGCTTAAAGAGCGATTCACATATCAAAGCATGTGTTTCAGTCTGATTTAGCGCTTGCTTTAAACACACACCATTTGTTATGAAAGAACAGTAACAATCAATGGCTATACAGGGTGGCTAGGACATTTAATGAGAATATAAAAAAGATTTTCATGGCTATCAAGTCCACTTTGGTAACACAAAAGGGACTTCTAAGTACTTTCGCAAGTCATTAAGTTCTACCCATTTTGAACTGCATTTCCAGTAACAAAACAGTTATTGCAAGGTTGGTTTATGCTGGAAAGAGGCATCAACTTTGGGAAATTATTCTGCAGATATGTAGATATCTGAAAATATAAAACTGTGGTTTTCATATATATACATATATATAAAATTTTAAAATAATATCTGCAACAGAATAATTGTCAGAGGAGAATCTCTGCTAATGTTAAGTGAAGGCAAGAGAAATCTTGTATTTACTTCCGAAGCAAGATCTTTTTATGCTTCTATACAAAGGCTTTATTTCTGATATATCAAATGATCAGTGTCAGTGTGATGCAGTTGCCTGGTGGACGACAGTATTCTTCCTCGGACACTTGTGCAGACTTGATCATGGGCACACAATATCAGACCTGATTTCAACAGCTACTCTATGTTAACAGCTCTATGTTAAGAGCCACAGCAACTGCACTAGAGGATCTGAGAGTGCCACATACACATGAAATAAAGTGCAGTAAAAATGTAAATTTTGAGTGCTGATTTGTTTCAATTTTATGTAAATAAGTGACAGCTTGAGTAAACTGATTAGCTTATGTAAACAGAGTCAATTTAGCATCTCATTTTCATTTAATAAAGTAGTACCACTTGGCATTTTTATACCAGTTGACTCTGGAAAACAAAGCATGAAAACAGCCAGACAGTACAAGAGAGGTACCGAGAAACACCAAACATAACAGCAGGTCTAAGAAGACTGCACTTCACCTACAGCATACATCTAGTACCAAAGTGACTACTTTACAATGAATGCACTACAGGCTTAAATCCAGGCTCTAATACCTGCGTCTACTGAAAATGACAGTACGATGGCTTCCCTTTTAAGGCCATTGTCTTGCTGCAGCAAACAATTGTATGAAAGTGCATAGCCTAAACTTCCAGTCTAAACTAATTTATATGCCGGAATCATAAACCTCAAGTAAAAAGTTCATGTTCTCAGGAATTAGCCTCAAATCTATCTTTTTCACGCTGCCATTCTAGACTAAGTAAAAAAGTGTCGCCTAATTTAAAGTTTATCTACGTCTATAAGCTCTGAAATAGTTTTTACGCTTCCAAATTAGTCTTCATGAATCCTTATGATAATACAGAAGAAATATGTTATTTCATCTTCCTCTTTTATTTTTTATTTCCTTACTTCGCAACAGGAAAACTGAAACTGAAACTTCCGATATCTGAGTTTATCTGCACGGTTTTCAACAGGCTCTTCAGCACACTCAGAACATTTACTTCCACAAGATGGTGCCCTTTCTTAAAAAATCCTACTTTCACGTGGCTAACAAGCTAAAACGCCAAGAAATTATAAAAAGTTCAACTCCACTTTACATGTGCAAGTATTTTCAATGATAGGACACCTAAGTTTGCCAAATAAAACATTTTGACTAGGAAACAAAGAAGAAAAACACTTCACAGAGACTAATTTGCTTGTGAAAATGGGATTTAAACCACTGCAGTCTCTGGCCAGTGATCTCCTGGAAATCCAGCCGAGGTCACACAACAGGTGTCTTGTCCCTCGTTTGCAGAGACGATGTTCACCACGGCAGCAGCAGCAGTGAGTGTCGGGGTGCGGGGCCTGGGTGCTGGATGCCAGGGTGAGGCAGGGATCAGCCCTGGGCTGCAGGCCAGAAGACAACAGCTCCACAGCTCCCATGTGTCCTGGGGAGTTTCATCCCACACCTTTCACGGGCGACACGGGTGGCCTGCACAAGTGTGTGATGGAAACAGGTCTCTTGGTTTCACACTATCAGACTCGGTGTGGGGAGTCTGAAGCCCATTTCTTATGGCCGGTTTTGATCCCGTCACTAAGGAGCTGGCTCAGATGGGTTCCAGAAAGATGAAGACCATGCCGTTTGAGCCTGTAACAGCTGTGATTTGCTCCATGAAAAAGCTTGACTGGCAGCAATGGGGTTATTGCCAGAGCCTGGAACTCCACAGGGTAAGTGGAATTGTCAAAAACAGGTTTTTGATCTATCTTCATTTTGTTTCTTCACTTGGGAAATATAAGACAATTACATGTCTGAATCTTGTGGGAATAAGGTTAACACAAATCAAATAAAGTCGTGAGTTACTCATACGGACATATAAATAACAAAAACACACATAGTAAAGTAAAATATTAATAGACAGGTAAAGTCCTGCTTCTGATGAAAAAGCTAGGCTTCGGTGGGAATTGTAGAAACATGTCTGAAACCTGTACCTCTAGTCCAATGAGGAATATGTCATATTTATTTATTCTAGCCCATTTTCATGAAGTTAACAACAATTACAGATGTTGACATTTGTTTTCCTTGAAAAAAAAAATCTTCCTCTTATGACCTGAACTGCTCTTAGCTATATGAAAAAATCTTTCACCAATAAATAAACTTTAACTGTAAATGGTAACAAACAGAGACACTGTAACAATCAGATCTTCGCAGCAGAAAGTCTACCTGATTGTTGGAGTGCTATGGAACACCAGGTTAAGCAGCAAATAATATGAAATGATGGTAGAAGTAGCTACTGGGAAGAATGAAAAGGTACCTCAAGACTTCTCGGCTATATTTTTATGGAGTGGGAAGTAGAAGTATGCTAGATAGGCAATGGGGAAGCCAGGGAGACAGATGCACTTTCAGGAGCTCTTTTCCCCTTAAAAACACCCTCCCCTTCCTTCTCTACCTGTCCCCATGTTATCCTCTTTCCTTACTAACACAGGGCACACATTTCCTCCCCTGAGGCTGGCAGGAAGGCTTCAGCACAGGACTGCCTCCTTCTCCTAGGGCTTACGGGTGGTTGCAAGGACAGAGATTGGGAGTCAGAAGAGGATCCAAAGACCAATGTCATCTGCTTCTGATGCTGCCAAGGATCAGCCACACTTCTCCTCACAGCATCTCCAGCACCTAAAGGACCAGGAACGTAACTTGCTGGAACAAGTGGGGTTGTCTCCTCTTTCCCCAGGCAAACGCTGGGCAAATAGAATTCCCTCTTAACCAGACTTGTATCGTTCTCTTTGGTCACCCCATACTCATAAAAGAAAGCTACAGAGATTCACTTGCATTGATGGGCTAAGTAATCAAGGGAAAAAAATAAAACAAGAGTAAAGCCACTTTCTACTTCCTTTTTTGTTGTGATGGCTGTAACTTGGATCAGCACATAGAAAACAGTCTGATCCCTTGTATCAATGGACCCAGCCTAAAGAGAAATACAGATTAAGTTCATTTCACAGGAAAGTGCTCCAGGATGCTCTATCCATTGTGCATATAATTTTCCCTCTAGCTGTCCCCTCTCCCTCCAAAGAAAGTATCCAAAAGATGCCAGCGTGTGAAGGGATTGTCACCTGTCTCCAGCCTTACAAATGCCCACTTGAACATGGAATTCAACCAGTACCTCCATGCCCCCATGAGAGCGGTTTTGCCCCAGGCATCTGCCAGTTCCTGAGAGCTGTCACCTCATGCCACAGGGTGCTACTGGCAGTTTCACTTTCCCTCCTGCTGGTGAGGGAATCGTGCTTAAGTGGCTCAGTCTTTCTTTTTGAAAGAAATCTGATGTCAGGGACGCTTAATACAACATCCTTTCCTGATCAATAATGCTCAGGACAACTAATGAGTTGCAGTGTCTCGAATTTCAGCTAACTTGAAGTCTTCGTTAGTTCCAAGCTGGCTGGTCCGGTGAACAGAATGACCCAATAATTATTTGAAATTACAGCATTGATGTGGGCCAGGAAGCTAAGGAAGTTTTCCGAGTAGCTGTAAATGTCTCAATAATTAATGCTGCAGGTGGCTGGTTTCCTGTAGCTCTCTCAATTCTAGTACCAAGAGAGCTCAACTGGCAGGAGACTTTCCAGCTACAGCGTGCAGAAATACTGCGGAAGAGAAACGGGACTTAATATCCCTGCCACCCCCATCAACCCGCTGATGCTGCGCAGACCCTGCAGGTCTCTCCAGCTGCCTCAGCCCGGGTCCCAGATTTACAAAGATACAGAGAAATCACAGAACCCTTTTGTAAACACGAGTGCTGCCAGCTCAGTGAGACAGTGTTATAAGAATTAGGGGAGGAATTCAAGTCTAGCTGAAGTCTCATACCGAGGGGCAATCCCCACCACAAAGTCTATGCTCATTTCCCCCATTCACATCAGAGCTGTGTCCAACTTCATCTGTGGATGATCAGCATTAAAATGCTTGCTGAGATTGTAGTTTCAATTAATTTTGATTCATAGTAGGTGTACCCAAGAAAATGGGAATTAATCAATGGGTAAATTATTAAATCTTCTTGAAAATAAGAATTCAAAGTTCTAGTACGAGGTGGAAAGATTCAGAATTAAGCTTTAGTCCCATGTCTTTGTGTTAAATATGTACATAGCAGCACAGTGGAGTTGAGATGTTTTCCACTATGGAATTGCAAAGATTAATCACAGAAATAATAATTATCTGTCATTTCTTGCTTTAATCTATGACAGTTTATACAGTTCATTTTTCCTGATACGCTGGTAACCAAATTTTCCCCTAAGATTATTATACTGTCTGCAATGAGCATTGCTGATGCCTGAGAATTGATAAGCAAAAACTTGAAGCAAGATTGCTATTTTACAGACATTTTGGGGGTATTTTTTCATTTTAAATTAAATATACTAGAAATAAGAAAGCTTTACACAAGAACACAGGACCTTATTACTTCTTAATAAATTTAAGCAAATGTATTCTATGAAATTAAGTTAAATTAATTTATCTTGAAATATACTATCAATAAAAACATCAACAGTGGAAATAGTTTTGTCTAACATAATGCTACATTTTAAATGTAATTTCTTTTAGCATGGATCACAGAATCTCCCAATACGATTATAATTTCAATTTTCTTCGATGAACATGGTTTGGCTCAGCCAGAAAAACCCTCTGGCAATGTGTTAAGACCATCTCTCTGCAACATTACTGCAGATATGCAGCAGAAGTTGTTTTTATGAAGCAAATGGGGATTTATGGCAATCTTTTAAAGGAAATCACTGACAGGATTTTGAGAAAAACTCTTGTCTGATTTATTTAGTTTCAATACACTGCTACTGTCTGTACCCTGATTGTGCTATGCTTTAGGCACATATAAGCACAATATGTACCATCATTTAGACAGGACAGAGTGGGGGAATAGAATAAACATCAACATGATACGCTCCCCCATGCTTGTTTTCTTGCTTTTCCACATGTAGGCACAGCGAGGGGAAAAAATGAAAATTCTGGCTCCTAATGTTCTCTGAGATTTGTCAATGACAGTTTGCTGTGGCTCACACGCAAAGTGGAGCAGCAGAGGAGACAACTGCAGAGAGAAAATCAGGAGTGTGAAGCCACAGAGACCAAAGCCACAAGGACAGAACAATCTCTAAGCAGCTGGGGAAGAAAAGAGGAAACCAATTAAATAGAGAGCAAGGACAGGGAGTTGGAAGCAAAAAGAAGGTAGCATAAACTTTATTCTTCTCCGTATTTTTGATTAACAATGAAAGCTGAACACGTTTTATTTTTGTAATTGCAGAAATATGGAATAATCTGAAGCTGTACCACAAAATATAAACATTTTTTTATTAGCAAAGTATACTCTTCAAATCAAATGTGGGCCCATGCTTGAAGTTAATGTTCTAATTTTATATATTGTTTTCTGGAGCCTTGGGGGGGGTGGAAAAAAAGAAAGATAGAGAAGTTATTTTTCTAATGCTTAAAGTAAAAGTTCCATGAACCATTCTCCTTCATTCACACCTCTCCTCACTTTCCTTCCTCTTCAAACTGGAAGTACCTTTTACAAGGATAAAGCAATTGGATATGTCTGTTCCTCCAGGGCTGGTGGGGGGCATGTGGATTGCTGTATGCCATGATGCACAGGAAATTTTTAATCCTTTTGGGATGATTTTAAATCATTTTGGGATGCTGTTTCGCATGTGATGCAATGCAAAAGTTACACTGCTCCTAGCCACAATGTTTGAAGATATCTCAAGACAGCGTGATGCAGAATTGTATCCTTTCAAGTCTCATACTACTAGTAGCAATTTTATCGTGTGAGATACTGTGAACAGCTTTTTGGGACAAAAGCCAGAGAGGACAAAGGAAATGCTACAGCTACCATACAGGGAAGATGACAATACATCTCCTGTGACCCTTGCTCTGGAAGAGATAGTAAAAATATACGGTTCATGTCTCCGCAAAGTCCCAGCTATGTTTAGTAAACAGTTCCTAATTATTCCTTCCAAGCTTTGCCTAATTAAAGAGTTTTATTTGATAAGCAACTGCAAAAGTTAATCCAAATTCAGGGTCCAAACATTATGAGACAGCTATTATTAGTAATAATAATTACTGCAGCAGGGTGACATATATAATGAACAATTATTCACTCACTGTATCGCTATTGTTGTTTTTGAAGTGTGTGAAAAAGAGTTTTTTCCGTATTTATTTAATATTGGGTGGGGTACTGATGATTTTTATGAACAACTTTTGGTTGTTGCTTTTTCTGAAAATAGATGAGTATTCTCATCTGACAGCACTTGTTTTAAATGGACACATTTATATCTTCTGTATGTAACATAAATCAATTTCTGATGTCATCATTCACAATTATAATTACAAAATTCACTTTGCATAACTAATAAAATTCCTCGTATCACTGAACATTCCTGTTAATAAGCTCATTTATTAGAAGTCTGTGACAAGCAAACATGGCCTTGGAAATTTCTATATTTCCTCCAGCAAAAATTCAGGGAATAGTAATATCACCATTACTTCCAGATGTTAAAATCAGCATATTCAAAGTGGAAATATTATGCAAAGATTTGAGTGTGCTTGTTATGAGTTGCTGGCAGTATGTGGCAGTTGCCTTTACAGAATTTCTGGGTATCTGCCAGTAGCAGTCGTAACTGATGCCTTTAAAAACTTATGTGTTTTCATTTTGTTCCTGTTGTACTATAGAATTTCAACAACATTATATAAATCTGTGACTTTTATACGGTAGATCTTTCACTTAATAAAGGAAACATTGCGGGAATGGCATCTAAAATTAGATACTGGAATAACAGTATTTTATGTATGACTCAAAATGGGATGACTAAAAGTGGGGGTGTTCTGGCAAGGTGGTTAATGTACAACCAAAAAGGAACCGATTAGAGGACTCCCAAAAGCACCTCCATTAAAGCCAGGTATGGACTTCAAAAGCACAGCTCTTTAAATTTAGCCGAAGAACTGGGCAAAGACATCTCAGATCCCTTTTTGTATCACAGGCAAGATCCTCACAGCTGAAGTGCCTCAGAGCTCTGCCCTGCTTCTGTCTTCTCTATCATTTCCTCCTGTTCATCATCTCTCCTCTAGCACTGTGTTTTGTTTGGTTTTATTTTTCCCGCAGAAGCAGCTTTGTGCCAAAACCTTGTGGAATAATGTCTTTGCAAACTCAAGTTTGGACAAATCTGAAAATGTATGTGAAATTTAACTAAGCACTTTGTTAATTTTGGTTGTGGAAAAACAAAAGGGCAAAACCTGCAGATTCTAGATATAAGATATATATTTGCTTCATTCTTTTCTCTGGCACTGTAGTATATACATATGAGACTAGAATTAAGATGCAAGAACACTTTGCTGTTTAGAAATTAAAAACCAAAATAACTTACCACATAATTTGATATGTTCAGTCGGAGTGACCAGAATGAAGAGGTTTCAGCCACCTCTACTTCGGACACAACGTGTGGCAGTACCTAGAAGGAATTCTATGGGCAGATCTGTGTAGCTGATCCTAGTGGTCTCTTTATAGACTTACTTTCTAACAATATCCTGAATTCGTTATTTTAGAGCTTGAGGCATCTCCCCTTCCTCCAAATGATTTATCTGCTAAATTTGAAAATTAATCAGAAAATGGATTACTGGTGTAGTTTTGCCTTTTCAAGTGATATGAGGAAACAAGATTTATTACATGTAAAGAGACCCTTGGCAAGCCAGAGAACATTACTCTTACTTTACAGTCCCTAACTGGTGCAAAATCATGTCATGTATCTATTCAGGCAGCCAGCTCATTCAACAGAACACCAGCCTGCAGACTGCTTTCCAAATTTAGCTGAGAGATAAACAGCAAGGAAAAAAATATCCTGAATATGGGATGCAGATAATAAAATAGCAATCAAAAATGTAGCATATTGGAATTCACCTTATAATTTTTACCACTTCTAGCACAGAAGGAAAGACAACAGAAGTAGCAGGGATGATAGCACGAAAACCAGATAACAGACCTTTCTCCCTCAGAGTTTGGATTTAACCTACTTTTTTTAAGATGCTTTTGTTTGTGCTGCTGCTTCTTGACAGCAACAGCATGACTATTTTTTCCCCCATTTTATACAGCTACTGAATATCAACAGCAAGAGTTGTTTCACTTGGTAGGACAGTTTTCAGAACAACTGATACTTGACCTTTACTGTAAAGCGCTCTGTCTTCCACAGATGGCTACAGATCAAGTACTTTTAATTTTCAGTACCAGCAACCTGGCCTGAATTAATTTAATGAGACTAAATAATGTTTTATCAGATTTATCACATATCCAGTGAATCCAGGAATGATTAAGCCTGGCAGTCATAAGCATTTCAGGAGCCTGACTAATGTTCCTGTGAACAATAGTTCCTTCATTATCTACAATAATCCTTACTATTAATAGTGATCAATGTCAGGTGTTTCATGTGGTGTTAACCAAAACCTGTGCCGCATATCTTCTGGCCAGACTTGCATGCAAAGTTTCAACATTCCACGAAATACTTTTAATTCAAAAAGAATCACTCTGGAATTCAAGCTTTAGTTATCTGTTACTCTTATTAAATCTCCTTAATGGTGTATTTAAATGAAGGTTGACATACACATTTGTCATGAGGGAGTGATTGGGGGTGGGGGGCACTGAGCGCATCCATCACAACATTTGCATAGGTTTGACCTATACTACTCTGATTTTTACACTATGATTTTTTTAAAACATGAAATAAATCCACTTATAGCTTTTTTGTTTCGCTATGTAAAATTTGTCCAATTTGTCTCTGATCATGGGCTTCTTCATCCTATTGTTTCCTCACATTCAACTATCTCATGTCACTGGACATAAGACCTTGAAGTTCAACAGTGACTAACTCTCTCTTTTAACAGCTAGACGTCAAAAACAAAACAAAACAAAAAAAACCTGCCAGGTGCTTATACAAGTAACTTGGAGGCACCTGGTCACTGGGGTGGAATCCAAAACCCTGTATTAGGCACCAAGGCTTCACAGAGTGCACAGGAAATTAAGTATCTCAGAATAGCATCCATAAATACAGACCTGCTGACTGGGAAGTTACAAGATCTGTGAAAAGACTGGCTCCTCCTTAGTACTAATAACAGAAGTGTAAGGCAAACCGTAAGTGCCTTGCCTATTATAATGCCGTCACTGAAAGGTTTAAATTTAGGAAGAACAGAGGATTATTCACAGTCTGTAACCTTAACATTTAGCCAGCTAGTTTTCCTAACGCTTCCTCTATAGATCTTCCTCTGACCTCCAGGTTATGTATTATAATTTAAATGAACCACACGCTTAAAGGAGGGTGGTTTAAAGTTGTAGAGTGATAAACCTATAGGAAGTTCTGATGAAACTTGGAAATCTGTTGCAGCCCATCATTTATTAGGACAAGGGGGGCAGAAAACAGCTCTCCCCTAGTGCGTTAGCGTAAGCTGTTTCATTTCCTATGGTCTATCATAACAATTCTCTAGGCTGCAAAAGGCCATCATTACTGATCACACACTGCCAACATACCCTGAGACATCTGTAGTACATTCCTGAATTTTGTTAAGACAGACTTGGTCTAACATTTTAAGCACAACTGTATGGGCTTCTTTGGAAGTTGCCTGTTATTTCTGGGATATGGTGAGAGAAAGCAGACAAAAGGGTGTTTTCTGAAGTCCTTCTGAACTACTCTGAGAATATCCAAAATGCTGCATAGATCTTCAGGCTTGGCAAGCGGTTTTGAAGCAGCTCTGAAGAACCATCAAGGAAATCGTATACATCACTCTGACTTGGTTTTGATTCTCTGACAGTTTGCTGCTTCATGGAGATATACTGTGGTGCATTCCAAGGACTCAGCACTTCCTAGTCCTTTTTTAATTATTGGCAGGCCAGATTTCATCTGTAGGTCCCTGCATAATTTTTAGGTATGAGGTATGTGGACAAACAATACGCTATCATAATGTGATTATACTGAATTGAATTCACGTCCTAATGGCAAAAACACACAGCCTAGCTGTGAACAAGAGCTCCCAAATTCAAGAAGACAGCCTTAACTTCCAGGCAAATGTGTGTTCAGCATGAGAGGTCCTGCCATGGCTCTTGCTGATGCTGGGACTGCAAAACAATATAAGCATCCAGAAACATGGCTAGCAAGATGAACCTTGGCACAAAGGCACTGTAGGAATTAAGGTCACTTGGCTGAAAGATGGTTAGTTTAGTGGTTTTCTATAGGATTGTAGCAGCCCAAGCAGCAGGTGCTGGAACTGTCAGGCTGCCCCTTCCCAGCTGGCCAGCCTGACCAGGCTTGTGCTGTGCTCCGGCTCACCCATGTTCCATCTGAGAGGTTCTTGCAGTTGTGCCTGCATTGTAACACAGCTTCTCTGGGCAGGATGCTGAGGGGCCCCTCTCACAGCTGCTGGCAGTTTGTTGGCTAGGTCATTCAGTTAGGGTGACATAGCTATGGATCCAAGCTGAGAAGAACTAAAACGCCAAATGTCATTTTCTGACCTTTAGACTACTAAATAATAGCCTGTCATCTCAAAAGATAACTGAGTCCTGAATAATTCTGAGAAGCACTAAGTCATGTGTATGCAGAGAAATACCTGGTATGTAAGATTTCCTTCCAGCTGTCTCAAGACTTCCGGGCCAGCATGCAGATGCATCAAATCACTTTCCAGAGCAAGATCACTTGTGAAACTAATCCTGAGACTCAGGCTCTTGGTTTAAGTCCTTCGAACTGCCCATCTGAAGATTTATACAAATATGTAGCTACTGTTCATCTGGAGAACTTGGACAATTTAATTAAAAGATTGCATTGGATTACAGCTAGAAAGGAAAAGCTGATCAATTATAAGGCATATGTGAGGAAGCTTAGGTACATGCCTTGGTGATGTTAGCTCTTCTCAAACTCCTCCTGTCTGCTCCAGACAGGCAACGACACTGGCAACTGCAGTTCAAGCTTTATAGCATGGAGCAAGCAGGAAGAAGAGGAAGAAATATTAGACAACAGATTGGCAGAGGCCACCAGGACTGACATTGCTCGAAGAAAGACCAGCAGTATTTCATAATGGAAACTGATGTTTCTTTAGACCGCATAAGCCTAATACTGTTTTTGAGCTTTTTATTCTTGTTGTGTTTGATTTTTTCCTGGTGGTGGGCCTGAAACTGCTTTTATAATCAATAAATCAGATTAATCTGCTAATGAAAAAATTGGCTCTGAATTACTAGCAAAATTAGAAAAGTTGAGCTCTATCCATTCCCTTACTAGATCAAAAATGAAGTGGACGACTCCGTGTATGTATTATACTCACTCCATAAACAGGCATTGCTAAACTTTTTACACTAGAGGGCACTTTGCTTATTCCCTTGTATTTCATAGAATTAGTGCATTATAACCTGTATGGAGTTTTCTGCAGTATTTGAACTCCAGAAGCTTTTATAATAGTGTTGTTGGCTTTTTGCAATAAGCACATTAATGTGAATATCAATTTCAGTGAGTACATATCTGAGATAACTCTGCAGATCTTAAATTGCAGAGGAAAAAGTAGGACAGACGCCCAGTCTAAATCCTTTCAATGACTTTCAGGGTACTGAAGCCATTGAAATGAAACCATGATCTTAACTATTTTTGTGCTTATATTGCTATGCTAGTATATACTGGCTGGAAATAAAATAAACATGACAGTATCTTACATAATTTGTAACAGAAAATTTAAATTATTATTTAATATTTAAATATATAATACTATATATCATAATATACAATATATTTATATACTTTATCTATATGTATGTATTTATACAATATATAATATGACAATATTAAATATTTTAAAATTATTTAATATTTAATTTCTCCACTATAAGGATGGTGAGGCACTGGAACAGGCTGCCCAGAGAATCTGTGGATGCCTCATCCCTGGAAGTGTTCAAGACCAGGTTGGATAGGGCTTTGAGCAACCTAGTCTAGTGGAAAGCATCTCCCCCATGGCAGGGGGGTTGGAACTAGATGATCTTTAAGGTGCCTTCCAACCCAAACCATTCTATGATTCTATGATATTATAACCTAAAAGAGTTTAGCTTATATTTTGCAGAGTAGAGCAGCTATTGGGCTCAGAAGATCAACTCCTGTCTACTCTACTGAGAGAAGACCAACATTCACAAACATATACCAGGTAGTTTACTCATTCTGCTATCATCTTGTGCAAAGAGATATGTACATTGCTGTCTACAGATAAGTGTTCATACAATGAGTAAGTCATACGACATGGCAATTCCATTACTACATTTCTTATGCTGCCTTTTTATGCAGCAGCTATAAACAAGGCAAGTATCAAGGTCAGACTAATTAAAATGATGTACATATCCTCAATCATTTCATAGATGACAATTATTTTAAGACAATCTGCTCTCTATACAATAACTCCTACGGTAAGTAGTCTTCTTGACAAATCCAAGGCCTGTGCATTGACCAACAGTTTTTCAGCCTCAAGGTCCTGAATATCTGGAGTAGAAGTAGACAGAGAAACCTAACACAAGACACCATACCGGATTCTCCCCTCGGCCTGGCAGGCTCCACACTTCAAACCATTAAAACTACACTGTTACAATATCTGTGGATAAGTATATAAACCTGAGGAGCTAAGGACTCAATCCCACACCAAAGGAAGGACTTCCTGCAGAAGTGAAGACACTTTCAGAGTTATGCATTCTTCCATTGAAAGCCATTGTTGACTGGCACACATGCCCTGCAGCAAGGTTTTGACCTACTTGAGAACAGGCATTATGCCATCCAAACAGATGGGCAAAAGCGTAGACAGTCAGGAGACCATGTTTGTACATCAAGCATGGATGACGAGGGCATGATTCTCAGCTGAGAACATCTAAATAATTGTTCATTCAGAGCTTATGCTTCTGTCACAGAAAGTAATGTGTCACCATTAATCAAGCTTGGAGTTCAATGCCCTTTAGGAAAGGCACTGTAATGTAAGGTGGATATAATCACCTAGATGGAACTCTGGGAATGACTATGCTGCAGCACAATTACAAAAAATGGTTCACTTCTAGTCTCACCTCTGCTACAAACTCCATAAAAGTGACCTTGAGCCATTCAGCCACACTGTTTCATTCCCTCTCGTTTTACCAACACAAACTTACATACCATACAAGCAACATCGTGGGTATAAATCAATGTGTGCAAAGCATCTACAACAAACAGAAATGGGCACGCATCACTATCACTGCTTTATCATTCAAAACCCTTATGTGAAATTTTGGTCCAACAGGTAAAAATCTCCATTTGTGGGCACCACAAATTTCACATGGCTAGACCTTATATTGTTTGCCTTCAGTATCATGGGGATTTTATTTTTTGAAGATTGTGAGCAGAAGTGAATATAATTCCAAACGCTTCCACTTTGTCGTTTACAATTTCACATGCTTCATTGACTTTCAACTTGATCAGCATGCAAAATATAGATGAGTGGGTATAACAAATGATTCCAGACTAATGCCAGCATTAATAATAGTCACTATTTATGTACTAATTTGTGCTAAAACTGTTTTGAACAAGAAGCAAATAGAAAAGACATATGTTGTGTACATATTTTTGCAAACCAGACACATATTAAGCAGCATATGAAAATATTAGGTACTGTACAGGAACAATTGGCTGTATTAAAATTGGTCCTAAATGCTCATGGCAAACTTTTAGAAATAATGTCTGCGTTGTTATTAGAATATAAAGCCCAAATTTCTTTATCAGTGCTTGTAGACATGCAACTTGTGAGTCAAGACATAGCTATCTACAAAGTAAGATCTAAGCCTGAATTTCAAAAAAGTATCTACTGATTTAGGACACCCAGTCGGAGAATATTTTCCCATATGACCTTCATAAAGTAGTTCGTGAGCAATGTCTGAAAGTTAAATCTGCTTAGTTCACTAGCCTCAGTAGCTTGAATGGGATTATTTATACTGCAGGTACTGTGTAATGCCATGCAGAGTTATTCAGGTATTTTAGCACACTTACAAGCAATCAACTTTTTGAAGAACTCCTTTTGTACTAATTATTTCCTACCAACTAGGTGCTGATGGAAAGGATATTGTCCAAATCCAGTGCAAGTTGTTCTGAAATTCATTTAAATTGTTCTGGGATAAATCAATTCCCAAAAGCACTTCTCAGAAAGGCTACAGTATGTTAAATTGGTTACCACGGTAATTACCTGTTCAAATAAACTGTCTACTAGCACTTAAGTTTCAAGAAAATATACAGTATTGATTTTAAAATAAGTGTTGCAAGATATTTTAAAATAAATGTGCTGTGCAGTCTAAAAACATTTCTAAGAAACCTGCCTATTTACCAACTGATAGCATTGTAGCATTTTCAACATCTAGTCAAGGTTAACTAAATTCAGGGAAAGGAGTCATCCTTCAAATATGTGACATGTATTTATTATCCAATTCACAAAGGTTTCAGTGCAACAAAGCAGCAATGAGCCTTTACAATGATTAAAATGTCAAAAGAAAAGCTAATCAGTCATGCTGTGAATTTTCCCCAAATTATAACCACCACTGTTGTACTCTCACAATTCACTGTTGATGACACAGGAGGTCCAACATAGAGGGCATGCCATGAACTCTTCTGTGTAATTTATATAGTCAGGAGTCATTCTTGGGGCATTGTTAAAAGTGAGGTACACAGGGAGATGTGTAACTGCAACTATTACGGCTCTCGGAAGGTCACTTACTTGTAGCACAAATTGGAATGCAGCCTTGCAAACAATGCAAACCATCAGAGGCAGCACAGTGTTCCTCTCCCCCATCACCTTCAGCAGTGGATGACGTCTTTCTCAGGGCATTGCTCTAAGCACATTTCCTGTTGAATGAGTTGTTCTTTCTGCTTCTCCCTCCCTGAGGCACACAATGCCTCCCAACATTTCCCTTGAAAACCGTGGCTGTGCTTCTTGCAGTTTGGGTCTGTGTCTTACAGGCACAGCTTTGCTTTCTCGTCATGTCTATAAGCAGTAGGAATGCAAATATAACTGCATTTTACTATCCCCATTCTCCTGAGATGGTCAGTTATAAACAGTATGAATGTTGGTTTAGGAAATAATGTGATAATAATGTAAGTCCTTTAAAAGAAGAAATGCAGGAGTCATGAGCATGTAAAGGAAGTAAGCAAAAACTTCCTCGAGTTGGACATGTTTTCCCTTTTGATTATTGGTTCTAACATTGCCTTATTCTGTGCTTATTAATTACAGTTACTCTAATAATGACAGGAGGCTTCAAGCTATTCCTAGATTCCTGGTTTAGACATACTATATATATATTTTTTTAATACAGGTTTCATAAATAATATTAAATAGATTTTTAATAATGATGCGTCTCTGTTACTACTGCATAATCTCCCTGTATATGTATGCATTTATAAACAGATTCAGAAAGATCATACGTAAGTAGGAATATTTTTCATTTCTGTTCAAAAATAAATACATACCCAGCTCCCACTAGCAAGTGGTATAACTAGAAAAGTAAAGATTATTGAAACTGTTCTTCATGCATAACATAAAGTATTTACACTCCTTTCTGAATGCACATGAAAATGAGCTTATTTTGTTTTTAAGAGAAATGTCAGTCAAATCGCTAGCTTGAAGCAAGCATGTCACTTTTATCACACATTATTAGTAGCTTCATAGCGTGCATGGCTTTGGCTCATCATGTCTGAGAACAAATCTCTCTAAGAAATGAAAAACATAAAAAAAAGCACTGTTGTTATTTCTTAACAATTAAGAATCATAGCAGAAGCACATGAACCCAACTTTCCACGCTAAATGAAAAACACCTGAAGTTCCAGCCCAAAACACTTGGAGATGATTTGCAAAGGGCTTCCTCCCCTACCATCTTCTCTGAGGTTAATCCGATGGACTGCCTTAGAGATTTTCTAAAACTGCCAACACGTGGCTGTTGCTGACAGGAGTTCCCAGCCAAGATGCACTGCAAGAATTACTATAGTCTGTGTCCTTAGAGGATCTCCCACACTGAATATCACACACTGCTGTCCTGCATTGACTTCAGAACTGTGCTGTTTCGCTGGGACAAAAACCAGTGCTCCTAATATATGGAATAATCTATTCCAGACAGTTTAATAATAATATCTTCAATATCTTTCCCAATACTGTGCATGATTTAGCTGACAGATGCCACGGTGCATGTAGCTGGCCTGGGATGCTTATGGAAAAGTATTATGAATTATAGAAGGATTCCAAATGTTGGATGGCCTATGCAGACCTCAACATCTCATAACAGTTCCTGCCCCCCTTGTGAGATATTAAACTCGGCTATTAATTTTACATTTATAGAAATATATTCATTTACTTAAACTCCTTATCTAGTGTATATTGCAAGTAAACAGTCCTATCACTTTTGGGTGGTGTTGTTTATTCTCTTGAAATAATTATTTTCACACAAAAGCTCTTAAGCAATATGTTTGTAAAAACTGCTTTCCTTTTAGTGGACTGATAGCTTAGGGCATTAAACTTTTAAATAAAATGTTCAACTTTGTCCTTTTGATAAGATATACAAAATGGTGTCTTCACCATAGATTCTGTAAAATGAGCAACTGTTTTTCCTCTAATGTGTTTAAAGTATATTTCCCAAGAAAGACTAAAATACATAATTGTTTAAGAAAAGTTCTGGTTGGAATTAAACTACTGTAGTAGAAAAGAAGGCTAAAAGTTCAAAATATGAGCTATGGGCTTTCTTTCCATCTTTCCATCCTTAAATCTCTTCTCCAATATCTACACTCAAATTCTTCTAAAGGGTGAAAACGTTTGTTAAATACAGTGACGGTTTTGCACAATTAAGTTTTAACAATAAGGATATTTGGAGACAGAGCTTACTAACACATCTGATATTTTCCGGGTTGGATACCACCAACATAAAAGAAAAATAGGCAGTTGGTTCCTATGTATAGCTAATGCCTTCAAAGGACACCTCATTTTTCAATTAATTTCTGCTGTGCTCAAAGTCCTGAAAGATGGCTGCAAATTTGAATGCTATATACCACCATATTTAGCTGTAGTGACACAGACAAATTATTCTGGTATGTCTAGCACTTACAATAACCACAGAATCCTGGAATGGTTTAGCTTGGAAAGAACCTGTAAAGATCATCTAGTTCCAACCCCCCTGCCTTGGACAGGGACACCTTTCACTAAATCAAGTTGCTCAAAGGCCCATCCAGCCTCACCTTGAATACTTCCAGGGATGAGGCATCCACAGCTTCTCTGGGCAGCCTGTTCAAGTGTCTCACGAGCCTCAGCATAAAAAATTTCTTCCATATATCTGATTTAAATTTACCCTCGTTCAGTTTAAAACCATCACCCCTTGTCCTGTCACTACAGGCCTTGGAAAAATGTCTCTCTCCAGCTTTTTTATAACCTCTCTTTATATATCAAAAGGCTGCAACAAGGTTTCCCTCTAGGCTGAGCCAAGTCTCTCAATAATCTATGGGGCTATACAGTTATTCAGAGCCTCTCCAGTTCTTATACACATCAAATGCCTCTCTTTCTCTTTGAGCTTTTTTGATACTACTGGAGAGAGGAAGGCACAAAAATGGAATGTAAAGATCCAGATCCATGCTTCAGCTTCTTCTTCGTGCCTTACTCTCCTCAGTGATTAGTATCAGAATTGCTGTGAGTTTTTGAGGTCTGTTATTGCCTACAGGTTGTCCCATTTTTTAATTCACATTCAATGTTTCTGCGTGCTCCTTTCAGAGTGACAGAACACTCACAAGGATCCAGTACTGTTATTCGCAAGTGACTTAATCCTTTCATGCCATTTCCTGGAAGTGACACACCAAGAGCAGCTTTCCACATCCCAGTCCTCTTGACATTTTATCCAGAGCACAATTTCTCCACCATATCCTCTCTTCCAAATCACCTCCTTTCAGTTGTCTCCCTCCTACTTCGCTTTTCCTTCTACTGATATAAAAACACTGGACCATAAAGGAGCCTTCTAATACTATAATCTTGCACTTACTCAACGTGTATTTCAGTATTGAATCCATACCGTGTCTCCATGAAAAAAAAAAGCCACGAGGGGGGAATTAATGTGCAACAGAATGTCAGACGATTAAATCAGTGGTGCAAGGATAATCAGGAAGAAGGGGAGAATTTGACAAGGCAGAAATTACCATTATCCCTTTGGACATGGGTTCACGTAAGGGAATAGGCTGATGAGCACAGAGCAGCTCATCAGCTTCCTGTGTTAGTATCACTGTGAAAAATCCATTTTTTCTCTTTGGCTGCAGGCTGTTTTCTTTGCATACCTTTCTCTTGTTGGCCAGTCAGAAGTATGTCCTAATCCTTTTTCAGACTTCTTTTAGACTGAATTTCATCCAGTAGTTAAACTCCTTGTACACCTCTGAGAGAAACTCCAGGTATCAGTAACACCAGAAATGCCAGTATAATTTAAAATGACCTTAGTAGTTCCTTTAACTTGGAGCAGACTTATCCAGCAACTTGTGAACTCAACGCAATTTTTGAGTGCTGTGATTATTGTTGGAGAGATTCTCTCATAGCAAGTGATAGGACAAGAGGAAATGGCCTCAAGTTGCACCACGAGAGGTTTAGATTGGATATTAGGAAAAAAATGTTGCCGGAATGGGTTGTCGGACATTGGAACAGGCTGCCCAGGGAAGTGGTGGAGTCACCATCCCTGAGGTGTTGAAAAGGCTTTTAGACGAGGTTCTTAGGGACATGGTATGGTGCTAGAGTCAGGTTAGGTTATGGTTGGACTCAATGATCCTGAGGGTCTCTTCCAACCCAAACGATTCTATGACTCTGATATTGGGAGCCTGAAAGAGAGGACCAAGAACACTACTATCTCTCCACTAATCTCTCTCCTTGGGCAAGTGCCCAAGGCAATTTTTTATTTATGTTTCAAAATACAGCCATTACTTCCAGGGGGTTTTTTTACAGGTAACTCTAATGCTTACAATGCGCAGAATGGGCATAGGTTAAAACAGATGGTTGCAAGAAGAGACATTTCTTTCAACTAGAATGAGGACTTCTCTATACCATCACAATGTACATTAATAAGCAGAATAATGAAGGCCAAAGAAATAGGAAATAAACAGTAGTGTT
Source organism: Pampusana beccarii (assembly GCA_013399365.1). Classification (NCBI taxonomy): domain Eukaryota; kingdom Metazoa; phylum Chordata; class Aves; order Columbiformes; family Columbidae; genus Pampusana; species Pampusana beccarii. The sequence goes on from VWYH01002063.1 coordinate 299,432, forward strand.
TGCAGATGAACTGCAAAAAGTATGCCTGACACTTCATAATTGCAAAAAGCATCCACTACATGTGTGGAGAACAGCATTATATACACAAGCTGCCTAAGCAAAGCACTGATGTACAAAAGTGAGGTCATGTAAGGCTTAGAAGCCAGCTGTTGATCACTTAAGTGCAAATAAATAATTTCAGTGGAGAAAAATGTAAAAAGCTTGTTTGATGGAGTGAGGAAGGTAAAATAAATTGTGAATTTATGTCACATGACATCGTGCAGACACAGCAACAGAGGCAGCACTGCTCCATTTAAGCAGAGGGGTTTTTTATAAGATTTTCTGAGGGATATTGTTCTGTCCAAAAAAATAAACCATTTTGTATGAACATAGATTTTCAACATTTACTTCACTTGAACTTGGAGCAGAAATGTCACACAGCACTTACTGTTGAAATACTCCATTAACATTTTTCCAAACTAAAGATTTTGGATTTCTGCAAACAAAATTCAAAGGATATTTCAGATACGCTTTTGAGTATGATAAATACAAATATTTTAATTTTAAAACTGAGCATTTTAATTGACCAAGTACTTCTGTAAGCGTAAATTTGCAAGAAAGGTTAAGATTTTAGTCCCTAAAATGTTAACCTTACAAGACTGTTCAGATTACAAACTTTTCTGTCATTGATGTTCTACTTCCTGCACAAGTCTACTCTTCAGGATTTTCCCATCAAAACCCAAAGCTAGTAAATGTAAGAGTAAAGGTGTGTTTAATAGAACTAGAAATTGCTATTATGAAGAAAGAGCATTTCCCTTCTATATGGTTTAACTTCCTTAAACCAATCTCAGAATTCTCTTTGGAGGCAGTAACTTGCTAAAACAAGAAGTCTAAGGACAAATAATCTGCTTGAAATTACTGTAGTACTCCCTGCCTATTGTAAAACTGTGTAGATGCATGAGTAACACACATCCATCCATATTATGGTAGCAATTGAATTTTTTTTTCCAGACAACTCTACCTAAATTTGGTCTTGAATATTTTAACTGTTAATAAGACAAAGAAATCTAATTAAGGCCTTACAAGTTTCAAAGCTAAACCAGATGTGTTTTATTACATAGAAAGAACATCTGATTTATCTTTATGGAGCATGTCAAATCTAGAGAAAGTGCTCTTACTTTTATGCTACTTAAAAGAAAATTCAAGTAAGGTTTTAGGCTGTGAACATACGTAGTTAAATCATTCTTGGTATGTATAATATTACTAAGTTAGCATTTGATATTCACCCATCCTTACACTTACTCCAAATACTGTATTTGGTAATAGAAACAACAGAGAAAATGAACGAGTAGTTAACTGCTAGCGGATTTTGAGACATGCTATAGTTGGCATAAGATATCTCTTATTAACTCATGATTTGCATTTCATCATTGCTTCTTAATTATAGACACAAAGCGGGGCCGGGAGAGGAGACTGATTTTCTCTGACAATCTCTTTCACTGAATTCTTAAGACATGCCTTATTTTAAGATAAAGTCATCTTTGTTTTCACAGTTTCCCACAAATGTGCATCACATACATGGTCTTTCCAGCTTCCACAGAAACACTGTTCCCTCAGACTGTCTTTCTGAAAAGGGCAGAAAGATTAAACATATGGCATAGTTAAAATTAACAATACAGACCAAAGTTTGCAGACACTCTGCCTACTATTTTTAAAGAGAGCCTTAGATCCCTCTGCATCCTCATGCCAGTGGGACAGCATCCTCTTGGAGCTGCCAAGAGTTTGGAAGTTTCAAATTCATTATCTCTAGTCACACTCCTCAGGTTTCACCAACAGACATGAGCTACTGGCCAAACATAAATCCTTACTTCAAAACCCCTGAGAGTCTATCATAATTTGGACTTTGCAGGATTGTTTTTGAACTACCTGAACTTCTCTTGAATCAGTGGTATGAAAGCAGAACACAATTTTTTTGACAGTATACAAATTAGCAGTTCACATCTACCAGGTTATCATGTAGGGAATATTTGGTTTTCCTAGTATATATTTATTATTTTGGTATACATATTGTATTTATTTCTAATGTTTTACCTCTTCAGGTGTTTTGATTAAAATATTGGCTGTCATTTGATTGCTGGATCCTAATTTTGTTGTATTTTGGCAACAGCTGGCTTTCAAGTAAAGGATCAGAAACTCAATTTCAGTAGAAGCTGCTTACCTCAACAGCACTTTCCCACTTTTATCAAAAATCACTTCTAAAAACACTCTAAATGTATATTATTATCTCTAGCTATATCATAAAATATAGCATGTCTTTCTCTGCAGAGAAAAGCAGATTTTTTTATTTACCTGAATGGTACAATTCAGGTTGTCTAATGAAAGCACAGCTGTGAAGAGACCATGTAAAATTAAGATATCTAGTCAAACTAAACCTGTCTTTTCCCAAAATAGATTATTTCAGAAAGAACTAACTTGGATATAAATTTCTACTTGAAAACTATACTTAAAAGCCTTTCAGGTAACAAAAGAGGTTTCTTGGGTTTTGAACATATATGAATTGGACTGCTTGTAAACTTCTATTCTTCTACAGTGGCAATTTCCTCTATGGCTAGTCACCAACAGTTAAATCTAGTCTAACACATGTTTTCCAAAACAGAATATTTCACTGGATAAAAGCCCAGAACCTTAAATAAGGTTGACAGAACTTTTGAGATGTTGTGTTAAACCTTCTTTACATGAACAAGTCAGTGCCACAGCTTCTGAAGTGACAAACATATTGTTAAAAAAAATTAGACTTCTGATTTCTTTCTAAATATTTTTTTCAAAATAATGGTTGCCTCACTGAGGATCAGGAAAATGCTATCACCATAACTTCATCATACACAGAATTACCTTTTAGTAGCTTTTGTTCAGAAGCATATTTGTTTACCACAAAGTAATCCTTTTTTCACTTTAACAAAATTCAGTGCAATGAATACTTCACATAAATGCCAGATAGTTCAGTGCGTGTGTTTGTATATATATGTGTAAAGTGCATACTTTTGCCACAGTCTTCTTTTAGAGAGGTAAGCACCACATTCATTATAGAAAAGCAGAGTGGAAACCTACATTTTCCGAATTTCAACTGTGGCATATTACTTGTTTGTTCATAATTCAAAGTATTCACTGGAGAAAAAGTGTGAGAGAAATATTGTTCCTCATTATCCTCTTCACAATTGGAGGAAAATTGTTGTTACAAACTGGGAAAGTGTTGCTTGCAAGTTAAAGCAGAAAAATATTAACATCTTAAGTAATTCACTGTATAATCAGCTCCAAGGCTATGTAATACATGAATATTAATGCATAGTATTTAGTTGCTATCTGAACCTTAAAATATTTTAAGCTGGGCCTGCATAGAGAAAGGAGAAATTTCAGAAGTTTATGTGCTATTTTCTAAATAATGTGTTGAAGAGAACACCAAGTTTTCATGTGATTATTACAATCATAATGCTGACAGATTTGTGATGTGATAATAATTTTAACACTTCTATAAAAGAAAAAAATGCATGCAAATAAGTAGCAGATGTTGCCCTTCTTTAAAAATCAGTCACCTTTGTGTCACAGTAAACATGTAAACATGTAAACATTACCTGCTGTACAAGGCACATATTTATTTTCTTAAAAAGTTTTGTTGTGTGTGCGTAATTCACATAATTCTTACACCTGATTTAAAATATTTCAAAACACTAAATTACCACTTGTGACTTTGCAAGACAGACTGCATTTTCTTAAGGAGGGCACACTTCAGATCCCAGCGCGTATTTAGAGAGGTTCACAGAGATTACGGATGAGAATGAAAATGGATATATCCTGATGGAAATGTTCATTTGTGAAATACATATGTCAAATACATAAATATTTCTTTCATTTGGCTAAATGAACAAACAAACAAAAACCCTAAGTGCATTACAACCTTTGGGGTAAAAGACTTTGTGTTTTGCAAGAAAGAGTCTATGGAAGAACATACAGTTCGCATGCTCCTCTTTGCTCTGAAAAGTTACAGCTGTTACAAGAAATAAGTTACTCAGTTTCCCACAAATCACAGTAAAGATCATAAAACTTTCAAAATAAAAAGCTTAGATATATTAATAGTTGCTTACATAGAAAATACTTTAAACAATGGTTGAACTACCATAACGCAGATTTCTATATGAAAGCCTGATTTAACCATTACCTGGGTGTAAGTGCAACCATTGGACTTAATAAAGCACCATCTCCTTTTGTACACCTTTGATAAAAGCAAAAATTTGGAATAAAATGACAGTAGCAATTCCACTGAAAGCATAGCACCGCAACAAGTATAATTGCTTTTCAGTAATTTCTATAATCATACTTACTTCTTTTCTTCCTTAGATGCAATATTTTTATTCTCCTTTGTCTAGTCTGTTTCTTTGATATTTTGACTTCAATTTTTCAAAGGAAAAAAGAGGTGGTATAACAATGAGAAAAAAAGTTTTATTCCATGTTTTGCTCTTTTAACACTGTTTCAACAGTGCAACATGTTCACTGTAACATCCACACAATTGAATATTCTCTCTTTATCCAAATGGTCTCCTTAATTATCTTGAATTTTATGGTTAAAATGGCTAAAAAAACTGAAGCTCTGTTATTATATTTACTATTGTGAAAGTAAGTGGAGGCAATATTCCAACACAGGCTTAATTTCAGACACAGGAGGAGATAATGGTTAAAACTGTGTAGTCAACTATTTATATTTAATCTCTTACAAAATTCTCTGCAATAGCTTTTATTTACACTCTTTTTTCCAAGCTGAATAAACAAGAACAATTACACAGTAGCCCCAAATAGATGTACAACACATTATATAAACTTTCTCAATTCAAATAGTAACGAACAGTATCAGCCTCATGTTTTTTCCAGTGGGTATTATTTTTCTAAGTGTTCATCTATCTCCCCTACTTTCTCTAATAGAAAAAAAAAAAAAAAAAAACAAAAGGCAATAAAAAAAGCAACAACGAAACAATTCCCGGCCCTGAAAAAAGTTGACAAAAATTCAACTAAATTACTACAAATTATGGAACTGCGTAAGATCAACCTGTACCAGAAAGATCCATTTTAGCGCCAATGAAGATGAACACTTCATACACTTTATATAACACTTTCCATAAACTGACCAGCTCTGTAAAGTGCAGGATTTTTTTTTCTGACCCTCTTTAATACTCTCAGACCTTACTTGTCTTCAGTGTGTTCTTTACACTTGTTAAATATTCTAAGAACAGTGTTACTTCATGTGATATTTCGCAAAATAAGGCTTTCCACAATCTGGGTAGGGAGAGGGGGAAGGAAAAAAACAAGACTTGTTCCTCCCAGAAAATAAAGAAACATCAGTTCAGGGATGTCTCAAAACATGGTCACCAATTCCAACTCCATAAGAGTTCTTCAAAGGCTATAAAGCATGCAATGAGAACATCTAACATATTTCTCAGTGGCAACCTTGCTGCTTCTTGTCCCTTCTTATTTCATTTTCCAATATACCATCATGTTGCTCCAACACAGTTACATCATGTTCTAGGGTACTATGATATATTAGAAACTTGTGTTTCACATCTCTCATTTAAATTGAAGCATGCATGCATTTTCTGAGACTAGCAAGAAAGACAGTGTTAAGAAACCTTACTTAGTTTTAGTCTCTGTAATATACCCATCTCACCAAAATTAAACACAGTTTTGAAAAGCAACAATGCACTTGAACGTAGTACTTCAGTGTCAGTCAATTAAGATATTAATTTTTAAAACTGACACAGATTTGAAAGGCTACACATAGAAAAAGAAGAAAAAAATAGGCAGAATATCAATTTCAACACCCTCTTTTCTTCTTCAGAGGATGAAATTATCTTCCGAGACTTGGATGTTATATCTATGACTAATTTCTGGAGTCAAATTAAAATAAAGTTATAAAAAAACTGAAAGTGCTGCTTTGATTTGTTTTTTCTTCTTTCTCCAAAAGCTACCATCAGAAATGTATATCTTTAACAAAAGCATTTGTGATCCACATGACACCCCAAGTTTTAAATCTCAGTTAGTTTTCCATATCCATATCTCCATCCCCTGGTGTTCCTGACAGGCAGTCTCCTGATATGGGATAACATGACATGATTTTCTGACAGTACCCTGTTAATGCATGAAACTGTCACCTGAGAAGTACATTAAAAAAACCCAACAAACTTCCCCTAATATTTACGGTTAAACTTCAAGCTGAGCCACAGATCACTAATACCAATATGATATAGTAAAAACAGATTAAGATTTATGTAATCACATAATCATTTTTTTCATTCAATTAAAATAATTGAATGAAAAAAAAATCATTTTTTTCATTCAATTAAAAAAAAAATATCCTGTGTGTTGTCATTCTACTAATATCCAACACCGTGTCCATGTTTAAAATTCATTGTCAGGATATGGAGGACTTACGGTGGAAATTACTGCTTTGCCTATAACTAGACCATATGTGATCTATTCAGACAGAGGATGGGAAGGAAATGGTATCTGCACTATCACACTTTTAGCCTTGTCTGGCTGTGAGTTTGTTGATATCTTGAGTAATTCAAGATGTGGCATTTAATTCACCACTTTAGCTGACAAGGTTACAAGGTTTAGCTGACAAGGTTACAGAGCATTCCTTTGCATTTATGTTTCTGGTTTCTGTTGTTGGACAGATAAAGTATAAGAGAATTCTAGTTTTGAAGCATTCCTCTGCTAAGTGGCATGTTCCAGAGGAAAGCTCCTGCTGTATAATTTCCTAATTGCTTTTCCCTCTTCTTTGCTTTGGTCGAAAAGTGGCATCTCTGTCTGCGGATGCCGTTACATGTCAGATATTACAGAAGGAAAAGGATGAAAACACTTTACAGCTGATGATCTCCAGTGGATAATAATGCAAGTTTTTTTCACAATCAAGGAAATTAGCACTCCCACAGACTTTTGCAGGCTAAAGAGCAGAGGGAGGAAATATTTTTTTTAATACTTCTTAATTTGTATAGGAACCACTTAGAGCCAGGAGGTCACCTGAGGTGAGAGTTAAAACTGCATCAACAGAAAGATAATGGATGGGAGGAAAGGGAAATCAGCAGGAATAGACCAGTACCCTCATATATAGCTCTACATTTTGAATGGAGATATCACAGAAAGGGATTTTGAGTGAAGGATGCAGTAGGGATGGGTTAGCAATGGAAACTCTGCAGCCTTGTGGTAGCAATTAACAAACTAATGTAAGCCATACACCTAAAAACAGAGAAAGAGATTTCCTTGACTATGCAGTGGGAAAACTGGTAAGCTGTGTCTCACTACTATGTGCTATGGCGACACCATGTCTCATCTATTGAATTCCTGTATTTTACAGTCTTTATGTCAATGTAATACTCTATCCTCTTTAAAAGAAACAGAGAAGCCTAAATCATACTGTGAAGTAAACTGGATTTTCAATAACATAAAAGGTACTTGGAGGGTTTGAGAACACGACAGGATGGGGAAACACCACAAAGCCATCTTGTTTTAATTGTCTGCTAGCAAATCCTGTAATGGACAATTATCCTTCTAACAAGGAGACAGGCATTAGAATAACTTTGCTGGCTCACATTTCCATTAGTACTTTCCCCCTTTACTTGTGGCTGTACTAGTTCCTTCTTCTGCTCATTGACTTCATTGTAAACTGTGTGTTAACACCCATAAGAATAATACTACATGAGGGTCAGTCAGTTTGGAGAGAGAGATGGCATTCATGACTATGAGGAGATGTGGGGCTGGACAATGTTCATCTCCCTGGCTCTAAGTGTACTGTAACATAAAAAATGTTATCTGCTTGAAGGCTGTTCCATCCCCAGGCTTCCCCAACTATGATTCAAGAAAGAGTAAAGGACTGATCCACCTCAAGCGATGTTTTGGTTCTGAGATTTGCCAAGCCAGACACTGAATTTCAGGATCATCAGGAGTTAGTGCCTCTTTTCCCATGGCAGCACTCTTGTTTGTGCTTACTGAGTGCTGCGATTTCATGCAGTGTCTTGATCTGGGCACTACCATGACTCCTATTCCAATAATCCTTTCTCCAGAGGACAATGCCATCAAGGACAGCAGCTTGGGACTGAGTTCAAACTTACATTTAAGTTCCTTTGCCTGGAATCATGGTGCATGAACTCTCTACCAGCTGGATTTTTCCAGCTTCAATAAACTAAGCAAGATCAAATCTGCTGCCAGAAGGTCTCAGCTCCAGAAGCCTTAACTCCTTCATCGTCACCCCAAAAAACATGCTTTGATGAAAGCCCATGCTCTTAAGTTATGGTAATTTTTAAAATTTAAAAAGGAAGTAGCAATATGAATGGCAGTACTAACCCCAAAGAGGTACACAACTTTTTCCAATCTCTCACCTCAGCCTATTTTTTTTTTGTTTGACATTTCAGGGTTTTTTACTGTATGCTAGATAGGCCACTACCTCAAATTAATGCCTTTGTAAAATAAGAAGAAATATTTGTGACCTTGTTTGCTTTCACCATCAAAAACATATTAGAGCTTTTAATCTGTAATTTAAGTGCTATAAAGCTGTTACTTGTTTTCCTTCCAGTTTAATTCAGGTTAAGTCTAAACTGATCCTTGTGCTGCATTTTCTGGTTTCAGGAATCAATATAACTGAGCTATTCCTCTATATCTGGATTAACAGGACAATAACGGAGATATAAATGAAAAGGAAAAAATGATCCTTTCATTGCAACTGTCTCTTCAGGTCTCATGTCTCTGAGATAATGCAAAATATTGTATTTTCCTACAATTTCCAAAGTATTTCTACACAGGCATAGCATCCTCAGTCCCGTCAGGAAAATTTTCAGGGATGGGAAGCACTACATCTGGACATTAAATATGCCATATTGCAAGTAGCTCTAAAATCCCTCTAGCTGTCTTTACATCTCTGTTTTCAACTATTTCTCTGTTAGCTACTATGCTTTCAAAAGGTCTCCAGTACCTCCTGGAAGACACAACTACAAATCTCACAAGTAGCAGGTTCAAAAAGATGAACACCACAAGAGGAAAAATGAAGCCACAGCCTAGACATCAGACCTTGTAAAACCTCAGGAGTCTTTATTCAAAAGATTTTGGATTGGACTTGGTTACAGCTTTTGTAAACTACCTGGTTTTTTACTGAAAAGCACCAGTGTGCAGAAAGTCTAGGTTTGCATCTCAAATGTCTGTGCAGTGCTGATGCGATCTTTGTAAAACAAAACACAATAAAAATGCAGTGTAGCAGCAGTTACTACTACTACTACTACTACTACTACAACAAAGAAAAAGTTTTCCTTCAGTGTAAAGGAAGGTTTTGTACTCTGTACATGTGAAGATGACACAGTCATTCAGATACAACATGCATTCAAAGCATTATACAGGTCTCCTCTGGTGGAATTCCTGAAAAGATGTACCACAGAGAGGACTGAAACACTTAGTGTAGGCTATAAAACTTCTGATTATAAACAAATTGTTCCTAATTAAGGTTAATTGGTAGCTTAGGCCTCGTCTTGTGCCTTCTTTCCTGCTAAAACAATCCTCACTGGTCCTACATTCAAACAGCTTTATCTCCCACTGTTGTGAGGGGAGCTCCAGGAATACCTGTCCAGAGTAATAAGCACCAATCAGACAGGCAAATCCAGGCCATTTGGTTTCATTAAGACCACACAATGAGCTTTAAAATGAACTACTCTAACTACAGTTAGCTATTCAATTAAATACCTTAGTTCCAGAAACATTAATTAGTGTTATTGCCTGCCTGCATTCTGAACAACGTATAGCGAGTACGTTTCAATGATTTTTTCTCTGACATTCAAAATGGGCATGTAACAAAACTTAAGTGACATGGGAATCACAGACACCTTTATTTTGTTATTACACTCATATAAATAAAGGACAGGAATCTTCATTTAAAAAAAGAAAAAAAAATCTACCTGTCTGTTCCCAACCAGCATTAGCCCCAAATTGCCTTAAATTGGGGAAAAACAAAAACAACAGCCCTCACAGCCCCCCAAGAAACAAACGAAAAAACCCCAACAAACAAACAAACCCACAACAACAAAGTCTCCAAAATATGTATTTTTAAGCGAGCTTTTGGTTTTGATCAAATTAAGTATTTTTAATTCATTAAAGGTGAAATAACCAAATTTTGAATTTTTGGAGGAAAAATCTAGCAGATTAGTTTTAAAACAGTCAAAACCGAATATTCTCTCATCCATCGTTTCACTATATAGAAACACAAAATAAATTCAATATTTAATGAGCTCTACTGGATAATGCTTTGTAGTTTATTTTTATCCAAATTGTCCTCTCTCTGTATCAGTGCATTAGGCACATTAGGTTAAGAAATACCACATACCTCCTAGCTGTCACAGAAAAACAATTTAAACAATTAATATCCTGACAGAGTCCATCTTTTCTAGCGAGTATTTTTTTTTTACTTGATACAGAATTTATATGAATTAAGACATCCAGACTCACAGGTGCTGAAATTTAATGCAAATACAGGATTGGTACATGAGAAATATATTTCTTAATTATTATTTTTTACCATATTATTTCTTACCAGTACCTCTCAAAAACTTTATTCATTTATATGCAGTTATATCAACCACAATAAATGCAAGAACTGGATGAAAGTTGTCTTCCATTAGATTTTCATGTTTTTAGTATAAATACAATTTTTCAGATTAGCCATTTAAAAGTGTTTTTTTAATACTAAACATGCATATTTGGATGGCTAGTGTCTTATTACAATGTCCATACCTGAAAATTAATCTCTGAAAGGTACATGGCAAGGTTTCAGATACCACAGGGATGCATAACTAAGAACAGTAATAGTCACGCTAACAATTTTTGCAGGTGAAAAATAAAAAAGCATTTGTTAAGCATAAGGCAAAAAAAGCTTGTCTGACTAGCAAAACTACCAAATCTATTTTAACATGTTTTTACATCAACCAAACAAGGAATGTTGCTAAAACAAATACAACAGAAAGTCATTTGTAATACTTATTCGATATGACACATACATATACATAGGAAATGACAAAACTACAGAAAAAAATCCAGGTTCATAACCCTTGAAGTCCACATTATAGTATCATGCTATAGTATCTTCTTCAAAGAAGACAACAGAAACATGGTTATAGATATAGCTCACCTAAATATGCAAGATATTAAGGAAAAAATAAACAAATGAAGTGTATTATAGACACTGAGGTTTTCCAGCACCATCCAAGAAAAAACAAAACAAACCAGTAGATAAGCCATGTCACTTTTTATGTGTTTTTAAGAACACACTCTACTACCATTACAGTGTACATACATATTAATTCATAATTATTTTAAAGTATATTTCCATACATAATCAGGGCATATATATTTTGAAATATTTTACAGTATCACATACAAAGATAGTACACTGCAAAAGCTATTAGAATTTCACAGTTTACGCAAGAGTATCTATTCAGATTTTTTGTGATGTGTCCTTCACTAAGTATTAACAGAGTTTTGTAAACAGTTGAAAATTTTCTTTAAGAAAATCCACTTTCCCCCATAGTTGTACAATGAATGACTATTAATTTGATGTTTCAGAAAAAGTAGATAAAAGTAGAAATTTCTTCTCTTACTCATCCAACTCTTTCTTATGGTGACACGAAATATTGACAGATAGTATTCATGTTTCACAGGTTCCCCTCAAAATGAAGACATATAATGACAGCTACTATTAAGAGACAGGTGCATCACATGAATTAGTCCTTTCTGAGGCCTTCCACATAAGTAGTGAGGTAAATACTAAACTAATTTATCAATATGGACTTTAGAGGTATCTTGTACATATACGTGTAAAACAAGCTTCTAAGGCAGCTATGAAAGGTGGTACTCTCACATGTGTTCTTCTGACATTTATGAACCAAGTAGAGGGGGCACTGCTAAAAAAACCCTGATATAATACTAAAAAGAAGCAAACAGGGAAAGACATACAAAAGCAAAAGTCAGAATTAAAAAAAACAAAACGCAGACTTCAAATAAATACCAATGTGTGTAAAAAGCAAACTGGATTATGACTAAAGTTGTGGTAACAGACTGATTGTTGTGACAATGCTGTTAAAGACACACATTGAAACCAATAGTATATTTTATAGTCTAATTTGAAAGCAAAATACATGTAGGCAGACTACCAAAATAAATTCATGGTTCTTTTCATTAAAATATAATACAGTAGATCAATCCATGTAGTATAATCTAGTAGTGCAGCAAATAAAATCACAATTCTTTTAAAAGTTCATTTTTTTCATTTGCATTTGAAGAAATACAAGCATTGAATGTCTCATACTGAAACTGAACACAGGACATACCAAAGTAATAAAGTAGAAGTACTTCACAGTGTCTTAGTAGTAACAGTATTTCTAAGTTAATCCCAGGACACAATTGCAGGTGTATTTCCATGAACTCAAGTAGTATAAAGGAACAGAGCAATTCCAGCCTGAGATAATGTGCTGAATGAAGCACCAATTTCCAATAAAAATATGGCACTATGACATCCCTAATCATGTGCAATTCTTAGCTATGTCTCCAAATAACTTAGCTATGTATTTACTAGTTACGACCAACGAACAAATAATGTTTATTTGGAAAAAAATACAGCATGGTTTTCAGAGTAGCCTAAACATTACGTGTTATTAAAAACCAACTGGAAGCACAACTTAAAATAGAAATTCACCTCAGTCTGAAAGCAAAACCTAAACATTAGCTACAATGAAATCCTATCTTTGAGCATCCTCTCTTGGCATGTCTTTAAACAAAAGAAAGCAATGCAGTTGTGGCACAGCCTTGGATTTCACCTAGCCTGTTAGGAAGAGAAATTGGTCTTTAGAAGGAACCTCTCCACCTACACAACAAGAATAATACTCCTCCAGTCCATGGTGATAGACCTGAAGGAAAGGTGCACTTCACTGCCAGTAGCTCCTGGCCAATAATTTCTGAAGGAAACCCAGCAGATCCTGCTCTGTGTACCACTAGACAGTGGCTCACTGCATCCCACAAACAGCTGCTGACAAGAAAAGGTCAGAAAGAGACTTACATAAATCACAGTAAATTGGTAACCCACAGCTGGCTTGTGCCATAACAGCACAGTTATCGTTCCAGATGTTTTGCATAATCCACTGAAATCTCCACCTACTACATTTGCTGGACTTAACAGACTCATGGCCAGCTCTCAAAGCCCAGTTTTAGGAGCTACCAATACCCCAAACCAATCTGAACTGTTAAAGAAGTTGTTAATCTTCTTTCAACGAAGCAACTGCCAAGCTCAGACCAGAACTTTTCTGAGAAGGAGAAAGAAGTTCCAGGGAAGGAAGCCGAGCATGTCGTACCTTTCCCAAAGGATCCACCTGAGTGCTTATGCAGCAGGGAAGGCACCCAGTCCTCCTTGCCTGCAGCTCCTGGCACAGCCTAACTGCACATGGCCAAGCGATCAGTTTGGTGAAGAGCTTACTGGGACATGAGTATGTCAGCCTTTCCCAGTAAAGGACTGTCCAAGCAACCAGGAGGAATTTCCATCAAGAGCCAAAAGTTACTTTCCTCAGGAGAAAAAAAAAAATAAATCAACCAACTCATGACAAACACTCCGCACAGCAGTAGACCGGTGGAGTCATAGTCACACGGGAACTTGAAAAGACCAAGGATGACCCACAGATGAAGAAGGGACTGTAGCACAGAATTCTTGGTAAAGTTTTCACTTACAGCAAGAATAATTCATACGCACCCCACCTTAGCCTATCTACCTTTACTGAACTCTCAGGACTTCGTCTCTCTACTTCTTTGGGAATTTTAAGCTGTATTTTCGTAAGAGCAACTGGCATTACACAGGCAGAATATAACAGGCAAAATAGACGGAGTAGGGGGGCATGGAGGAAGCAAGTCCACTTGTGGATCCTCAGCCATGTAGTTTAGCCCTTGCAAGGTTTTTTTTAATAAAACAATAATCTTTCTAACAAAGTTGTCTTTAGTCAAGAACACATTTTATACTGAGGAGGCATAATGACTGAAAATGGGCATTTCAGAGGTGTTTAGTGTTTTTCTTTTTTTTAAAAAAAAAAAAAATAAAGCTAGATTTTGCCCAGTCACGCACCAATATCACAAGTAATTCAAAGTCATGTGGTTTTAAATATTGAAGGATAAAATAATAAATCCTGACGTATTTTTCTGTATCATCTTCAAAATATGTACAACAAACTAAATACTGCGTGTATAGCAATAGTTTGTATTCTCTTTAGTCAAGCAAGACTCCAAGGAAATTACATTATGCCAAACTGGCCATTTTTGACCACCAGTCCAGTAAGGTGCACCGTCCAGATCATAAATTCTTGATAGATACTTTATGCATACAAGCATGCTTTTCCATCTTGAGGGAACACAACAGAGCTTGCAGAGAGTAAGCTTCTTATTTTAATTGGATCTTTAATTATACTTCATGTACCTACTAAAAGATAATGAGGGACAGGAAGAGAGAGGATCTATCCTCTTAATTTTTTTATCATAAAAAATATTACAGCCTTCAGACACTGCACAGAGTATCTTTTATTAGTGATCCTTCACTCCAGTTCAGTGATCAATAGAGAAATTCTATTAATGATCATTTACAAAAATAAGTTCACAGATCTTCAGAAATAACATAAAATCACAGTCTCAGCATATTTTGCAGTTTAGTTTCAAGGAAGGGCTATAACTAAAGTGGAATAGGTAAAAGAAGCTATAACCAGGGTTAAATCGCTAAGCTGTGAAAAAATCATTTGACCTCCGTACACCACCCTGCTTCAGCCAGGGACAAGAGTATATTTATTCCAGATTTTCATTTTTAAAAATTATCTACAAGATTTGGTATGAAATTGTCACTACGTGGCTTTTAGTAAGTGTTCATTTTTACTCTTATAATAGATATTGCTATCCCAAAGAACTGTAAAGAATTTACTGTCTTCCTGTATATACATCACATGAAGTCAAACTACATGAACTGTTTTTATTACAAATGACAGTATCAATTTAAATTTTCCAGTAAGAGAAGAAAGCTGTATATCTCATGAGGGACATAAAGAATAAACATGTGTTTCTGCCAGCTGTTCTTTTGCTAATGATTCTTTTTTCTCTCTCTCTCTCTGCTTAAGTCCCAATATGCATGGAGAGTTTTGTTTGATTTCTCACTGCTGTTTGTCTTTGTAATATAATGTCCTTTCTTTTTCAGTGGGTATGAACATCTATGCTGACATATTTCAGCATGCTCTGCCTATTCAGCTTTTATTACTCACATTTTTGGATAAGTAAAACTGGAGGCAGTCTACTCTGATTTGACATAAAAAGACAAAGAAATATGAAAAAACGTAAAAAATGCAGATGAGTGATAATTCACATACTCTAATTAATTACACTCTAATTAAACTTGAAGTTAATTGGCGATTTTTCTTGTTCTTTTGAGATTTCCTTTTTGTTTGTAAGCAAAACAAACAAATCTGACCATTGGCTGTTATAAGACACCATTTCATACGTGCCCCATAAAATGTGTCTGAACTTTCTTTCCTCTGGACAACGGAACATTGATGAGGAAGTTCCCATAATATTTACATGTGTTTGGCCTTTCTTCGTGTATTCAAATGAACACTACTTACAGATAGATAAGCAGAACTAAGAAGTTTGGTGAATAAATCCATATCTATATTTTACAGCATTTGAATAGGTTAAGGTATTAAGCGATGAGAACGGAAAGTGAAAAGAAGTGTAGAACCTCTACTTCCCAGCCTCAGACATGCATCGTGAGCACCACCAGCTCTCCCAGAGGTCAGCTGGTGCCTGTACTGGCTCCAGAAACACAAGACAACCTCACTGTATGGTATGATCACTGTTTCTGAGAGGCCTGAGGGAGGTGAGAGCCACGGGCATTGCACGTTCCTAAGCTCACGCTGCTCCAGTGCTCATAATGGCTTTTGGCACATTTAAGTTACAGCAAGAAACACTGGGCTCCCCTCGGTAGCAGGGCTGTCCTGAGCTGAAGTACAAGAGTCTGCAACTCCCATCTTTCCCGCTCCTGATGCCTTTTCCTACATTAGTGCCAAAGGTGCTAAGCCAAAAGAATATTCCACTGAGCCCACTCTGTGGTTAAAAGCTTTTCACAACTCTAAAGGACAGACCAAAGATAAGCGTGTCACTAAAAATAACAGAAGGATAGTGTGGGCTAATTCAAAACTATGGCCAAATTGCAGAAATGCTAATGACAGTGTTCTCCAATAGACTGGAATCTGTGTTTATTCAATCTGGCTGTTCTTACCAGGACATCTCAGTAATGTGACAGGTTGCTCAAAAGAGGTCTTGGATTAGGCTCTTAGGCAGATCATCACACATGCAAATTCAGCTGAACTTTGTATCAAATATGACATCTAAATCTCAGTAAGTTTCATCGCTAACTGGCCCAGAAGTTGGAACAGATTGGCTTTGAAAACCTGCATGCTATTTAACTCAGAATACAGAAGTGTTTACAGAAACAGAACATCCAGCAGCCTTTAATGTTTAATTCTCTTTGTGGCAATGCTTAGTCATTTCTCTCTCACAACCATATAATAGCACTAGAAACCTGTTTGTGAATACAAATTCTCCTTCCTTTTATAAAAGTGAATGTTGATATCCATAGGTAAAAACAAAACAACTTATGGATTATCCTTACACTGTATTTTTCCTTCACTTTGAGCTGTAACTTAAGGATATACCAGATTTCCATCAATGTGCAGACAAGGAACTTAGTTCTAGGTTTGCTTCTGAGCTCCATGTCAGGAAAGAATCTGGTATGTTCAAACTTCCCTTCCTGTTCTGCATGTCAAGGAGAAGGACATCAAAGAACACAGACTGGAAGGGAAGCTCCACCACTTAGCTGGAAAAGATTCAGCTATCAAAGGAAAAAAAAAAAAAAAAAGTTGTGTCCCAAAATCAGGAGAAATACTTCTTCTTGGACTCTAGCCATCCTACACACATTCACTTTTGAGATGTTACTGGTGGGAAGTGTCTTAAATACATTGTGAAACTGCCCTTTGGTAAATAAAGCAGCAGTCCCATTACACCAGATACTGAGTAGAAGACTGAATGCAACAGAAAACGATCCATCAAAGTGGGCTACGGAAACATAACAGAGACTGCCTAAACTAGGAGAGAAAAACAAACTAACTAACTAAACTAAACTAACTAACTAACTAAACTAACTAAAAATAAAAAATAAAAAACAAGCAAAACAAACTAACAAAAAACCAAGTCACTTCCCTTGTGCACCTAAGAATGATAGGTAGTTGCTTGATTCATGACGTATTTATTTTCCAAAGGGAAGTTTCCAAAAGGAAACATTAATTTCCAAATGTTTCTTGACTTCTCTCTCTCTCAAACTACAGCACCAGTTTGATAGCTACCTGAATTCCTAACTGGAATTCTACATGGGATTCAATGGGAGATGACCATTAAGCATACCACGACACAAAACTCTGCTGACTTTTGACATTCTATAATCTATATCTTTGAGTTTAATGTGAAATAGTTTCTTGTTTTTGAAATTAATTCCCCACAAATTTTTGTGATTTTACTACTTCCGTTCAAATGTACAAATAAAATTATGTTTTGTTGCAGTAAGAATATAAACTTGTGCAATGGCTGATGTGGGCACACCTGGATTATCTTTGTGATCAATATTATCTTCTGCCAATCGACACCAGCAAGTTAAATTCCTCTTGCTACCTCAACCCACTGTCTTAATACCATGCCTTCGGTGTAGAAATCATCTCCCTGTTCACTGCAAAGCATCCAGCAGACGCGAGCAGTATTCCTAAATTCCACAGCAAACGTAAATGCGTTTTTTAAAAACTTCATAAACACAATGAACTAAAATTACTAAAGGTGGGGTTTAAAATACTGTTAAAAGGTTTTTGTTTGGTTGGTTTTTTTTAATGAAAATCTGTAGATTTTTTGAAATATTAAGTCTTCTGAATCTAACATTATGAGTTAGATTCCCTACTGCAAGTTTCTATGTGAGCAATTCCTAACAGCTGTGTAAACACCAGCCACAATGTACAGGCACAATGCCAAACAGAAAATTACCAAATAGATGAAAATACGTCTTTGCTGAAATTGTTACTTTCCAGCAAATTTTAAGGTACACACATGAATAGTACCATCTCAATTGTTTAGAGTTCAAAGTGATTGTTTAGTCTTGAGAAGAGAAGGCTCATGGGTATCTTACCAACGTGTATAAACACTGAACAGGAATGCAAAAAGAAGATGGAGCCAGACTCTTCTCAGTGATGCACAGTGAATAGACAAGAGGCAACGGGCACAAAGTGGAATATAAAAAAATCTCTTTAAACATTAGAGGAAAAAAAAAAGGTTTTTTACTGTAATGGTGATCAAACACTGGAACAATTTGCTAAGAGAGGCTGAGGTGTCTCTGTCCCTGCAGATATTCAAAACTCAACTAGACACGGTCCTGAGTATCCTGCTGTAGCTGACTCTGCTTTGAGCAGGGTGATGGACTAGAAGGTCATCCGGGGTCCCTTCTGTCCTCAACCATTCCCCAGTTTTCCATACCAAGTTCTAGACGAATCCTTTTTACTCTAATTTCTCCTTAATTTTATGAAAAAAAAATCATATATATATAGGAATCAAACAGCAGGTGATCACAGGATGTAGAACCTGAATCTTTAGTCTTCAAAAATCAACTATCAAGTTCTACAGAAAAGCCAAAATGAACATTTTATAGATGCTTTGATATCCTATAGGACTTTTTAATAGTGGAAGAGATGCAGAATAAAGAAATAAAGACATAATTTTATACTAAAGTAAATAAAAGTCACCTTCAAATATTATGATCTGCTTTAAGTATGAGAGAATTACTGCAGCAAATCCATTTAATTTATCAGTGAGGTAATATACCAACACTCACAAAGTACTCAAATCATTGTGAAGACAACAACTGACAGAGTTGCCATTCTATTCTCTCATAAATGGAAGAATTTAAAATGCTGAAAGTCTCATCACAGTAAAGTATGAATACATAAAAACACTTCTAGGTTTGTTACTGGTGAACAAAATAGGCACAGGCGTAGAAAAACGCTACAGATACATTGCAGTGTTTGAGCTTTGGCTAGCTATCAGACTAACATAGCAATATTTTAAAGACTGAAATCTTCCTGAACAGTCTCCCAGTAATGGGCTGCTGCCTTTTTTTTTTTTTTTTTAAATTTAGATGGGCACACAGAGAAAATCAGAATGATGCAGCCATCCCAAATGCTTCCCCCTACAAGTTGCTTACATAAGCTTAGGCTACCTCACTTCAACAATCCTTTTGTGTTAAAAATGACTTTAAAAATATCCTCAGAATTTTCCCTGCCTAATTTGTAGTTTATTCCACATTAAAATCTTCATATTTAACACATTAAGAAGACAAGAATTACATCAGGTTGTTCAAGTCCAAGCATATGGTCAGGCAAATTGACAATAACATCAATATGTTCTCACAATGTGATCAATATTATGCAGTCAATGTGTTTTTCTGACTAAGTATGAAAGGTTGATTTATATGCAAAACTGATGTACCAGGAAATTTCAATTAAAGACCAAGAAATACAATAAACTTTCAATTCAGATAGATACATTTTTTAAAAGTGACAGAATCAAACATTTTCCAAGGAAGAAACCCACCTAGGTTTACACATAATATTAATGCACAATGCCATATATAGTTTGAGCATCCCTCTTTCTCTTCCCCTGCCCAAACTCAGATTTTCTATAGTTCAGTATTCATCAGTGATAAACACTGTCACATAAACTCCTCATACCACAAAAATGAACTGACAGGACTAGCATTATTTACTGATATACTTCCATTTTGTGTGGCATTTGACATGGCTTGCCTTTGCTTTAGTGCCTTCCCGTTCCTAGTGGGATGAGAGGCGCCTAAGGCAATTCTTTTAAAAACATGTAAGTAGAAGCAGAGAAGAAAAGAAATATTTAAGTAGCTTTTGGAGCAGAAGAGTGCTCCTAAAATTCTCCACATTTTAAATGAAGCAGTTTCCAAACTCACATGTTTACTTTTTATCAGAAGCTGACAGAAGAAATATCTAACATAATTATGCAGCAATTATTAACTCTATACAATGAAAAATGTTTTGATGCTATTTTCAGAAAACTACAACTAAAGAAACACCATGCAAACTAAGCAAGTTAATTTCAAATTAAGATTTGAAACGTTCTTAATTAAGAAAGTTAATTTCAAATATAGAGTAGATTCTTAATGAGAATACTTAAATGCAGAGAAGGATGGAAGGACATATACTTTTCCCAATTCCCAACTTACATCTTGTTTCCCAATCACTATGATTAGAGGATAAATGTTATAAGAGATCAACTTGAAAGAAACCATCTTGTAGAATAAAAAAGAGCTACTCAGAGCTCTTAACCCAGCATGTGTCACTCAGCCACAGGAAAAGATGAAAAAGAAGGGTAAGAGCCAAGACTCTGAAGCAGTTAAAGCTAATGTTAATTAATTCAGCAAATTTTAATTGACTAGTATGATTTAGAATTACAAAAGGAAGGCATGAGGTGAGAGTGTTTTCCATTTCGAGGAGAACAAAAATTAAAAACAAACAAACATCAAAACAAGCCCACACACCCAAAACTTCAGACATTTCATAGCTAGGAAAAATCTTACGTGTTTTGTTTAGTATTTACATGTTTAGTGTTTAGTTTGCATTGTTTAGCAAATCTTTACTATACACACAAAAGTTCAGGTTTATTTACCATTGCTTTATGAAATCCTGGTTTATGCTGCAAACAATATCTCCTTCTAGCATAAGATATAGAACAATTCCATCAGGGAGGGGTAGGAAAAAAAAAAGAGATAGTGAGAGAGTCACATTTCATAAAATTATGGATCTGCCATGCATTGATAGGAACAAAAGGGAACGACGCACTTCCAATTCTTAATTAAATGCACTCCTTGAAGAATAAGATGTAGATCAAGATTTCTGCACAACACTAGTTTGCAACTGCAGAGGACAGACAGCTATTCCTTAAAAAAACCACACTGGTAGCATCAAAATCAGCACAAGCAGTGGAGCTGCACATATTGCTCTCACATGTATATGATGAACCCTCACATCCCATTTAGAAGGCAGAACAACGCATCAAACTGAATTCCTACCTGTGAGCCAGGAAGCATATAGGTGACTCGGATCTCAGCTTCTGGGTTTGTCAGAGCAATTTTTAGTCAAGGAGGGCCAGAGGGGGAAGAATGCAAAGCCAGCATATGACATAGCTGCATTAATTACTTCATGTGAAGTGCAGTTTGCACTGTTTTTATCTTACAGCAGCCATGAAGCTTCATCACTCATTCCTCACCTTCACTATTAACCTACACCCTCAGACTGAAAAGATCCACACGTTAGTTTAGAGTTAGTGTGACTAGACGGGAACGGACTATTGGGTCAGAGCTTCTCCCAGTGGCAGTACAAACATTGAGCGAGTCTGTCACCTTCCAAATCTGTTACTCATTCTTCAGGAGCCAAGTACTATAATGAAGCATGAAAAAGTTCTTGATTAAATGAAATCAAGTCTGAACAGTAAAGAGGGGGAGGCACTGTACTAGATGACCTTTCTAGATGACCACCACCACCACCCCACCTCCATAAGACTGAATTTCTAAGGTCTCTCTGGTAGTCCTATTAGCACCACACAAATACTGTTCTTCCTGTGGTTAAAACACGTCACCCTCTTTCAGTTTTAAGAGACACACTCACAATAACTTATCTTTATTATTTCGTCGGTAGCTCTGAATCTAAATAGATCTATATAACATTTCCCATTTGTAGTTAACCCTGTTTTGACTTCCATACAGAGAATCCTGCTGTACCCTCCTCTACTAAGTCACCAAACTGGACACAGCGGGCATATAAATGCTGGCAAGGAGAGAATAATGATGTCTATGAAATATATTGGCAGTTATCATTTATATCAATTTTACAAGACTTGGTAAGTAAGATGACAACAGGTATCCTGAGTCTCTTAGGCATTCATGATCTGCTTTCCTGTATGTCAGTGTACATCACACTTTACATTTATTACATAGAAAATTAGATTTCAAGGGTCATTGCATTTCCAAGATAAAAAGTGTTAGGGATAGGAAGAAATGCTAAACAGAGCAACAACATGAATGATAACTTGTGACAGAGTTGGAATGCATTAAAGAAAAATAACCTAGTAGGAAGTGAGAGAACTCTCATGCACCTGTCAGAAAGTGCTCAGCATTGCATATTATGGACTTGCATATTGCAGAGCATCTCCTATGTAACTTTTTGCTTCCAGCCAGCATAGCCTAACGTGCATATGATTAAATATTTAATGTTCATGCTCTATAGGAGTTTAGAATCTATGCAAACATTATGTCAAAATGTATTCATTTCAGAGGTAGAAGAAGAATCATGTTGTAATCTGTGTCATTTCAGTGTTGCAAGGAAGCTGGAATTCTTCTCATGTAAAAAAACCCAGCTCCTTCAATAAACAAACAAAATTGCACTTCTGTGTCATCTGTTTAGACAAGTTCTGGCCATGATAATCTATGTTTCATTGTTGACAGACAGACTTACTGCTTCTAAACTACAATGAAAACCAAGCTATAATTTAAATGTGCAGGAAGAAGAGAAATAGGACACTTTATGCTAAATACCAAACAGAATGATAACCAGAACTAATTTGGTGTTAGAGAAATAAAATTAAGATGCATTCCAGTGCTTAAAAACTCCTCAGAATTCCTTAAGGAGTCAAAATTATCAGGTAATCTTCACACATACTGCCACCCATTCTGTCTTTAATAAGGTAAACTGGTGAGACCACACCTTTCAATACTGTGTTTAGTTTGGGGCCTCTCACTACAAGAAATCCCCTGAGATGTTGGAACATGTCCAAAGAAGAGCAATGAAGCTGGTGAGGGGACTGGAGCACAAGTCTGATGAGGAGCAGACGAGGGAACTGGAGCTGTTCAGCCTGGAGAAAAGGAGGCTGAGGGGAGACATCATCACTCTCTACAACTACCTGAAAGGAGGTTGTAGAGACAGGTGCTGGTCTTTTCTCCCAATTAACAAGCAATAGCATGAGAAGAAACAGACACAAGTTCCACCAGGGCAGGTTTAGATTGGATATCACAAAATACTTCTTCACCAAAAGGGGTATCAAGCATTGGAACAGGCTGCTCAGGGAAGCAGTTGAGTCATCATCCCTGGAGGTATTTAGAAGACATGTAGACATGGCACTGTCATTTTCCAATACTAAAAAGTTTTGAGGTCTTTTGAAGTTCTGACCAAAAGCATCAGACTATCAATGACCTATCTGATTCGCTTTGATTAAACGGAGGTCTTGATTTACTGTTGACAGCCATGGAGTACACAGCACAGTCTGCTGATCTTAGCTGAAGCTAAAGACATTCCCATGGAAATAAGTAATATGTCTGTTGTGTTAGTAGGAATGAGCAGATGACTAAAATACTATTAGATTTGAGGAAGAACAGAGTGTACGTTTCCCAGTCCAAATGAAAAAGACAGACAAAACCAGGTTGTAATTAAATATATTCACAGCTGAATACATATATCCACAGTATATAAACTGTGGAGATATATATATATATTGTGGAGATATATAGATAGAGATATATATATATATATATTCTAGTCAGGTCCAGAATTTAAGATATTGCTGTGCATACAAGTAGCATGCAGAAACATACATAGGCCTTGGAAATAATCTCCCATGGTTAAAGAAGAAACAAAACAAAGAACAAGAGGATTCCAGACTAGTAAAAAGTCTCAAGTAAAATACTACTGATTTTGGTTTGGAACACTATTAAGTGTCCTCAGTTCGATGATATCTAAAAAACTTGACATGCTAGAAAAGCTACCTTGCAGGATCTGATGAACAAATTGCCATCACTTTAAGCCCAGTGGGGTTTTTTGTTTATTTGTTTTTAAATTATCTTGTTAAAGTAGGAAAGGCAGACAGTTGGGGACAAAATGGTTCAATTTCTTCCTGTTACAAGTTTTGTGGGTAGCACATTATTAACACAAGAAGAGTTTAGACAAACTACCCATCTCATTGCTTTGATGTAATACACAACAGGGAGAGAATGAAGAAGTTTGTCACTGAAATAGACAATTTGCATTCCCCTGATAATGCAGAACTGTCTACAGTTGTGCAAATGTACCTAATCTGCACATTAAAACAGAGAGAGAAAAATAAAACTTAATTTAGCCATCAAGTCTAAGAGATGCTATCTTCCTGTTTTCTTCCCACTGCCCCATACTCCCAAGGGAGAAATTTCTTGGAGATGGTCCTCCTCAGCAAAGTTATTTTCCTTAATAAGAACTGAACACACTGTTCTTCCCACCCATTCACTGCAAACAGCGGGATGCTATTTGATTCTTCAAAATTTAATGTATTAATGTAGGTAGGTAGGAGGTAAAAGCACAGGATGATTTCGTTTAAGAAAACACATGACATTGCTGAGACTTCTAAGTGTAAAACAGTCACACAGGGAAATCAAGTGTCTTTTTCAGAATTGTCTCATGTACCCATAGGAAGCTAAACAAAAAAAGCAAAATCAAAAAGCATGTAGGCATATACTCACAAAGACATTTCTATTTAATTTTCTGACCTCCTGAAAACACAGGTGCAGCATGCTGCCTAGCACTAACGATCTTTTAAGTGGTATGTTTCAAGAAGATAGCAAACGTGATACATTCCAAGAAAAAGCTTCATTATCAGAACTCTAGACTCTAATGCAAGTCAATAGAAATATCTTCAGCTGCCTAGTTTTAGGCAGCTAAAACAAACAAACAATAAATAAAAAAAACAACCAACCAAAAAAAAAAAAAACACCCAAAACTTGAGAAAAATTAGTCTATTACTTACCAAAATGAAGAAGCACAATAAAAAGGATGTGAAATCCAAGAGCTCTTTTCAACATTTAGGTTAGTTTCACTGGACTCTTGCATATGTAGTATTGTTACAAACCTACAATTCAGTTTTAGTATTTCTCTTCTTTTGTATTTTTGAAGCATAGCTTCCATATCGAGATATTTGTGTGCATCAAGCTACTACTTTCAGTGGCAGCGTGCATGACATTGTCAAAATACAAATCACAGAAGAACTTCAAAATAAAAATCAGAATTTGTATCCCCCAACATTTCCATTATGAACTAGAGGAAAACTAACAGTGATTTATGTTTTTCTTATAAATACTATCCTAACTTCTTCACTTAAAACTTTGTATAGCTATAGCCTGAATGGTAATAAAATATTCCTTTCACCAAACTACTACAAAAAGTTGCCCTGGTGGTACATCCAACTGAATACAAATTTATAAAATAAAGAGAGAAAATCAAATGTAACAAAACAACCAGATTTTAAGTTTAGAGTTGTTGGTCTGCAGATTAATCAAACTTCTTACATTATTTGACTTCTTAATATTACATTATTGTAAGGATAAGTTCAGACAATAATCTTGACTGATGTTAAACATAAATAGAAGCTTGAAACATAAAATTTCACTCCCTTCCATTTGCCCTCTGCATTTGCTAGATCATCATCCAAAGCAGTTTACTTCATGTAAGGGTCTTATTGTAATAAAGCTAATTAATGGAGTTGTATAACTTAATAATGATACAGAATATAATAAACAACTTCATAAGGCATGGCATATATACAAAGGAAATGCAGCACAAAACTCTAGAATCTGCATCATCTCCACAAGGACATTTGAGTGCTCATTGAATTATTTCCAGGGAACTAGATACTGAATATTGAGCAAACGTTTTTCTAGAAAAGCACTTGAAATTATGCATCAGTAAGCAAAACCCCAAATACTTAATTATTTTCAGAAATTCAATAGTAGCATAAACACAAGACTACAAGGCTTTAAGTTATTTATTTGGTATTAAACATGAATACTAATTTGAAATATTAAAAGAGCTGTTATTAGAAAAAATACAAGTATTTCTACAAAGTATTGACAGCAGACAGCTGTCATTGCCTAACTAAAATAAGGCACGAAACAAATATGTCCATAGTATGAGAAGAAAATTTAAGGTAACTGAATATGTCCTTCTTGATGAAAAAAGAAAACTAAAAGAGAAACTAACACATTTTGAAAGTAGTGACAAATCTAAGAGTGTGCAGGTGTTCATAGAGCTATTATTAGAGGCAAGGCTAACAAACATCCTACAAGAGAACAGGAAAAGAAACAGGTAGGCCCATCCCAATACTACTTTTCTTTGTCTAAGGAAATTATTTTGCATGTAGAAGAAAGCAACACATTTCTGTAACCACTGCCACCAGCACATAGCCTGGTGTCAGAATTAGGCACATTCTAGACAGACATAATGGAGTGAAATAGACCCACAGAAACTATTCTGTCTGGTGATTCTAAACAGAAACACCACTTCATCAAGATTTTGAATCACTAGCTTAACAAAAAGAACGGTAAATTATCGGTATGATCAATAAATCATGCAAAAGGGGAGTTGAAATTTAGTTATGGGTGATTTACTCTCCCCACAGAAGCAGATAAAAAGTTCTCTCTGCAAGTTTGAAGGTCACTTATAAGGTTGACAGAATACAGATATTCTTTTTGACTTTACAGTAAGGGAGATCAGAATAAGACCTAAAGGTTTTAAAACACAGTGTTGTGAATTTATACCTGAAAAGTCATACCTAAGAACTTTCATTAAAAAATTAGGTTAACTATAGTTAAATTAGCATGGAGAACTGCTAAATTCATTTAAGCTAATGAAAACATCAGCATTGCCACAAGAAAGCAAATGAGAGATAAGGCAAAGAGAGCATTAACAGAGGGAAGCACTGAGGTAAAACTTCTGTCGAGGCAGAAGTGTGACAGTGGGACAACAGTACACCACGTCACAACTTCACCATCCAGTAGCTCACAAGGAGCTCAACAGATCTCCTGCAACATCTTCCTGCATTTGTGGGAACACCACTCCTGATGTATTACTCAGTCCATAGGAGCCAGCAGGGATGCACAAGTTCACTCTGCAACCAAAATGAGAGCAGCTCCCTCCCTGACACCAAAGCCCCTCAGGTGGATCTAGCCAGCCCGCTGCTTCTCCACTTTTCCAGAACAGGCAAACCAAGTGCTCATTGCATGCAAAAAGTCTGCTTTCTATACATAAGCAAAAAATACACAAAAAAAGCACCTGTAATTTCACTCCAAATCAGCTCCAAATTTCACTCGAAATCAACCAAATTGGTTCTTTACTCCATCACCAGCCACTTTTTAATTATTATTAGCTAATTAATACTTCTGACATTTGCAGATGTTGCTTTTCTTATGCAAACAACTTTCTTGCAAACCAAAACATGCCCAAATTTTTAGCTGCAATGGAGCATATCTATATATTAGGTGCCAGAAGCGTTTTTTTTTTTTTAATTAAAAAAAAGAACATTCAGACATGTATAATTTAAAGGGACCTGAAGCTAACTGTGTAACACAGCTGTTGATGTGGGTTGAAAGCAATAAATCAACAATCTGAGGAAGAAAAGCGCACAATGAGCTTGAGATAAAAATCAGTAATGTCAAATATCCCCCTGCTCATTTCAGGATTGTCAGCTACTTCTGCACTCAGTTTTAAAATGAGTAAAATGTATCAAATCAGAAGCTTTTTTACTTCCCCCAAAAGCCAAGATGATAATATAAAATGAATAAAATAACTAAACTATCAACAATTACTTAATTCCCCAAATCCTTCCTTTTAAACTAGGCAATTTTGTGTTTCTGGAATAGATCACATTCTCATTCCGCAAACAATCAACATGAAGCTGCTGTTTCTGTTTATACTCAGGCCCATAGGTTTTGTCTGAAGTATATGATGGGATGGCAGGAGCAAGGTGTGTGTGAAGCAGACTCTACTGCTCCCTGTCCCCACACTGCGTTAAAAATATGCTCTATTATAAATGGACCACCAAATTTTGGAAAAAAAAAATTAAAAAAAAATCTCAAAATATTTTTGACTCATTTTACATCAGCATGTTACCACACCTGACCTAGTGACTTTAGTTCCTCATCCTAGTCTAGAAAAAAAAAAAGATTTATCAGAGATGCCATTTCAAGATTTTGTTGTCCTGTCTTTGGGTTGACTTTGGTGCCCCTATCTAGCTTTTAAGAAGCTGGTAATGTGTTTCGGAAGGTAGCTTATCAGTTCAAATCCTATAGCCCTCAGCTAACAGTTATTGTAAGCCCAAGTCTGTACTTCAAAAGCTTTTTAGAAAAATGCATTGCTTCATTAGAGCTCTATAATGGTAACGGTCCAGTTAAGAGTGTTTCTGTGACAACCATACACACACACACACATACATACATATATATATATATATAAAAAAATATATATAAGAAGTACCTATATACTCCTCACAGAATCACAGAATGTCAGGGATTGGAAGGGACCTCAAAAGATCATCTGGTCCAACCCCCCTGCCAAAGCAGGAACACCTAGATGAGGTTACACAGGAAGGCATCCAGACGAGTTTTGAATGTCTCCAGAGAAGGAGACTCCACAACCTCCCTGGGCAGCCTGTTCCAGTGCTCTGTCACCCTCACTGGGAAGAAGTTTCCTCTCAAATTTAAGTGGAACCTCCTGTGTTCCAGCTTGAACCCATTACCCCTTGTCCTATCGTTGTTTGCCACCGAGAAGAGCCTGGCTCCATCCTCGTGACACTCCCCCTTTATATATTTATAAACACTAATAAGGTCACCCCTCAGTCTCCTCTTCTCCAAACTAAAGAGACCCAGCTCCCTCAGCCTTTCCTCATAAGGGAGATGCTCCACTCCCTTAATCATCTTAGTTGCCCTACGCTGGACTCTCTCCAGCAGTTCCCTGTCCTTCTTGAACTGAGGGGCCCAGAACTGGACACAATATTCCAGATGTGGTCTCACCAGGGCAGAGTAGAGGGGAAGGAGGACCTCTCTCGATCTACTAACCACCCCCCTTCTAATACACCCCAGGATGCCATTGGCCTTCTTGGCCACAAGAGCACAGTGCTGGCTCATGGTCATCCTGCTGTCCACCAGGACCCCCAGGTCCCTTTCCCCTACACTGCTTTCTAACAGATCATTCCCCAACCTATACTGGAACCTGGGGTTGTTCCTGCCCAGATGCAGGACCCTACACTTTCCCTTGTTATATTTCATCAAATTATTCCCTGCCCAACCCTCCAGCCTGTCCAGGTCTCGCTGGATGGCAGCACAGCCCTCTGGCTTGTCAGCCGCTCCTCCCAGTTTAGTGTCATCAGCATCCTGATAGACAGTTTTCCCTTGTTCATTAGTGATGAGCTAGATTAAGTTTGTTATTGTTTGTTTGTTTTTTTCTTTTTAGTTGGTCCCATTTCATATGAATATTACTACAAGTCCACAAAGTCAGGAAAACAAATTCAGATGATACTACTCCCAAAAGGTAGCTTTACTTTACAGGCAACTGTATTCCCTTAGTGAGGGTGGTCACAGAATAAGTGACCTAGACTACAAGGGAAATCATGATTACAGCTTAGAAAAGATCAACTTTCTTTTGAAATAAATCCACTCAGAAGAAAGATGACAGAGTGCAAAGTTATATACATTTGCATAACTCTGCCTAGAGGAGATGAACAGCTAGCATAATTTACTGTTCTCTTTCTGTGACCTCTGTTATAACAATTCAGCATTATTTCTGAGCAGCCTAAGAAGCCAAAAAACACATACATTCTTAGCCAATTAGGCTCAGTCGGCCAGCCTGTAAGCAATAAAAAAATAACATATGGCACTCTAGAGACCTACATTTTATACCAGGTTTGTATTTTTTAGCATTAAAGCATGAAGCAAAATTATAGGGTTTTAATTTCCCCCCAAACAGACAATGACAAGGTGAGAATCAAGGTTTTTTTCCCAAGAACTTGCAGCAGTGTAGAGACTGCAGCTGAGCTGCTGGCCA
This sequence comes from Pampusana beccarii, assembly GCA_013399365.1. Taxonomy (NCBI): domain Eukaryota; kingdom Metazoa; phylum Chordata; class Aves; order Columbiformes; family Columbidae; genus Pampusana; species Pampusana beccarii. The sequence goes on from VWYH01002063.1 coordinate 329,503, forward strand.
CTCTGAGCTAATTACTGGCACAGTGAGGAGTATTTCACTGAAGCCAGAGTATGTTAAAAGTGACGTACAAGGCTCACAGATGAAGACTGGAGGTTTGAATAACGTTGTGCTTAACAGCGCACACGAAGTTTAACCTCTCAGAGTAACCAGAGGCAGTTAGACAAAACATACCTCTAAGGATCTGGGCCATTTTTTAAAGTCAGCGAAACTAATAGGGATGCTGCAGGTGCCCCAAAGAATGAGGGCAAACTGTCCCACCAGGACACAAAGTCGCCCTACTGATGTATGCCCATCTGACTGCTGTTATGTAGAGCAGCAATGACTGTATGAGCCTGCAAACTAGGTTAATCACCCAGCCTCTCAAGTGATTTAACCTATACCTGTTTTCCAATTTATATTTGGGAGCTGACACTGAATGGGGTATGAACAATCTGCTGTGTTGAAAGTATCTTTAACTGTATCATAGAACTTGTCTAACAGTCTCCTTGAAATTATTCAGAATTACACAACTATTAAAATGCATGAGATTAATAGCATTAAGATGCATGAGATTAATAGCGTCCTGTTCCTTTGAAACTTACATTAGCCAGACAACCTTTACAAATATACTCACTAAGCTCTTAATGACATTTTTTATTGATTTCCAGAAGTGACACTTTTATAATTAGAGCTGCCACATTAAGACAGTATCCCACCAGCCTAAAATGCTTTGAAAGGAAGGGCAGTCATTTGAAAGTGTTAAAATACATATTAACCATCTTTTACAGGGACAATAATACTGTATTTTTCCTTATTATTTTCTTCTTCCTTATTAAATTAAGTGTTCTTTTTTTCTGTATGTTAGACAACAACTAAAATGATAATGTAACGAAGACTATAAAATCGTATATGGTTTATAAACCTAAGTAAATTATATCTCTTAGTCAAGTAATTACATGAAGTATCTCCGTTATAATAAAAGGAACACCTCCAGATGGTTAAGCTCTGAACCACTAGATATGATCATGTGTGACCAAGTTCACTAGTATATTAATGACTAATTTATATCCCACATGAAGGAATTTCAAGACTCATTTCAGTTAAGTATTTTTGTTTGAAAACCTCAGTGAGAATTGTCATCTCTAACAAACCTCAGTTATAACATTAATTGGGTATTGATAACAAATCACACTAATTTATACTCTTAGGCTCATCATCTTCTGGCTAGCAGAGTTTAAAAAGGCAGCCAAGCAATTTCAAAGTCTCTGGGTGACAGAATTTAACTCTTCTTAAACTTCTAAGAATGTTACCTACCTGCAAACCCCAAGGCCTCCTGCTTCTTCAAAAGAGCACTGCCCTACCAGCTATTTGAAGGCTGCTGAAGACAAATGGGCTGAACAGAAAGAGGAGTAGGGCTCCAGGCACTGGAACAGCGATTCCTGTGCAGCCCATGGTGCAGACCATGGTGAGGCAGGCTGTCCTTCTGCAGCCCATGGAGGCCCATGGTGGAGCAGAGATCCACCTGCGGCCCATGGAGGACCCCACGCTGGAGCAAGTAGGTGTCTGAAGCAGGCTGTGACCCCATGGGAAGCTCGTGCTGGAGCAGGCTCCTGGCAGAAACTGCACACCCATGCTGAGAGGAGCCCAGGCCGGAGCAGGTTTGCTGGCAGGACTTGTGACCCCCCCCATCCTGGAGCACTGTGTTCCTGAAGGACTGCACCCCATGGCAAGGAGCCACTCTGGAGCAGTTTGTGAGGAACTGCGGCCCATGGGAAGGAACACGCTGGAGAAGTTTGTGGAGGACTGTCTCCTGTGGGAGGGAATCCCACACTGGAGCAGAGGAAGAGCATGAAGAGGAAGGAGGGGCAGAGACAGGATGTGATGAATTGACCACAAACCCTATTCCCTGTCCCCCTGCACCGCTCAGGAAGAGGAGGAAAAGGAAAATTGGGAATGAACTTGAGCACGAGAAGAAGGGAGGGGTAGGGGGAAACGTGTTTAAGATTTAGGAGTTTTTAACATTACCCTCCTTAGATTTGATTGATAATAAATTAGTCTTCACAAGTCAAATCTGGTTTGCCTGTGATGGTAACAGGGGAGCCATCTCTCTCTTTCCTTATCTTGACCCATGAGCCTTTCATCTTCTTCATTGTCCGGCTGAGGAGGGGAGTGACAAGAGTGGATTTGGTGGGCACCTGCCATCCAGCCAGGGTCAATCCACCATAAGTATATAACTTTGTAAGCTCATCTTATATTTTTTGCATTGCTTTTGAATACTAAGTGAAAGACCACAGAAATCAGGCAAGATTGTGTATCAGTAAAATAAGTTTGTGTGTTAAATACACCCATTTAATAGAAATACATATTTTCTAATAGAGTTTTTTATCAACTAATGCTGCAAAAGCTTTGCTTTTTATTACAGTTTTTCAACTATTTCACCATATATCTGAGGATTTTTTTTATTGCTTCAAGGCAGCTAGAAATTTTACACACCTAAACTTAAAAGTAAATGAAGTTCAGAAAAGATAGCAAACATTTCCCTTTTTTTAAGACTATAATCCAAAAATAAGCAGAAAATTAACAGACACCTAAATGGAACAGATAAAAGATGCAAAAAGAAATGACTTTTGCAAAAAGTCTTCAACATGAAGCATTTTTCTGAGAGTTTGATGAAATGATGAAAACCTGAAAAGCACCCACCCCCCTACTAGGATACTATGAATGCAAAGACTTATTTGGTCCTACCATAAACCAGAACAATATTAAGGACTGAATCAGTATTAATATGAAGTAGGAATTATATGCTGTGTAAATTTTCCTCTGGTTATAAATATGAATTTAAGATGTGTATTAATTTATATACTGAAATTATTTCATTACCGCATGTTAATAAACAATACATAGCTCCATTCCTTGAGAGTCACTGCTACACAAGTATTACTATTTACTGGAAAGCCGAATGTTCCAAAATGTATTGTACATCTTTCAAAATACTCAGATGTGCAATGAACCGACCGAGTAAGCAATGAAATACAAATCTTGCTTTCTTAGCTATCTCGCAAGTAGTTTCCACAACCTAAAACCTACAGCGCTCATTTGCCTGTAGCATAAATCCAAAGTTTCAGCTTCACTTAGTGTCACCCAGAACTGGCATTAAGCCTTCCTGGTCTTGCACAGGTTATCTTTCACTAGTTGTTAACACTAATGTGCTCCCCATCTCCCCTTTCAAAAATAACTCAAAAGCTTTATTATAACAAGTTTCTTGGTAAAACTTTGCACCTATCTTTCAACAGGAAAAGGTATTTAAATCTGATATAGGTATGTCCATACAGTCTATGTTTATTCCAAAAACCAGCTCAAGGTTTTAAGTAAAATACTTTTTCAACCTACTTTCAAACAGTACATGTGGATAGCACTCTGCTGTTCTCTTTGGAGGACAGCTGTATACCCTAATAGAATTAAATATTAAAAAACTAGAATAATGTGCATCTTAGTGCATGGAGAAATTGTGTTTTCTTGAGTGACAGAGGAAATGAGTGACCAGTTACATCAAAGCCTTGGCTACATGTGAGAAACATTGAAAAGGTAAAACACAAAGGAAACCATTTCAGAGATATGAAACCCAGCAAATTTAAGTGACTGACTTAGGTTTCGTTGGGCATCAGAGGCAGACCTAAGTACTTCTGAGCTTTTCTAAATCACAGTCTAGTGTCTTGTTTTACAAGTCTTATTTTCTTGCTGTGCACTTACATCCCAAGTACATACTCCCAAGCATATAGTCCCACTTTTTTTCTTATATTCAAACCACTTCTGCAGACTGAATTATTAGAAGGAAATGTCAATACTGCCATTTCTCACTGTTCTATTTAAATTCATACGTAGGTAGTTAGAAGTATAAAGTTATGTTATCCATAACTGACCAGAAAGAACTGCATGTGTGCTTTTATTCTGTAAGCACAAGGTATACCTTCCAAAGAAGGTTGCTCTTTCAAAATACTGCCACTTATAATAAAAAAAAACCCCTATGTTTTCTAATTAGGTATCTGTTTTGTTAAAATCACTTTAAAAATCAGTACAATTTTAAAAGTAATGAAAAATTATGCAACAATAGTCAATATTTTGATTACTCATGCACAAGAGATACAGGCTTTGGGATATTTAAGACCTTTTTCCCTCAAAAAAATGCACTGCCTCACAGTCTTCAGCCTCACTTTGGAGGAGAAAGTAGACAGTTTGGAACAGGAAAGGCATATCTGCAGTCTACAAAGGCAATCTGTTCATCACTGACTGAATACAGTTGTAAAATGACCCTCGATTTTCCTGCAATGTTTCTACCAGCTGAGTGACCCTGAACAAAGAAATTAAGCAATGATCTACAGGGGGTTGTCTCCTCAGTCTTTGATGCAACTGCTCATCAATGCTGATTTAACTTTTTCAAAATGTTTTAATTTTTTTTAATGAAAGTAAGCATGGAAGTGACCTCTATCTGTTTGAGAAAGAAAAAAAAAATACAAGTTTCTCAGTTTACCAGAGCAGACAGTTTAATATGAAGGAAAAAAGCCATCTTCTAGACAAATAAGAATTTGGTTGTTTCAGGGCATTCCTACCAACAAAGAGGTTGCAATTCAAAAGAAATATATATGTATACATATATACATAAACTGCTCTGTAGAAATATCACATGTTGATTTCCATATCATTTTACCCTGGTACAGAACACTGAAAAAGTATGAAACATTGTTAAATTAAACTTCACGTTATATTTCAGATGTAAATTGGCAACCTGTTTCAACTAGTTGAAACTAAACTCAGTACAAAATGCCATAAGGCAAGAATTTAAAGTAGAGAACATCTTAAGTGTTATTCCCAATGTACTCCAAATGCTTTGCTGAACTTGCAAACCTTTCAACTGTAGTCTGTTCTCCTTCCTTTCTCTCCACGTGCCCAGTAATTCTGAGTACCGCACAGTTACTAAATGAGAATTAAAGGCATCAGCTACTGCTGTGACCAAACTGTGGAAGGAACTGCAAGGTATTGCTTTAGTTCACTGAGCTGCAGATTTAAAGAATGCACTAAAACAAGCTTTAAAAGATGTCTATCCAAAGCTTAATAAGAAATGCTCCTACGCAGTTCCAGAAGGTCCTAAAGGCCAACTGTCTCTGAAGTTCCAAACAGAATATTAATTAGATTTCCAAGCCAAAAAGTTTGTATATGTCATGTTAGTTGCAGAAAATACTTTCAATTAGAATTTGACTCAAGAATAAAGCCACTAATGTCAAATGCAGTACATTAATTACTTTTAAAGACAAGAGGTTGGGAGACTAGACTGGTTAGATGGTAAAGGGCAGAGAAAGGTCCTTAAATAACCAACCGATAGCTTCTTAAATAAACTACACACAAAATATCTAACTACTGGAAATTCATAAGGGCATATAGGCTGAGTTCAATTAAAAAACAGAGAGGAAATGTATTTGACTTCAAACCACAGAATAATAACTAAATGGAAGTATGCCCCCTTTATTTCTAAATATTTTGCCTTTAAGAAAAGGTAGAATTCAGACCACAACCATAGTATTTCTTCTTCTTTTTCTCTCAAGCTATGAACAGAGGCAATCAACTCTGCCATGGAATAATGCCAAGTAAAGTTGGAAGCAATATGTTTGACCAGGAAGTATTCTTCAGGAGGAAAGGTAACAAGAAACAAAATGGTAGTGGAAGGCAAAATAACCAGCATCCATGTTTTACTAAAACAGAAGAGAAATGGGCAGATAGTAATTTTTACATCTTCATGAAATACCAATCTATTTTATGTCTCATTAAAAAAAGGCGGCACATATGTAGCACATCCTCCTAAAGCAATCATTATCAAAAGTGAAATGTCAATGGCTAGTCAGAATCCTAGCCACTCTTCATTCTGAAATTACCATATTTACATAAGTAAGAAGAGTGCAGTGAAATAGACCATGGTAAGTAACAAAATGTACTCATGCCAATTTCACTGCTTTAAATTTAAAGTTTAGCAATTAACTGTTCTAAAAATTCAATTTCTAATAAAGTTTTAACCTTCTACGCTATAGAGGCATTTTTTACTGGTTTCCTTGATAACAAAAACCAGACAAATCCTCAAAACCTTATTTTCATTTCAGCTGCAATGTTTTATTCCAGCTAAAAGTAATATTTCTCTTTTCAGATAGGAAAATTCAAAACAGAAGAATATTTCTAGATCAAAACTATAAAGATTTCATTAAGGTGTTCAAAAATTCTTCAATGTCTATAAAAAAAGAGTCTTCAACTTTTCTAATGTTATTTTTTTTTTTAACAAAAATGATATCCCAGTCAAGATATGCTCTGAAAAATAGGTCTGGCTGTCAAAACAATAATTTTTAGTGAATAATTTCTTTCTTCATAAAATGCAACCTCTGCTGGTAATACAGAATTGCATTTTTTCCCAATAAATTATTTTTTCAGTGATTGATTTCTATTAAATGGTTCCAAAATATTCTTCTAAAACTGTAGAAATAAAGACTGAAATACTTAAGAGTTTTTCTTTCATGGAAAATCCAAACTATAATGATTTTTAAAATAATGTTTTAGATAATAACAGTCGTTGAATGATTATGCAATCATTACTTTTGGAATTTTGTTAAAATAAAAACCTGTAGAAATTTTTGTGCTGTAGCAATTGAATTTTAATCAAAATTCTCAGTTAATTGCACATGTGTATTATTAGTACAAGAACAGCACCAGCAATGGCAGTATATCTGAGACTGGGCATGGGCAGCCGTCCATGTTTTATCCATGTTCCAGTGAAACCTGCTCTCATGAGTGACTAAAATTGCTCTCAGAAGCAACAAGGTGCAGAATTCTTTGGGGAAAAAAAGGTCAGACACAGAGGAAAGGCATTTAAATCTCCAGTAACAGTCTAAATAGCTACCAATATCAGTCTCACTACTAGAAATGAAAAGAAGATCCTGAAGAATACTGAGGGCACCACATAATTAAATTGTATTAACTTACACTACAACATTACAAAATTACTACCCTGTCAGAAAAACAAATATATTACTTATCTTTGGCATGTAAAGCATCATCCTCTCCAAACCAGAAGATGTCAGAAGCCATTTAAAATTCTGTTAATGTACAACCTTCCATGTGCATATTCTAATAATACCTACTATGACTTTGAGTTGTGTCAGTTCTTCATACATAGCATACTTTATAATCATAAAATAACTCCCTTTTGGAGGACAATGTGTAACAATCTTGAGTCACAACTGACTCATGGAAAAAGAGGAGGCAGGCAGGTTACATTCTTACTCAAAGTTACGTTCTGTGCAAAAATGACAACTGAACAATTTTGCAAGAACAATGTTGCTCTTGCTCTTCTCAGAAGCAGAGTCATTAAGAGAAATCAAGAAGTATTTTGCATTCAGTAGTATCCATACCTTTTAATTTTTGCTTCCTACTTGGCTAAAACACTTGAATTTATGAGTCCATTAAATTTAACTTGCTACTGGACTTGGTCACATCTGTTTTCAGATTTTTAATTGCATCTGGATTGGGATCTCATCATTAATTAATATCATGTATGCATTCTTTTATTTATTTCATTGTTTGCATGCAGACCAGCACGTTAGTATACAAGACTGCCATGTTTACAAGTATCTAAATAATTTCTTTGAAAAAGTGCTAGCAAGGCTGATTTTTCGTATCATTTAGGTCTTCGTGGAAGTGAGGATATCAGCTGGTGGCAACCTAAGTGATAAATTAAAAAAACCAACCAACCAACCAAACAAACAAACAACAAACAAAAAAAAACAAAAAAAAACCAAACCAACAACAACAACAAAAAGTAAGTGGAAGTCTATACTATGATTTTTTTTTAAATTTTACGTGGGCTCAGAAGTGACTGGACCAGTTTTGGAACACAAACTCTTTACTTCTATCTTAGGAGCAGCATATAAGCTTAAACTGAAGTTGAAAACCTACCCTCAGTTGCAAATGACAGAATTCTGGGAAAGCATTCTGGAGATCTCAGAGTACAGTTCTTGTTACTGCCATTAGTCTTCCCATTAGACCTTTGCTCCGACCATTGCTGGAGAAAGGACCCTGGGTAAAAGAGAACTTTGGTCTCCCCTAGTTCTTATACTCTAAAAGGATTTTTATTCAGGTAAGAAAGTAATAAGTGCTTGTTCTAAATCAGATAAATGTTTATAAGCTTGCAAAGTTTCCAAAGGGATGCAGCATGAAAGGAAACATAAGAGCATGTCTTATCTTCCAGCAGTTGATGTCCACATCAAAGCATTAGGGCAACAGTACATCTCTCTGTGAGCGGCTGGTATGTGTGCATTCTAGAAATGAGCGCTATGGGGTTACGAACTTGGCAACACTTCCCTATCTGTTATGCCTGAAGCAATTATCCCATCTCTGGAAAAATCAAACAAAGATCTGTAAAGCTAAAACAGTTCTTAATGTATACGCCTAGAAAAACTCTGCTTTAGATTCAGTTCAGTGGCATACGACATCAAATAAAGTACTTTTTTGTTTATTTAAATAACCAGTAAGAAACAAGAATTTTATTCTCATCTGGAAGGCATCTTTAAAATACATCTAGCAACATATGTATTATGAGTGTAAACTCTTTCTTTTTAAAACTATGAATGAAAGAAACACTTTTGTGGCTTCTTTCAGGGGATTATTAGCATATCACTACGATGCAAATTAGATAATATAGGAAAGTTACTTTGGAAAACAAAGAGACATCATGGTGAAGGACTCAAAAATACAGCACCGAGTTAGGACAAGCAGCATTTCAGATATTTCATACATATCTGCCAGTATTCTTTTAGGAGATAGGTGCTTTTGGTTTTATTCTGTTCAGAGCAAAAATGATTATTCTCAATTTTCTTTCTATAATGTCTGATAATACAAATAATGATCAGCAACAAAAACGTTATTTTTCTGTATCTTCTAAGATATATTGAAATATTGATTTTTTTATTACCTTAAAGTGTTACCAATCTTTTTGGAATCCTAGCTATCATAGCTCTGTAATACGAAAGAAGCAAAATTATCGAGGTTGTATTCAAACAGATAATAACTGTCAGTGTATTGTCCAGATTCATGCGTGACTTAATTATAAAGAATTGTCACCAGCTGAAATAGAGAAATTAGAAATATATAGTGATATTTTTAGTGGCAAATGTACACATTTTAGCAAGTCTGTTTCAGGTTACTTGAGATCTTGTGTAACCACTTGTTTTGGAAGTCAGATTATCAATTTGCAGACTTAAATGTAGGTTCCCAAATAATCTTCACTGATCCTTATGAAGTATGCAGAAGTTTCTGTTTGCACAGAAATACAACGAACATCTGCCCATGCACAGTATTATTTCTAAAGACTTAATCTACTTAATCTGAGCATTTATAAATGCATAGATATCTTCGATTTTGTGAAAACTTGTGCTTCTTCTTGAAAGCATTTTTTTAAAAATGTACTAATTTCACTAAACAACATCTCCTCAAATCCACCCTTACCATCCAAAAATCGAGTGTCTGTAGTCAACCTTTACAATATATGAGTTATTAATGTATGCTTAGAACTGTGTGCCACAGTTGTGGCCCCAAGCAGTAGTAGTTCACACTAAAAATGGATCAGTTGGACTGCACAAAAATAAACACTCATTTATCTCTTAACACAGGACACAATTAAATTTGTTTTATATTATAGCTAAGAGCCCAAGTAGACTTAGATGGAAAGCCACAGAACTTAGCTGAATATTCAATAAAACGGGATAAAGAAATGAGACAAGTCAATTGATTTACACTCCACATGGACAGTGTTAGAATTTTAAGTAAGTTTTGTTTGACAAAGTTTGTGTTCGTTTATAGCAGACTGAAACAGCAGCTCAAATAATAGTCAGGTATCTGGATCTGCTATGCATGTCTATAAATTACTGAATAATAAGAAATTTGCTATCTTAAAATATCTCATTTTTTTCTTGGAATGCTTCCGTTATCAATATTTTACTGCTAACAAATTAATTGAATAAGGATAATTATATCTATGCAGTGTTCATTATTTCACAAACACCATCTTCTGCACTTTTTTGACCAAAGATGTACAACAATGTGCTCAAGCACCAATTATGTGAGACAGTACTCATCACCTTTTAGGAAAGAAAACATTGCAAATGTCTTCAGCATTTCTTAGTGTCTTGGATATTCATTATTTCCACTGTTAATGCAGAATTTAATTTTAGTAAGCAATAGAAGTACAATACACAAACTTAGTGTATTAATAAAATCTCCAAATTCCATCTCCAAAACACATTTGTCCAGATGGCACTTTTATTCATTAGAACCAAAGAAATAGTTACTTTTATTTTTTCGGGAGATCAGAAAATCTATTTTCTGAGCACAGTATTTATCTCAGAGAGTTCAATGCCTATACAGTATTTGTCATAATAACAGAAGAAAAAAAAAAAGCAGCATTTTGTGCTGCAGACTCAAATACTCTCATGAGCCTTTTTTCGACAATGAGACTATAAGAGCACTTTTGATGTGGGGACAGCACAAGTATTCACATTTGCTTAGCTAGTCAAACTAAAAATTAACAACCACAAATGGTCTTGCCTAACCAAAACACCTTCTAGCAGTGCCTGCATTTTTCTTCTCTAACTCACTAGGATATGCCTAAAACACTGTCCAAAGAACTCCTGAAGTAATTGCATGCATTTCACGGAGCACTGCTCTCTCATGCATGTGCCCAGTCCTCCAGATAACCCACAACACTGTAGACATGGTCTATTGATGCAGAAGATCAGGCTCCAAAACAATCATAGACAGGGAAGTTGTTCCAAGACAGGATGAATTTCCATGTATAAAACTTCAGGGTTGTAACTTCAATGTGAAACAGCTAGTGAAAAAATCATGAGAACAGATTCACAGATTCTCTGCCCCTTTGCCCCTTTAACAACTTGCTCTTCAAGGACTATTTCTATCACAGGTTGAAATAAATGGATAAACTTCAATACTGACTTCCATGAACTCTGCTGTAGTGTTTTAATTCCTGTGAAGACTGTCATTCTATCCTTCTTACTCAGTTCTACCACTTTGATGCAGAATTATAGTCTATCTACTTATTCATTACCTTTTCTAATTATTACTCCTTCCCTTTGTTTATCATTATGTTCCCTTCTGCTTCGTATCTCACAAAACAAACAAACAAAAAACAAACAAACAAAAAAAAAGGACAGGGAAAAAAAAAATCTGTAATTTTGATTACTTCATAATTTGAAACAAACCAATAAACCAGCCTACCAATAGAGGACCTTATGTAGGTCTTCAAGACTTATTGACTTATTTAATATTGTATGTTTTGACACATTGCAATAACAAATTGACTGCCACAGTATAATTGGTTTTCTTTTAGAACTCATACATGTTAAAGAAGGCAGTAGACCAACAATAAAAACAAACAAACAAAAACAAAACCAGAATCTGATCCTAACTAGGAAAAATACACATTTAAAGGATAAGATAAACACAGGATATGATGATTTGGAGCAGATTCTTGAGTAGACCGTAGTGATGTTATATAATATAGAACAAGGTTACTGCTTGACCTAGCCCTTAACTTCTACCCATAGAAGTTCAGATTCCTGGGGGTCATGTGAAAGATACACATCCAACAATATAAGAAAATCTGCTGTCTTCAGAGTCAACAGTGAGAGCTAAATCATGTATACTTTGGAAAACATCATGTCCTTAAAATAATTTTATGTTTTTGAGCAAATACTTGTTAATATGGACAAATATTTGTTAATATAGAATACTGTGTTCAGTTTTGGTCCCCACTCTGCAAAAAAAAAGCATGTACAGGCTGGAGAGGGTCCAGAAGGGCCACAGAGATTATCAAAGGTCTGGGAAGCTGCCACATGAGGGAAAGCTGAGAGAACTGTTTTTTTTCAGCCCGGAGAAATGAAGACTTAGAGAAGACCTCATCACCATGTTCCAGTATTTAAAGGGTGGCTACAAAGAAGATGGAGACTCCTTTTTTACAAGGAGTCACATGGAAAAGATGAGGGGTAATGGGTACAAGCTACTCCTGAGGAGATTCTGACTGGACACAAGAGGGAAATTTTTCACTGTGAGAACAGTCAGCTATTGGAATAATCTCCCCAGGGAAGTGGAGGATTCACCAGCATTGGACAATTTTAAGATCCATCTGGACAGGGTGCTGGGCCATCTTGTCTAGACTGAGCTTTTGCCAAGAAAGGTTGGACCAGATGATCCTTGAGGTCCCTTCCAGCCTGGTATTCTATGATGGAAGATAGCCCAAATAAGACACTTCTAAAAGCTGATTCTTAAATATCCCGCATTTTCATTGTTTTTAATAAAGAAATTATTAAGGAAGGAATGTGCATTTTCAAGAAGCTACATTTTTTTGGTTTGTACCTTTTTTGTTGATGTGCTGCTCTTTGATGATGTCTGAGCCTCTACCATCCCCTTTCAAGGACATAAGCAAAGAGTATTCCATCAGAATTAAGATCTATAAAATTGATTTATTTTTTCCAGTTCTTCTTCACAAAAGAACAGAATAGTTCCATTGGAAGTGACCTACAACAATCATCTAGCCCAACTGCCTGACCACTTCAGGGCTGACCAAGTTATATCATATTATTAACACTACTGTCCAAATGCCTCTTGCTATCAGGCATAACTATAACTGTTACGACCACAGCTGTCACAAAACTAGGAAAAAAACGTTACTATTGGAAAAATGAAAACTAGTGTCTACAGTTTTCATGGCAACAACTTAATTTGTAAGGACTTGGATAACCACCTCTGCTCTACTCTCTTGACCAGCACTACTGTATTTTTGTCTCATATTCAGTCACGTGTCTTCATAAGCATTCAGATAATGAGCCATCAATAGTTAATGCAGCAGTTTACATGCCTGGCTCAAGCTAAAATAATTTATAGTAATGTTTATGAAGAAGATATGGACTGAAATGGGAGTACATAGTCTTGTTACTGGCTTCAGGCATTCACCACATGCTCCTCCTCCTCCAAATATTTATGTTTGTGTCTTTTTTCTCATATCCCGTCTTTTTTCTCATATTCCAGATTTTTCTCCTGCTGGACTGTCATATTAGTCTTCATCAGTCATCAAGTATTTATTACAAAGTCCACAGCTTTTAAGAGAAAATCTCTTATACAGGGAACTTCACAAGAGCAAGGAAATAAATTCATACTTGAAAACAATTCAATTACTTGTACATAGAATTATACCCACAATTGTGTTCTGTTAGGAATATGCTGGCAGTTTGAAAAAGAGAGTCTAAAGCCAGCTAAAGCATTGTTCTACTTATACCAGTGACAGAAACAGTCTGTTTTTTGACGGATAGTATTAGTTAGGAGTCATCAACCTTAATAAAATTGGTATTTAATACTATGCAAACAGCTTTTGTTCACTTTTATGTAGAAAAAGAGCAGCCATGTATACATGTTCTTTAAGTAACTGAGAAAGACAACACTTAAATCTTTCCTAAATGTTTCCAAGGTTGGACACAACTAATATTTCACAACTGTGTTCCACTTAAACCATGGTGACTTAATAATGTGATTTCCTTGGAATTCCAGGTGTTGTCTCTCCATCATACATTTAAATCCTGTAACAAAATGTACTTACCTTTGTATTTACTCTCTTATAATTAATTCAAAAATTATGTTTAATTTCTAGTCTTTTGCATACATATCAGTATGCCTCCCTAAATATTCATATATTGAGGTAAACAGTTAACTTGCAAAAAGCATCATTCCAAATTATGAAAATATTTATGTCCATATTTAGCATCTAACTGGTTTAGGCAGTCACAAAGGTTTGCTACTTGCACTGACTTTAGTGGGAACTGCATGGGTTCAGAACACCTGAAAACGAAGACATTTTTTTTAGTAGCCTGAACAACTGTTCTCTAAGACAGTGGAAATCTAGAGATAGCAACAAGCACTGAATTAAGTTTTAACTTTAGACATGAATACTGAGTGTCACACTGGACTTCTGACACAGAAAACTGGAACTTCCACCTCAGACACATGGGATAGGATCTCTGTTTCACTTCTAAGAATTCTTTTTAAATTATTTTGTGGAAATGTGAGAAAAAAATGTTTTATCTTGGAATATATAGAAAATTGATGGAGATCTTAAAAAAGCCCTTCATACAAGAGAAGGCTTTTAGTCCTTCAAAAAAAGTACTGATTATTCATTCAAATATACAGGATGCCATTAATGCTCTATTTTCTTTAGCATAGCCAGAAAGAAAATGGGGAGAAAAGCCATCATTCAATCTTCATCACAAGAATAAGAGCTATTTTAAGAACAATACTGTGGGACCCAAACAAACCTGAAATTGCTTAGCAAGTGTCCAATCTTAAATGAACAAACTTTCTGTTAAATTATTTTTAAATGTGTTTATTTTTTTCTGGTAGGCTATTTTATTTTTGGTCTATGTCACTACATGTATCTATATGTATGTCACCATTTTGTGTCTATGCACTGTATGCACACACATTTAAACAGAAAATACTACCTCAGGATAAGGTCCTGCTGACTTACTGTTGTCTTCCTGTACCTTTCCTGTCCCTGGCAGTAAAACATTCATTATTCATCAGTATTGGAAGAAACTGCAAGGCTATCAACAAAATTCTCTAATCGCAATCCTATTAAAGCTTAATATTGATCAAATTACATAAACTGGTTCAATAAAACAAGGTCATTACATTTCCCTCTTCGGATTTTTCTTTCTATCATGCCTCCAGTAAGCATTTCTAAATAAGTGGTATCTTATTGGATGAAATAAAACCTTAATGATTGCCATTATATTTCTATTACTGTTTTTATTACTGAGTTACTGTAGCTAAGAATTAGAGTTTAGCCAAAATCTATGAAGTAAGAGGGGATATCAAAGGATTCTTTTTAGCATTGCAGTCCCACATCCCCAAAAATGCTACTATCCACATCTAGAAAAAACAGATTTTCAAATAATGCTGATGATAATATTTATTAGAGAGAAAAAAAAAAATATTTATTGCAACATCTTGAAGAATTTATACTTAATTAGTACTAGGCGTTTGGATCTCCATCAGAGAGATTCACAGGAAGAACAATACACTCAAAGTTGCTGGAAATAAAAAAATTGAACACAAATAGGTTAAGAAACTGAAGCCGTTTCTTCTCCATGTTCTTTATCAAAAGCACAAAGAAGGGTGACTTTAATTCTTTAGTACTGGATGTTTCCCTGTCTGTTGTAGAGATCTGTAGTAAAGATACTTTAAATAAAATTCTGAAGAGGCTAGTACAGAAACAGGCAAGACAACTGGTACATATAATATTAGAAGGTCTTTCATAAAGTTGTACATTTTTTTAACTATTTCACCAAATGAAAAGCTGCACATTTTTTTGCTAGCTATCATTAACAGAGTTGTTTATTATTGCTGTACAATTTCTCAGAGGAGGATGCTGTTTCAAAAATAGATTAGTATGTATTTCAGTAACACTCTCTTCCTAAGCCTCAACAGCTGGAACTTGCTAGTACTGCTTTGCAGGGAGTTTGGACCACTTGAGTTCCAACGGTCCCTTCTCAGTATAAACTATTTCAGAAGTCCCTTCCAACTTCAACCATTCTGTGATTCTGTGACTATTAGCTTAGTTTCTAAGTAAATCACTAAGCAAGATTAATGAACAAAACCACACATATTTGACTGAAGGGTGATGACCTATAAACATCTTCTTATAAATACCTCAGCATCTTCCATATCTTGAAATTTATTTTCAAAAGACTGAAAGAAATAATAAACAACTACAAAACAAGCCTAGTTCAGCATTATCAGAGCACATTTATAATTATTATAATTCTTATTATTCTTATGATTCATTATAAGTCTTGCAATGACATAAATAGTATTTTTTCAGTGTTTGTTTACAAGGCAATTAATATAGGTGACATTTTCTAGACAATTTAGCTTAGAGAAGATTATGGTGAAATTTGCCTAAGAAAGTTCTAACTGAACATTTTCTTCTTTCTACCACTCAAAACAGGACTTACACTTTCTGACTACAGTTATTAATCCTTTTAGTAGAGCACTTTTTTACACTACAGAAGAAGACCTAGTTTTACTCCAATAAAACAAAAACATACTGTTGAGTATTTAGATCCTATGCTTCTCCATTACAGTAAAGTTGTATTGTATTTAGGAATTATTATTTTTTTTGCTGGACTCAAGAGTCATGACCTAAATACAATAAATTCTTGTCATAAAGAAACATGCAGTGCAAACCCAAATACACTTTCCTTAGAGGCTTCTGCTGCTAACAGGCAGCTTTGGGAAGAATAAACAAGACCACTTGTGAACTACATTAGTAATATCAGAAGACCTATTATGCACAGAACACTTCTCAACTTAACTGTACTATCACATAATTCTAATAGTTTTAGTAAAAATACTCAGACTCATGTTTTATCCTTTGTGTGAATGATCCCACACAAAGTGGAATCTCTCCACAGTAAAGTCTGGAATCAGAACAGGGAGGAGTGTTCTGGGTCAAGTTCAGAGAGTAACCAAAGGTATTACGATATAGAATGTCTTTCACATTGGGTTCATCTTGGAAACAGTTTGAGGTTTTGACCCTGTCTTTGTCTAAGAAAGATGGATTCTGAATGTCATTCCTTGATAATTCAAGACATTCTTCCAATGGGTGATATATCTTTATTCATAGTACCTTATATTAATTATTTCCTCTATTATTTTTGGCTTAGATCATTTCTTTAATCTTTACTTAGTCACTCAATCTTCTTTCCTCTCCAAGAAAACGTATTAAATCACTCATATTCTCTCTCAACTCCATTTTCCCCAGAAGTAAGAAAACTTCAATCAGTCTTTTCATGCAGAAGGTGTTATTGCCTTTTTGCTCTAGGAGGCTTTTTCTGAATCTCTTCCAACCTGAGGTTGCCTCCCAGTCACTACTGAGCCAAAATCCAGACAATAGGGTTCAAACCATCTTTTCGTTTAACTCTATTACCACTTATCTATTTCTAATACAAATCTCTTACACAATACATTTCAGAATTACATTAGTCTTTTTTACACCCACACCCCATTGGCTGCCTACAAGCATTCTATAACATATGTTTTCCTTCTCTAGTACCGCTACCTGAAAGGTCAGAGCATAAATTTTTGTTATTAATTGATAGATATAAGGCCTTCATCTTCGTACCATGCAATATTATCCCACCTCTGCTACTCTTGTTCTTGTGTTTTATAATCATTCCCTTAGCTGACTATTCAACATATTTTTGTGTTGTCTCAAATTTCCACTAGCGTGCTCCTATTTCTTGTGCTCAAATTATCAAAAACTGATCCCAAACCACATTCTTGATCAACTGCTACTACTAGTCTCCTTCCATCCTGTCACTGTCTACTGTAACTGAATTTTTTTCCTCTGTTTCTTTTATTACTTACCTTACTAATTATCTTACTTCTCATTACTCACTTCACATCTACTAGTAATTTAAATGTGGCCACTTGAAAACATACCTGGTTTAGGGATATCACAGTTCCCCAGTCTAACAACTCTGGTATCAAAGAATGATGTTGAGTTATTCTTTATAAAGGTTATTTTGATAAACCCTTGTCATATTCTCAAGTTAACTTTTTGACTTCTTATAATTTTTTCCTCCAAAATAAGTTTTTAAAACTTCTCTGTTGTTACATGTAGTGTAACTGGTTTGTAATTGCCTGCTCGCTTTTTCCCTCCTTCTTCAAACATAGCTGTTCAGTTAAACGTAGATCTTCATAAAGTTAAGACTGCTAATCTAATGGAAATAAAAATTACTTCAGTGACAGCAATTGCAAAACAACTATATTTCTGTAACTCAAATTTGAAAGACAGTGAACTATACACTGTTCTGTTGTAGTATACATCAGTATAAAAACTTACAGCCATCTACACTAATAATTTGGATTTTGGTTACAGCATTAACAGCTGTAGCTGTAACAGCATTAATTAATATCTCAAGCTCCATATTTAGTGTTACTAATTATTTCCTATTTCCAAACAGACAAGATTTTTCAATGGCTCATTCATTACTCCAGTTTTCATGCAGGTTCTTTTTGTTCAGATTCTATTTATGAAAAATGCAATGACTTTTCCAGTTCCTATTTTTAACTGTTTAAGACAATAAACAAAAACAGTGTCCTAACAAAAAAATGCTTTGGAATGTAACTGTGTCAATACACACTTTCTACATGCAAAGCACTATGTAAGTACTAAGAAATAACTGAATTTTGAAAACCACTCAAGAAATCAGGAGCTAAAAAATTAAATTGTGATAAAGCAAGGCTCACTAGATGTTACATTATAACTAAATAATAATCATTGCATATTTACTGTATATTTATGTATTCTTCTCTTAAAAATCAAGTGAACACAGAATTCTTCCTCTCCACAGGAAAACATTTTGTCCTAGGGCTATGCCAGGCAGCTGGCAATGCAAGCTTGCCATTCATAAAATTGTAAACAAAAAATAAAATTATAAAAGTACTATATAGAATATCTCAAGTTCAGAAAGGAAGCTAAACAATATAGCAGTCATATGGAATTTAGTTCTTGGAAGGCTGTATTACTAGAATGTTCTATTACTAGGCCAGTATTCTGTACTTATAAAAATAGATTTCTATAGAACTGAATTACTTACACGAAGATCTACACTAGCTAATTGATGGGAAAAAAAAGTCTAGTTCTGCTTCAGAGTTTAAGCAGTATGTCACACAGTTTATCATACAGGAAACCCACATCTCTACTTTGACAGATGGATGAATGCTGCCTGAAACACACATTCTTAATGGTACATGGTGAAGTGTTCTCCTGATAAATCGATTACTTTTAGAGGTTGTACGGCTATCACTGAAAAACACACAACTTCAATGTTTACTAGAAGAAGTAAATATTAAAATCATATCATGATCCAGCTCCTTAGAATTTCTGTTTCTTTTAGGCTCTTTATCACATTTATGCTGAATACTACTTTCCTCAGCTAGTCTCCTGCATTTTAGCAGGAGTTTTGCCTACATGAAACACAGAAACATTAAGGCTTAGAAACATGCTCAACAGAAATACCTGACTACGGGCTGTGATGCGTGCCTCTGTACTAAGTGGCACACCAAACAGGGGTTCACAGATACAGAACCTCCTCTCTCCTTCAGATTTCTAGCAATAAATCTTTGAATGAAGGATCTATGCTGTCTTTCACTCTCTCTTTTACACTCTTCTATGAAGAGACACCAGCGGTAAAGCTCAACTGCCCACAAATTAGAGGTAAAAAAAAAAATAAATCACACCACCAAGCTTGGTTCTACTGTATGTCAAGATCATTACTACTGCTTTGCATTTGACCCAAGCGAAGCGTAGTCATTCTTATCGCCTGGAGCTAATGCTGAAGTTGCTAATGCTATTCTTCAAATGATTATCGCCTCTCTTTTTCAGCGCTATCCCAAGATATTCCTATAACCTGCCAAGGTTAGCCCTATGCAACTGCTTGTGTTCCCTACTCCTGTGGGTGCTTTTTTTCTTTTCTGTCTTTAAGTACTTTCTCACTGGTTCGATTAATCCTTACCATTTCTTTATTCCATTCACACAGCCAAATCTGTCTTTCTCTCTAGCAACTAACAGGTACACAACTTTGCCCAGTAAGTATGCCCTGGCACTCACATTTACAATCAAATTCTGTTGCAAGTGACAGTTGGGAGATGCAAAGAAAATAACATGGAGAAAAACTGTGTTTTGACTCATGGTATATTATAAACCTCTGGCCAGATATACATTCTGAACTATGATGTTTCTTTGCTTTTAATCCTAGTATACTGAAAAATAATGCTATATTGATATATAATATTGTATTGAAATATACTGAAATATAATATTGTATTATTATTTTAAGTGAAGTAATGTATTCCTCAGTTCCTAAAAACAAGATCAAGGTAACTTTAATGAAATTTATATAATTATTTAAAAAATGAATAAATACATTAACATATCTGCTTGTTTTTGGTTTTGTGCATAGTTCTTTATTTGACCTACACAAGCTAGTTTTATTTGTTGTAATGCTATTTAGAAACCATTAGATTTTTAATTTAAACAATCCTCATCTGTTGTAAATGCTAGAGCAACAGCCAAAAGAACCAGTAGCTACAGGTCTTCATCTTGCTCTCCTTGAAGTCAACAGCATTACTCATACTTGTAACTTTGAAGACAGGTACCACAGAGCTCAAAATAGGTACTGTTTAATTGACAGGAGTTCTGCAGGTGACCTCAATGGGAGCAGAATTTGGGCCTCAAGGTATAGATACTGACTAAGGTAAAAAGTAGGTACCATAAAGTAGAAAACTGGTGAACCTGAAAAAAAAAAATTCTTTATCAACTACATACCTGAGGCAGTGCTGAGTTAAGCTGTCGCTGGAGGGAATCTCTGTCGTAGATGACATCCTGTAGGCGTTGCTGTGCAAGTGACAAGCTTTCCTGTGTCTCCCGAAGAGTATCAAGGAGACGGTCCCTTTCATCCAGCATGTTCACCATCAGCTGCTCAAAGTGAGAATCCGAGTCCGAGCCGCTGCTTTGGGACCCCCGTTGACTCATCGGGGTGTCCTCGTTTATCGTTGGCATCACTTCACACATCATTTCTTTAGAAAAACACAAATCAAAGAAAAGCTCTTCAGTAGAAAAACATTTGAGGGGATTTCATAAGCAGAATTAACTCTGTCACATGGACACACTCAGTAGATTATTGCATTGTTCCCTCTTTCAACTTTGTGCTTTCAATGTTAATCAGATGGTCGATAGACAGGGATTAAATACAGTGACTAATTCCATACAGCAAAGACTTTGAATATGCTTCCTAAACTGAGAGAAGAATGACTGGAAGGAGATGGAGGGTAACAGTATATTTTTAATTATTAATAGCTTTGCAAATAATTCTCTGTTGAAATGACTGAAAATACTTCCGCTGCAATTCTGGTCTCCCGTATCGTTGGCTTTCTCTCCTCTCTTACTTAATGTCATTGTTGAATTTTTGGTATTGATGCCAATAGCTGCCATTAATTGCCAGATTGGGTCCTGCTCTAGGCATTTCTACAGTACAGATTAGGCTAACCATTGATCCAGTATCATGCTGCCTTAACAATGCCAGGTTAATCTATTTTTCTAACTGGTTATTCCCACCCTTAGGGGAAATTATTCTCCAGTGAGCTCATTCAGTAAGAGGTCAAGAACTAGAAACTCTCAGCTAATTACCATCCCTGTGATATCTTGTGCTAATTGAATTGCCAGGGACAGAACCACAGTTGTTTGTTTCCTAAAAAGTCCTAAGCAAAGCAAATAATATCACCCAGTTTCATTCTTCAACTATGAAGCTTCTCATGTAAATCTCAAAACCTCAGTTTGTGTATGGGGAGAAGCTTATGCTATGAGATACTGGGTTCAGCAAATGAGAAGAAAAAAGGATCCAACAGGTCTCAAAGCTCAAATTTTTTTCTTCTTACCTAAAAGGACTGTGTTAATAATAGATGATGTCTACCCAATGAAAGTTACCCAAAGGATCAGAAATTGCTTTTCTAGTATGACTGAAGAAGTACAGCAGACATAACTTTATACATAGTTAGGGGTTAATTTCTGGAAATTCTTTTATTGTTCTAATGATTGGAAGCCTTCTATCTCAGCAACTGGGAATCAAGGTGCTTTTGGTTCATCTACTGAAAGTTAAGATATTTTACTTAGGAGTTTGCTGTGGACCTTCTGGATGTGAACTTTGTCTGCAGTACCTGTGGTTGACACACTTCCACTGTTAAGTGTGCCATCATTTAAAATTCTCACCATTTTGGTCTCAATGCTATGACGGATTAGCTCTACATATTCTTAAATCTGGTCTGCTTTTCAAAGTAGGAAGATGGAACTTGTGAAAGTGGATTTTATGAAAAAAAAAGAAAATCTAGCTGTTACAGAGTGTAATTCAAAAACAGGTCATACACCAGGGAACAAAAGAGCTAAGGCACCTGTACCTAATTCATTAAAACCAACTCCTACTACCACCATCAAGCCACAAGCAATCCTTGTGCTTACACTTCTTGCTGCTAAGATCTACTGGGAAAATTACATAGCTTCACTAAGATTAGCTGGCCTTGATCATATTCTGGACGTTCATGCAGAATTTAGTTTTCCTAATTTTCACTTTTTCAGCAGATGTGATAAGTAGCAAAGCTGGCACCAAACATTGGTATTTCAGCATGAATTATCAGCTACTTCTGTGTTGCTTTCATAGGCAATAGCTTCATTATTGAGATTTCAGGTAGGTCTTGATCTGAGTTTTAAAGTGTCTGAACTGGAGGCAAGGTAAAGGTTGTTTACAGCTACTATCCACTTAGTATTTAATTAGGTGCAAGAGAAGTAGTTAATAGCTTGACGTGATACTGAGAAGTTTCTCACATCTCCAATATATTTAGGTCAGGTATAGTTACCCAGGATTATCTGATTTCATGTTGTCCACAGATATCTTTAAATGTGGGACTGCCTGCAGGGAGGAGCCACTGCCTTGCCTCCTCAATCCTCTCACAAGGTTGAGGGAATAATTTTCACTCAGAAAGTGGTCATCACTCTGTGGAGTGTCACCACCCAGGTTCCATCTGTGGCTAACCAGTTTGGGATGGCCAAGTTCACAGTCAGCAAAGGGATAACCAAAACATCCAAGGCCATCTGCCACTTGCTCAGTTTAATCATAACTTTTCAGCATGCAGCAGGTGGCCAGAGACCAAGGTCTCTACATGCCCATTCTTCAAGACCAAAGAAAACAATTCACATTGTCACTGAACCTTTCCTGCATCATGATCATCAACATCTCATGGGGCATGCTTCCTGCCCTGGGGGATTCTCTCTTCGATGAACCTTGATCAATAAATTACTTCCAATGTTCTGCACATACAGATCAAGTTTATAGTCTGAATGGCACAGCACACACTACCACTGCTCACAGACAGTGGCAGAGTGAGAGTGGTGCAATTTTTCACTCATGCTGGTGTGTGTGTGTGGCAATATGTAGGGAAAACTGTGCAGACCACTGTTGCTACCTTAGTACCTTGTGTTCAAACTAGACAGAAAATCCTCTTCTCTAGTCATTACAGTGACATGGGAAGCCATATATGTAAGTGGTTGTGGAGCAGCAATAGAATACATAGGTTGGATGCTCATGGCACTATTATAACCTCTTCTCCCTCTAAGCTGTGCATTCAGGGAGCAGAGTGGATCGTGCACCATGCTTATTTTGAAAACCTGGGCTTCATTATCCTGACACAGCACTAGTAACAAACCTTGGCTACGAGCAAGACCACAGAAAAGGCAGGGAACACGTGGGCAGTTCCTGATGTAGGCAGTTGCTATTTGGATGTTTTCTCCCACAGCTCACAGCCCCAGGAGAACCTTCAAAAGGTACAACTGTTCTTGCAGTCAGGCTGGTGATGTAAATTGCTTTCTGGCAGTTTGGAGATCAACGCCATTATTCCATTGGAACCACAGGCATCCTCTCCCTTTCCCCACCTTCAGCTCAGAGACAAATACAGAAAAGCAGTATGCTAACCTGGGCTGGATCAGAAATGCTGGTAGGGTGTGCCAGAAAGGGATGCACTGATACTTGCAACAGTGAGGAGCAGGGGAAAAGTGAATCCTGGGCCATGTCCTCACAGGGATCTTCTGTGGGAGCCAACAATGGGGACCCTGGAACAACCCTGAAAGGAACCTGGCTTCTCAGGGTGTTCCTGGGTCATCAACTGAGAAAAAGGGAATGAAACTTCGAACAGCTGCAGGTTTATTGTGGGGTTCCCAAGTAAAGACTTCTTGTAGCTCTTCACGAAAGACATATATGCCATACTGTTACAATTTACTTGATTTGTGTGCTCTTGCCTTTAGAAAAGGATTCTCTTTTCTTTTTTTTTTTTTAATCTGGCGTTTATCACTCTTACACCTGCCAGAAGATGGTATGCTTTCAATGTCCTGAGGCTGCCACCATTTAACACTGATCCCAAGAAATGCTGGCCTTCTTCCAACACATGTTCAAGAACAAAGCCACTTCCTCAGGACCTTATTGCACCCTTTATGAATTTTCTGCTTGATAGCAGGAAGGAACCAAAATACTGAGAATATTTGAAGAATTTTAGAAGGAAAAAAAAAAGGAAGAAAGAAAACAGAGGCTCATCAAGAGGAACTGCAACAAATGCTAGGGTACATAAAACAGAGAAAGGACTTCAACAGAAGTAGAGGAAGAACGTCAGCAAACAGACTGATCACAGTTTAGTAGTAGAAGACGACTGGCAGCTGAGGACAAATTGGAGGGGACATATGCATTTGGATCTTTATATAGCAAATGAATCACATCGGGGAGTTACAAGAGTTCTTGAAGTTTCCAGAGCCTTCTGATGGTGTGCATGTATTAGACAACCCTTGGTTAACCACATGATGATGTGGTTCACACAGGGGGTCAAGACATTAGATTTAAGAATAAGCTGCCAGTTTAATTATAGCTGAAAGGAATTTAGTTTGCAGACACCAAAAGCACAAACAGAACCAAGCCAACACAATGCAGATGGAAACAACTGAGAGATTCACATTAAAACATAAAATAAAAATAGCATTGCTGTGAACAATTAGGTGTGAGTGCTAACATGGTCATACCCTGAGTAATTTTGATTATATTTTAACATTTCTTATGGGGGAAGAGAACAACTTCTGATTTTCCTTCTATGTAACTTTGAATTTTAAACCTAATTTTTGTGATTAAAAAACACTAAAATCCCAACAATTTTTGCTCTGGTTTCATAATATAATCAACTGAAATATTACATACACTGAAATCAGAAGGAATCGCTGTAACTACCTACTCTTGCTCCACTAATCACAGACCATAAATCTGTGTCAAGCTTAGGTATATTTTATACAGGAAGGATTTCTACCATTAAACACTGAAAGTGATCTCTCTAGTAAAATAACCAGAATTAGTCATTCTTTCTGTGAAAAATATATGCCTTTTTCGACTGTATTTATAGGGGAGACACAGCCACATTAAATGCTGCAGTCCTTAAAGGCTCAGAATAATGCAATTGGCAGGCCCATTTCTATCACATTTTAGACCTACCATGCCACATGCATTGTTGTAGCTGATCTGTGTGTTTACAAAAAAATTGATACATTTCAGACACATTTCACTACATATGCATGAATCAACTTTCAGACAGACCAGACAAATGCATCCTGGACATACTGGATATAGATGCAGTCCATGAATAACAGACCCATGCACAAGTGGCAGGTATTTGTCTCAAGTATACAGTTCTTATTAATTTATGTAGAAATAAATGTTTAGAGAATAACTTAGAAGGAAAAATAATGGACCATCTTTAAGCTTCCTTTTCATCCTCCATTCTTACTGCTTCAAAGACTGGTTAGACTCAGAGGGCTTGATTTTTTAAACCATAACTTTTGGATAGACCAAATGCAGTCATAAACCGACATCTGGATGTTCCACATTTTCTAACTGTGTTTATCAGACGATTTGAGATCCTGCTCCCATCATATAATTGGCTGTACATAACTACATAACTAGAGACACTCTCAAAAGATCAAAGATCAGGATGAAGTTTCCCAGCCCTCTACTCTTCTGAATTTGTTTTATACAATGTAATAGGCTGTTAGTTCAGCACTCAACTCCACATGCACACTGAAATTCAGATGCAAAAATGTGTTCATTGAGTCTGTGCATATATATTTTAAACTCTCCATGCAGTCTGCATGTGCCAGTCCCTATGTTAAGATTTTTGTTATCCCAGGGTAGTATTCCTTTCACTAATCAATACATTCCTATCAGCTACTACAAGGCAATTACAGTTATGTATCTTTGATGATTCCTATTAGGGAAAAATATTTCAGAGCTGACAGTAACAGTAAAGGAAGGATGAGTGAAGACCAAAAACAATGTGCATGAAGCATCAGAATCCTTTATCTGAAGTTTACAACTGAAAGCTTGAATTGCATTGCCACAATTCTAAATTGCAAAGTAACTTCTCTTATAATTGTCCAGTAATGTGACAAAACATAGGCGAAATTGAAGTGTATAAATATCTGCCTTAAGCTTCAGAAATTTACAGCGATCGCTGAATCTCCTTATTTTCCAAACCTGCCCTAACCAATGTGATCTTATTGTGCAGTTGGGTCAGCACTGCACAAGGGGTTGGCACAGATAACCTCCAAAGGTCCCTTCCACACTGAATTCCATGTGACTGGAGAAAGCTTTAAGTTCAAAGAATTCACTCATTTACCGCAGAGACTCTGAAATTTAATATAGATTTAAATCAATCTGAAGAAAAATTTGAAATAAACCCAAACAACAACAAAAACAAAAAACCAAACCAAACAAAACCAACACAAAACGAAAAAAACCCACACCAAACCAACCAACAAAATTGTGGCTCATCTCATTGCATTCATACAAAAAAAAGTCCACATTAGTTTTATTAAGATGGCCTGCCTTGTGAAGAATATGGGGCTTTATATACTTGGAAGATTTCTACAAAATTAAATAAAATTGTCATTAAAAAATAAATCTCAGTTATACTTGTAATCAAGTATGGCCACATTTTCAGATACTGCTGTTTACACTAAATATCCTAAATCTCTGAGTGACATTAAAAAAAAAAAAATCAGCCCAAAAAAGCCATGAGACAGAGAAATCTGAAAACATAACCACATGAGGATGGGAAATTAACATCTACTTTTTAGACATCCAAATTTAAACCAAAATCTATACTTATTTTTTGAAATGTAGGCACTCATTCTCAGAAAATATACATTAAAAAAAACCCTAAGCTATTATATTGGATGAAAAAATGTCACATTTCAGAAAATTTTCCATTTCAAAGTTTGAAAAGTTTTACAACTCAACTTTTATGGCTTCACTTCTATGCTGGCTTTACTTATCATTCAAACGGTTTAAACAAAAGACAGGCTTGAAGAAAGATTTTAATGTTTTTCATTTATTTCACCTACCCCATGAACCATAGCAAAGCAAATAATGAAAAAAAAGTATATAATGAAGACTGAAAAACTGTTAAAGCCAAAGTTGGCAAAGTAACACATATGTACCATATGACAGTAGTTAAGTGGTTAAGCTCCTCCCAGAATCACAATAGAAGAAGCAGTAAATATAAATAAATATTTTTCCCAAAAATTCCAATGTTGAAGTTGTTCCTATTCGAGGTCATAATCTGTTATTAAGTAATTGTTTACAATACATGTAAAGCCATGATGTGTTTGGTACATTTAGGAAGTTAATGAGAAATAAAAATACGAATTGCCCCCAGAAAACTGAGTCAGAAAAGGAGTTGGGGGAGGAATGGAAGAGGAGAGGGAAAAGATAATGAAGACCCTCATTAACCATCCTGTTTCTCAGGAGCAGATAAGGAACAGACCAGATATTCACAGCAGCAGCAACCCACTACTAAGCAGCAGTGATCTTCCTCTGTCAGGATATGACTGAAAGCATCCAAGAAAGAACACTGAGGGAGCTGAAATTTCTTTCAGCGGGTGTTAGGAACTGCAAGTGGTGGATTAAACACCTCTGTCCCGTATCTTCAACATCACAGATGTCCATGAAAACCCCCATGTACATCATTCTGTGCAATACTTCCCATACAGCCAGGACTGAAAAGAAGAGGAAGAACTGAAGGAAAAGTGCTCAATGAAATACGTATTTAGTTTCAGTCATCAGCATTTTCCTGTTAATACACACACACTGTTTCTCAGATTCATCAGAAGCTGCAGAGCAGACATTATAATTTCCTTGCTCAGGGAGCACACCAGGTGCCCAAAACTCTCAAGGACTTGCAAAGGATACTGGAATTGTGTAGCACCTTAAGACTATCCCAAACTCTCTGAGAGGTTCTGAAAGAGGAACAGGATACTGACAAATTACTGCTCCCCTTAAAATCTGTGTAGCACATACATGCTCCCTAGAAAAAGACTTTTAGGCAATTTAATAACTTGAGAATTCTTCTAATTTGAAACAAAGCCTTAGCACTTATTTTAATAGTAGTTCTAGACCTAAAGTGCTCAGGTATCATAGCCATACACAATGGCAGTGTGTGAAGCAGCACATTAAGGTTATCTAAATACATTCTCTTCTGTGTCCATTGCATATCTACTACACTATCTACTGCAAAATCTATTCCAGGTTGATTGACTCCTATTTCAGTGTTTTCTCCAATAATTCGCACAGAGCCTAATCCAATAACTGCTTAAATTCAATGAATATCTATCATGGACCTCAGTGAGTTTGGATCAGTGTAGATGGTTGGAAAAGTCACTCGTACAAGCAAGCCATCAACCTCCTGTCATTTTACTACCTCCAAACAGGAGCATAAAAATCACAGATGTTATGCATGACTAGGGAGCATGCTGGATTTTAATGTGACCATTGCTTACAATATTACAAGAAATCATGAACAGGTTTCCCCTCTAAACACACAACAGTTTACTAGCAAAAAGCAATGACTGTTTAAAGTGATCTGTTCTATGAGAGGGGGAAAGAATGTGGCTCATTGTCACTGCATTACAGATTTTTCAGGTTGTATGAACAAAATGTCACAGCAAATCTATAGCATTAGCTGCATTATATCTCCATCAAGAGTGAAAATATTGGCTCAGTTAGGAAGTCTGCAGCTCGGCTTAGACATCCAGTGAGTGAATGGACAAATATCACAACAAAAAGCACACAATATGCCCACCTTTGGTTAAGAGTTATATAAAGCCCCTTTTCAGGAGCTACTCCATTAACAACTACACTGGTAACAACTGTCTTACGTATCTTCTATCTACAGATGCTGATAATCATGTACAAACCAGGTGTGAATACTGACATCCTCAATACTGACTTTTTCTAAGACTACTTGAAATTTCTGTGGTACATATGCTATAAAGGTAGAAAATTTAAAAGTTGTCATCTTTCTTCTCATTGGACCCCACCCTATTTGACATCTTCTATTATCTCATTTGTCTGAGAGTCTTGGTATTATTTATTTTAAAGTGAATGCTATAACAAACACCTCTGCTATCTTACGTAGCCTGGGAATAATTTACCAGCTGGACTTCTTTCACTTGGGCAAGCTCTGGGAATGAGAGGTCAGAATACTACTTGGCTTCTGCCTGACAAAGGCTCTTAAGACAAGCACTCATTTTGCTCACCTTGAATGCCACCACCTTAGATGTGAATCTAATTTTATTCTCTCACCTTTCTGTCCATAAATGGTTTTAAAAGCTTGTTTTCTGTGTACTCAGATGTTTGATTTGCACTGCAAGGTTGAGGTGTCATTTCAAGTTACTTGTAATTTTGCTGCAGGATAAAGAAGTAGAAATCTAACTGCCATACATTCTATGCCTACCCACAGTGACATCAGCTTGAAAACTCATTTCATTGGATCATTCAGGATATCTTGCATTTACAAGCTATTTTTCTGCAAATCGTTAAATACAGTGGCTGATAAAACCAGTTCTTACTGCAATTAGGTCTTTTCAGATGTTCTCAGCAAGATCACTCTTAGGCAGCACGGTTTAATTCCATAAGGAAAATCCTTCCTATTGTCTGAGTTGCATTACATGCATATTCCTCCTCCTAGTTAACTCCTTACCTGCCAGTCTCCATTAAACTATGATATCACCTTTAACAGAAGCATCCCGCACTACTTCCACACAAGAGGGGTGATCAACACTGTACCTTAAAAAAAAGGACTCTTTCCAACTACTTGGTCCTCATGTCATCCCTCCAGCCTCAAATCTCCTTCAACCACACACACATACAGACACAAAATAAGTTGGCTCCACGTTTTTTAGCCTGAAATTCCCCAACTCCCATTACAGATATGCATTCAAATGATACCACACAAGTATCACAGCAAGAGGCAGGCAGCAAGATTTTGCATTTGCACCTCACCTCCCGGAGGGTATCGGGGCCAAGGAGGCAATGTCTAACTCAGAAATAGAAGGTTCAGTACCTAGTGGCTTTTATTTCGGCGTCTCTGTTTCACTTGATCAATAACAACCGCAGTCTCCACCGGCTTCGAGCGGGGACTCACACAGCCGAGCACTCCTGGACCATCTTCTTAGCAATGGTGACACAGGCGTTGCTCCGAGGAACCCCAAGCCCCTGCACCCGTCCTCCGGCAAGACTGGACGTTTGGCACCTCAGCATTTTCTTCGGTCACTTCGTCAGCAGCCAGGAGGAGAAGCATCCATGGGAAAAATGGCATATTACAAATTTTGCTTTGGGAAGCAGAGCTCGGCTCAGACCATTGCAGGGAGCGGGGAGGGGGGAGCGGCTCTTAAAGCTCCAGCAGCCCCTTTCGAGCAACAGTATCTTTGCAGCTGGAGGCAGGCGATTACAGGGGGGAGGGGCCAGGGCGAAAGCATCTTTCTTCTATTTCTCACCTTTTGTTAAACTTAACTGAGCGATATCTGCCTTCCCTGCTTCTTCTATACCTCCCAGGCTAATTACGCCTCTGTGCGTGATTGAAGCCCACACGCACGCACGACTGCCGGCATGATCCCAGGCAAACGCGGTTTTCTGTTGTACGGAAAGAAATGCTCTACCCACATCTCACCGCTGCCTGTCTGGCACCGCACAGAGCCCGATCTCAGCGGCTCAGAGCCGGTTTAGCCGTGGCGGCGGAGTCGCGGGGCTGGAAGAGCCCCGGCAGGGCACCCACGGCTCGGGAGCCCACCAGCCGGCGCGTCCCGGGCGGCTCCGTGGGGCAGAACCGGCCGCACCCGCGGCACCGCCACCGGCTCCCCGCCCTCCGGGGCCCGGGACTGCTGCCCCAGACCGCCGTGCCTCTCTAGTCCCGCCTAACTGCTGGGGGACGCGTGTGAGAGCTTTGTCGGAGCTCTAAACTGCCGTATTCTGTCATTTAAAACAGTCCAGGCAAACGCCAGTGCACCTCGGCTAATCGGATATATAGTGTAATAAAACGTATCATCTGCTTTAATCCCACCGTGACAAAGCAGTGGTAAAAATCTGCTATAATCTGAATAGTCCAGGCGTGTAATTAATCTTACGCATTTGGAAACGCTGGGCGTGGGCAAGCGCCCCATTCCCGGGGCCGAAGCCCCGGAGTGCGGCACCACCGGGGGTGGAGGCGGAGGGAGCGGCTACCGGCGCTGCTGGGCTCGGTCCGCTGCTCCTCCTCGGCGGGGACTTCCCCTGGAAGCCGCTGCAGTGGTTTCCA
Source organism: Pampusana beccarii (assembly GCA_013399365.1). NCBI lineage: Eukaryota > Metazoa > Chordata > Aves > Columbiformes > Columbidae > Pampusana > Pampusana beccarii. Next base: position 360,850 of record VWYH01002063.1, read on the forward strand.
CCAGTCCTTAAATAAATTCTGAAGTAATCACGTCTGCTGCTCCCCCTGCCTCACGCACACGGCTCCTCGGATGCAGCTGCTGCTTCGCGGCTCGCAGGGCGCTACTTCCCTCACGCCCACTCCTTAAAAAAACAAACAAACAAAAAAAAAATAAAATTAAGTTGCCCCTTCTCGCCCGGCAGTGCTGGTCCTTGCAAGGGCGGGTGGAAAAGGGACGTGGAGGCTGGGCAGTGGCGGGTGGTCCTAAAGGAATTTGGCGTCGTGAATAAATGGGTACCAGAAAAAGATTTGAAGTCAGGGGTTTCAGAGTGTTTGTTTGTGATTCATCCCAGTTGGATGATGGTATGCTGGTATCAACTACACAAACTTTGCCCTTGCAAGAAACGTTTCAGTATTTGTTTATATTCCTTCCTCGCACCAAAAAGTATTTTGCCCATGCAGGAATGACTGCTGCTTCAGAAGCCTGAAGTCACCTAGAATCACAGAATCATAGGATGCCCTGAGTTGGAAGTGACCCACAAGGATCATCGGGTCCAACTCCTGTCCCTGCATATGACAACCGCACAGTTCACACCATGTCTCCGAGGGCTTCATCTGCTTTAGAAAGGTGCTGGAGAGACAGGGAAGCCACAGCCAGCAGCGGGTTCAGGCTCAGTGATGCTGCTGTGGTGGTTTCCCAGTAGGATTGACACATTATTGTGGAAAACATAAATGCACAGTGGATGCCCATGTATGATAGAAGGCAAGTGGCTGAGAGGAGTTGACCACATGGACATCTTAAAAACAAGTGCAAAGAAAGTATTGGTGCCACAACAGAGTTTGTTGATAGAGCCTGGCCTTTCAGCACAATGCACGGGTTAAAGGAGGCAAAAACCCCACAATCTCTTCCCTTCCAACTGTGCCAGTATTCCAATTGGCTTTTTGTCATTTTCTTGGCCATTCCAGATCCTTATCCTAACTTCTTCAGTATACAAACCATTAGACCACTTGCCTGACGATCACAGCATAACTGAGGGCAAGATCCATCATCCTTCAGAGACTTGCACACATGGCTATCACAATAAATCTGAGCTTTGGGTTAGGCAAGTAAGGAAAAACTAAGCAGCTCATATAGCGCTCAGCAAGCAGCCATGTAGGCTGGCTAGTATCAACCTCTTCGAAGAAGGGCATATCTGATTCCCCCTTCCCCCTGCTTTTTTCAGTTGATTGGTTGGTTTGGGTTGGTTTTTTGTGTGTTTTTGTTTGTTTGGGTTGGGTTTTTTTCCCTTTTTTTCTTTGGAGGTAAAGATCATTACTCTCTGTAAAATAAGATATGGAGGTCAGATCAGAATTTGCAGCTTCAGACTCTCTAGAAATCAGCACTGTTATTTTTTGTAACAACATCTGTATGCATGGAAGTATCACTCTTTTCGAAGCATTGAGAAAGATGAGTATCATTGGTGACATCCTTCTTCGTTCCCCTCCTTCAAACAGCGATTTACTGATTAAAGCATTTGCCAAGCACGTGGGAGATCCGTGTTCCCTCTCCCTTTTACTCAAGGTGGTTGTTTTCAGCACTTACCTTCAAAAATATTCCAGTCCCTGTTCCATGGACTGGAGGAGTCCATTATTTGCAGAGCTGTAGAGCAGACAGGCTTCCTTCACAGTCATTTCATTTATAAACATTTGTGGAATACTTTGGGAAGTCTGTTGGCCCCTCAGCTCCTTGTGCCCATCCTCCCTACTGCCTTTCAACGGTCAAAGCAAAAATCCAGCACAGAAAGACTATTATTGCTACTCATAGGATTGTCCTAGATGACCTGCTGCCCTTTGCTTTTCTGGTGCCAGATTCACAGAGGAGTAGGTGGCTGAAGCATCATGTTTCACAGTGCTGAGCTTACTGCAGGGTGCAGAAGGTGCCAATTAGTACCTGTGCTTTGTGGTGCCAGTTTAATCAGGAGCCTCCTTCTATTCAAGCATGTAGGCTTTTGAGGTCAATGAAATGGAAGAATTATGAGCTTAAGCTTCCCTTGAATGGAATTTGACAGTCAGATCTCCAAAACATATTTTTTTGCTTATCTGAGCTCCAAGGATGCCAACCAAATCTATAAATTACCCCAAAAGCATGAAATGCCAAGTCTCTGTGTCAACTGGCTCAGTTTCATCTGGTATTTGAGCACATGGAACTCATATGAGATAAATTAAGTGGGTAAAGACAGGCTGGAAGACTAGAGTGAGACTGTATTCTTCATTACAACAGGAAGTCTTCCTTACTGTTTGCCAGGTTATTTTAAAAAATAAAATATAATCTTACGACAGAAGGAATACTTTAAAGACATGTCTGAAAGCTGGCTTCCTCCCCTGTGTAAGCCTTGCCATGGGTCTTTCTCACATGCTGTCTGCAACAAAGAGAAAATGGAGACTTATGAAATCTCTTACTATGAACAAAGCAAAAGAGGGAACTGATACCATCATATTCTCAAGGAATAACTGATCATATAGGGAGGTGAGGAACCAGCTTGGAAAAGATTTGCCTTTATTTTCAAGACATACAGTGCAAACTGAGGAGCCAGTAATAGTTGCGAAGATAGGTGATATAGTCAAATAAATAAGAAGGGGAAGGGATTCCTGTAGCCTTGTTCTGAATGGTATGGATGATGCCGCACTTCATTTGTTAAAGCCTGCCAGCAGCTACTGCAGCATGATGCAGGCCTGCATCAGATTTTTATGGAAATGAAGACAGAAGAACCTGTCTTAGAAATGTTATGTAGGAAGAAAAAGAAAAAACAGCAATATTTAGAGCTAGTCTTCACTTAATGACAAAGCCATTGGAGACTAGGAGAAGAGTGCCAAAAAAAAAAAAAGTTCAGAGGATCTTGGCTGAGACTGGAAAAAAAGATATGTAATATTGTGTGAATAAATTACATTCCAATGTAATTTGAGTTCTAATTCCAATTGTGCTTTACAATTACATTCATGCTTATTTCCCAAAGGTCTTCTGTGTATTATCATAGCTTTAAGGGTTTGTTGGTAGTTCTTCACTTTAAATTTCTTACCTGTTTCAGCTGTGGGTTTTACCTTCCAAAATTTGATTGCCGTGTTTCACTAGAAGACTGTCATAAACCTGGTTTTCTCCCTCAAAGAAAACATTCCACATGTGGCCTCAAAAATCATCATGATAGTCTTAAAAATCTCTCATTGCAGACGTTTGATGAGGGGAGAGAAAGTTTAGAATGGGGACATACCCTTAGCTTAGATGTGAATTGTTCAAAGCCAACTGAAGAGTAATAAACATCAAGCTTGAGAGTTTGATAGCATAGTTAACACCTTTCAGTACGGCCAAAAGTCCTCAGCTGGGAAAGGACAGGTTTTATTTCTGTCTCAGTTACTCTGATCTTCAGAACACACTCTGGTTCCCAGCTACAGAATGGTTGATTGGACGAGAATCTTCTGGTCTTATTACACCCCTTCAGGATACTTTTTCTGGAGAAGTAATTTAAGGACTGCTAAAGACCTGCTTGAAAATCCCAGTTACTCACATACTGTTGCATATGAGACCTGAAAAATGAGGGGGAACTATTTTTTTGGTGATCTGAGATTTGGAACATTGCCTAAAAACAGTTTTTCTGTTTTGTTTTGTTTTTTCCACTGTGTCTAATGTTACTCAGCTGAAGTGCTGCTTGCAACTAATGTGGCATAAAATATGAGCAAACATTTTATAATAATTCAGTCTTCTTTTGAAATACTTAACATGTAATAGAAAATTTCACTCTACCATGGTTGCCATAAAAAATTAAAAATGGTATTCAGCCATACTGAGAGTAGCTAGCTGTGCTACCAGATTCTCAGATGACAATGTAATTGTTTTTTAATTATCTTTAACATATAGATGCCAGCAACAAGCTGCATGAAGGCAAGGAAAAAATTCTCCCATTTCTGGCATAATTTTTCCATTTGTCTAGTTTCAATTCTTTTACAAATTGCTCTAAACTGGTCTTTGCCAATGGCATGGAACAGGTCTGAATTGATAACAATGATGTTTTTAAAAGTCACTGAAATCCAGGCAAATGAGAAATTCATGTCATTGCTCAGCTAAGGAGCTTCCTTTTTGTATATGGAAATGTAAAATTATGCAGACAGCCAAAATAACAACTGCCATCAAGAAACAACGTACCATGATTTAAAACAAAACAAAACAAAACAAAACAAAACAAAACAAAACAAAACAAAACAACTTTACACGTTTCAAAGTTTGTAGTCATAAAGCATTTCTGAAAGGTCATTAAATTCATATGGCACTTCGTCACATATTGACAGTTAAAGGAGGAACTGATTCCAAAGCCAAGCATGAGGACCACAAAGTAGATGTTGACCGAAGGAATCAGCAAAGAATAACATGAGCCAAACTGATGCCGATGAACAGTAAGAAACAATCCAATCTATATTGCCATTGGCAATAAAACAGCCATCATAGTCAGCATCATGACAAACTGACCTAACAACACCCTTAGTCTACCTTTCCACCCCAGGATTCATGCTCCATCACAACCATGAAAAAGATAATACGGTAAAGACCAAGGATATCTCCATCTGAAAATGTCCAGACATTGAGGCATCTCACAGGTGTTTCAGATCATGCCTGTCTCCTTCACACACAAGTAAATCAAATCTGTTTATACTAAACCCATGTGAAGCAGTATTCAAATTAAAATTTCCATCACTAGATTGTGGGTAAACTCTATCTCAGTGTAAAGTCAATGAGAGACCATCAACTACTTAGACTTCCATAATCTCCCAGTTTTGCTACAAAAGTTTGATTCATCTGGAGAAAAATCCTTCTACAATCAGGAAACTGCAAGTGCTGTGCCGTGGTGCAATATGACTGCTCAGCTGGGCAGGTAACTCAGAGAAAGCCAAAATATACCGTCCGCTTCTTGTACTAGGTTTTAAGCACAGGCATATGGAATTGTAAAACATGTTCTGATCATCGTTACTTTCAAATATTCCATGGGTTTTTCGGATGTGTGTAGTTTCGATTAATTAAAGTTTGGGGTTTGACAGTTATGTTCTTTGGTTATAACAGAATGTTTCATTATTGAGAAAAATGTCGTTTGCTCAGCAAAAATAATGAAATGAAGGATTCTCGTAGGATTTTCTTAGCTGCTGGGCTGAATGCAGCAGTGTATAAACATGCCAAAACAAAGACACACAGGAAAACATGCTGAAGTAAAACACTTCATTGTACACCTTCTGCCTGTGACAAGACAAAGAAAAAAATGCACAAGATGCTCACTGAAAAAAATGCTAGTGAAAATGCTTGGTGAATTATTTTGAAAGTATATGAATGTTATGTTAGAGAATGGGATATAAGGAACTGTACAGGTTAAATACCCTACCTGTAATGTTAAACAGATTTTCAGAAAAAATGATCTGTTTACTTTAAAAATGTTTCCCCACTTTTCAACCACTCACTTTCATATGTAGTCAAAGCATGGCCACTGCCACTTTGGTGCAGTTAAGAGAATGGTAACTTCTGATGCTCAGAAAGAAGTTAATAAGATTATCGGTTGCTAACAGAATAAAGTCTTTCTTTGTCAGGAGACAAATTCAATAGTTTAGGAGATTCCAGCACTGCATTCAAATATCTGCTGTTGTTCATTCCTTCTGGGTGTGAAAACTTTCAAAGAATGCTGAGTTGTTTATGGGGCTGTGTTATGGCTGGGAAACCTTCAAAGATGTGCAAATTACACTTTCTAATATTTTTTTAAAAATAAATAATTCATATGCTTACAGTGAAAAAAATAGCAATATAATTTTAAATCTTTTTCCACCAACGTATTGTTTTAGCTTTACCATACACAGGTACTGTCTCTTTCTCACTGTTTTAAGGTTGGGTTTTTTTCTTTTTTTTCTTTTCTCCTTTTTATTTTAAACCTTTTTTTTCTTTTTTTGTGTGCAAATTGTTGGTTAAAGGAATTACATTAAAGCAAGAGAGAGTAGTTTTCTTGCTTTCTGGACAGTGTACATTAATTTTGTTTAGTACATTGAGCCAACTATGAAATCACGCATTAAAAAAAAAAACAAACAAAACGGAGAAGAAGAAAAAGAAACCGGCTTCTTTATTCACTGTGGACTCTAACAGTCCTGTTAACAAACAGATACTTTGAACAGGTTTCCAGTTTCATTTCCAGGAAAAGCAGACTGACTGCAAGAGTTCCACCTGTACAAGGTATTTTATTAATTACTGTACAAATGAGAAAGAGAAGCCAATATATGAACCGTGCATCTTCTTTGTGGCACAAGCTTAAGTTCACAGTCATCAATAAGAGAAAAACTTTGGAAGGTGTGGGACTACAAGAAGCCAAAACTAGTTCCTTATTTTGATAGGTCATGTACTCACATGTTGTTTTCATACACAAACCACTTATTATGTACCTGTTGAGTTTGCTGCCCACAAAATATACCTGACAAAGAATCACAAATAGTAATTAAAAAAAAAAAAACAAAACAAAAAAAACCAAACCCACACAAGAACAACAAAAAAAAAGATAAAAAGAGAGAGAAAAATTGAAGTGACTTGAATGCTACTGTTCCTGCAACCAGAAAAGTGTATTTCATAATGTGGCCCAAACAGCATGAACTGCATTGCAGTAGGATTAGTAGTTTTCAGCTTCTCTCCTTGTCAGACCAACACAGGGCTCTTGGGTTTGCTCTTTTCTGTTCTCCTTTATACGCTTATACAGTAACACAAGTAATCAGCCATCCATGAACAAAGAACCATGAGTGCTTGTGGTGTCATTAAACATGAAGCAGTACAAACTTAAATTTACATGAAACTGCTCTTTATTTTGTGGCCTATATGTTAGATTGTTATGGATTACATTACACAAAAGATAGCTATTCTAGAGCACACATGGCATAATATATTGTTGTCAAATATGTTACTTCTGTTTATAATTTTTAGTGCTATTTAGTGCCAACTATATTTAATGAAAAATATTGAAATGTTGTTTCTACTTTTTTTGATTATCAGAATGAAAATTCACAGTAGAAAATAATAATGGACTAGAAATTCTGTGGTAGGGTGAAATCCATGTATTTGCAGTATTTCTAAGTTTTACCCTTTAAGTGAGTCATATTTTCTACTAATTATGCGCATTGCTGCTAGCAATTTATTTTGTTACTTTCAAACTATTTCAGTCATGGCAAAGATTTCTTAACATCTGTATGCGTGACAAACTTCACACTTCTCCTACCATTAGTTAACAGAAAAAGAAAGGAAAGGGANAAGGAAAGGAAAGGAACAAAAAGTCATTGTTTGCAGAACTCAAGATCCCAGCTGAAGGAGGCTTGTCACGTTTCATGCACACACAGCCTTACATACACACCTACCAACAGATCCCCGAGAGAATTTAAAAAAAGTCATGCCTACCAAATCTCAGTGCAGTAAGAATTCTCCTGAAAATTACCAGATAAATTTATCAACCCCCCAAATATTATTTAAGTATTTTTTTTCAATATTAATCACAGGAAAATGAGCAAATCTTACTATAAAATGTGACAGATATAAGTTCAATTTTAGAATGAAATTATTACACATTTTACACAATTTTGTTCACATTCTACTTCTCCATGTGTCCTTCATATCCTGGAGATTTTTTTTTGGTTCCTACTTTTTTAGCATTTGTTTAATTTTCACAAGAATAATTTTTCGGTTTACTAATGGAAAGCTGAAGATGACCATTAACAGCTATTAGTTATTATTAATCTTTTTTTAAGAAAGCAACTCTACCTTTTGCTTCCAGGTAGTCCATTTCTGTGTATTTTCTTTTGCTGAGATAAAAGCAAATAAAATCTAATGCACGTAAATAACTACTACAAAATATAAAATCCTTTAAATGATAGGAAAAAAGGCTATCTGAAATTTGCAAAGGAGAAACGTGCAGTTTAAAGTAAACAAACAAAACAAACATAAATACAAACAAACAAAAAAACAAACCACAACTCTGCAGAAATAGGAATTATTTCAAACACCAGACAGGAAAGTAAGAGAGATATGTAGTTAACAAATGAGTACATCTTGCATAGCCTTCTCAGAAAGAAAAAACAACCGTTATCATTCATAGGGTGATTAATAGAATTAGTCAGTTATTTTCCAATTAAGTTGAAGCTGAGTTAAAAAGGTGACACTCATAATCCTCATTCTGCTAGGGAGACAGAGAAGAGTAAAGACTCTGACTAGCAGTAGCTTCAGAGTTCAGTGGTCAAAGCTCTAACAAAGTACAGGATGCTCTTTTCCCATCCCCTGATTTAATAAATATTTATTGACAGGCCTCACCCCATGATGCTGTGTTAGAATACTTACACCCCTTACACTCCTTAGAATACTAGACTAAACTCCATTTTCTTTCCAAACATCTCCTACTGTTTGATATAGACAAACTGTCCTTAGCTCGTGTTCTTATGTGAATCCCAGTTGAAGCAATACCATACCTCATCGCCTAACACAACTCAGACCTGGAGAGTATGGTGGGGCCGATTAGGTCTTACAAAACTGAGAACTTCCCTGCTACGGATCCTCAGTGCTACAGATGCACATGGGTAAAAAGCATTCAAGTGTACACTTGCCAAGAAATAGATTAAAGAAAACTGATTTTGGCGTAGGAAATATTTTACTGATAAAGGAAAACCTGTAATAAACCAATAGCAAATCAGATACTTAAATGTGGAGAAAGTTTCTGCAGATCTTGAACTTAAAAATACATCAAGCGCTTTGCCAAACCACGTCCAAACAGTGAAAGCTTCCCAACAACTCTTCCCCCTTGCATTTATGATTTATGACCTAATTAATAAACATCTGAACGAAAAAGCCTATTTACCTTCCTTAAAAATCAAACCTACAGAGTTTAACTAAAGTAAGAATGTTTTGTAGACTTGCTACTTTTCTTGAGATAGTTTTTAGTGCAGAACAATGACAACACAAAGAGTACACTGCGTTCTAGATATTGTAGTAAAGAACTGGGATGAAGCTCTGGCTCTACACAGGCATAGATTTTAACCTCAGTGGACTTCGGATTCCACAGTGTTTAGGTGTTTGAATGAGTAATTCTTTATGCCTGTTTATTTTTCTAGTTACAATTACAAAAACAATTGGTATTGACTTCATGTGTCTGAACAACTTGGTATGCTGACTACTGTATTAAGTTCTGAGTGTAGAAAATTATTATTGTCTTCTAAGTCTTTATGGAATTTTTACAAGTGATGAATCTAAGTAGGAAGTTACCAGCATTTGTTAATAGCTGCTGTCAGGACCTTCAGGGCCAAAATATATCGTAAGATATTTGCAATCTTCTGTAGCCCAGTGCAAATACTGGAATCTTATTATTTCATAAACTCATCAGATCACAATACTATCAACTGCATCCTCAAAAAATACACTGCGGATTTCTTTCTGTGGATTACAGAATATCAGTTATAGATTTTTTCATAAAGGTTAAGGTACTGTTTGCCCAAGGGCATCATCAGCCCTGACTGTCCCTGATCCCTCCCTGGCCTCTCCAACCCTCCCCTCACCCCAGGACCCCATATTGGCCCCCTGGGGCTATCAGGCCCCACCCCAGCAATGCTGCAGCAGGACTGGTCTCCATCTCCCCACATCCCTGCCATGCCTGGCCATGGGCCCCACTGAGCTGGGCCCACATCCCGGCCTGGCCTGAGCTGGTCCCCATCCCCATGAGAGGTGCCCAATGCCTGGGGCTGGGGCTGGCACCCTGTGGAGTCCCTGCTATCCCAGCCATGTCCCCCTGTGTGCCCTGACAGTCACTCTGTGTGTTCTTTCCTAGAGGGCATTTTCAAAGAATCTTTACTGTTTAATTTTGTCATTTTTCTTGAAGTACTATGTTGCATAAAATGTTAAACATATTATAATGTAAGAAATGAAACTTTATGACAGCTCTCCTAAAGCACTCAACAGATTGTCTATATTTTAAACTGTACTTGTCTGCCAATTTACCACACATTATTTTTACAAATAACTTCATACTGACTGTACACAAAGACTGAACGCTTTAAATAGTGAGCCACATAAATGAGGAACAAACTAGATAAAAGACTGAAGCACATGCAGCTTTCTTGCTTTTTTGTTGTTTTGAAGTGAGGGTGCATCTAAGGTGACTGGTCTTTGTCAGGGAGCAGCGTACGTGGGTACGCTGTGACAAGCGAGGTGTCACGGAGCATCTATGTCAACCTGTGATCTCAGCACTGATCCTTTCAGCCAGTGCCCTGTGCTTTGTTATGGCAACCCTCTGTGGCCTTGATGCGCAACACAAGTCAATGGTCTTAAAGGATCCCTCTCAGGGCGGGCCAGGCATTCGCTTAGGGATGTTTCTCTGCCTTTCACCTTCAGAGAGACATCTTATCTTCTCCTGTCATTGCTGCCACACTGTCACTAAGTCCCTGTTAGTGATCTACTGAGCTGAAGGGAGGCACATCCATGGTGTGCACAGGAGGGAGGCAGGATGGGGAAGCCTTTTGCCTCCAGCTCTCAGGACCACTGTCAGAAGCGTGGCATTGGCAGAGGGCACAGAGTTGTGAGGCCCATGCCCTCCTCTCTGCCTGTATCTGATTGTGACAGGTTTCAGAACTTGGGTTTCAGGTTTTCAGCACATATTGCTATGTTTGTTACATTTGGTTGCATTTTCAAGACTTCTTTTGCAACATAACGGAAGCTGAGAGTTTCACGTTTAGTTCAAAAATAAATTTACTCTCATGCAATCTTGTGAGTCTGGGATTTGAAGTGATAGGCATGTCAAACCTGGAGTTTAAGTAGGACTCTTGAGTAGAGAGGAAGAAAGAGACAGAATAAGGACAACTAGAGTGGTGCTCGTGAAAAAAAAAAAAATTGTTTAGTACATAAATGTCTTCTTGCATATTGTTTTGTTTCCCTTTTAAACATGGGTCAGTGCGTCTGAACCTGCATGAAACAGTTCTGAGGAGAATGAAACCATGGTATCAACCTGGGAGAATTAGGGAAGAGAGTAAAAATAGCATGACAAATAGTTAAGCCTTTGTCCTGACTTCTTCATGCAAATAGTAAACTCCACAGCAGGTAGCCTGGCCTAAAGATGCGTGATTTATGTGTCATTAAACATCACCACCAAAAGTGTTAAAATCAAGAGAGACACCACAGTCTGTCAGTGGTTCTGAGGCCCATGTAAGCTATTTGTCCTGCAGCCCAAATGTCTTCTGCAGGTGACAAACAGGAACTCCTATAGCAGAATTTCTGAAAACTTATATTACTTTGGTAGAGTCTGTAATTATTTCATTGATATGCATATAAAGGGATAAAACTTTCTTACTAAGTTACTACCCTGACTTTATTTGCTTTCAGAGAGCTGACTCTTTTGACCCGTTATATTTACAGAAAACTCATAAAAGGGATTTTTGAATTACAGAGTAGTAAAATATAGCTATGCTAATACTCCCCATGTTGTTTTGGTTTTGTTTTGGTTTCAGTTTTTTGTTTTTATCTTAATGTCTGGAATGTCTTGCCACCTGAGTGCTTGAATTTTCAGCCTTTGTACTATATTAAGTTTAATTATTTCATAGTCAGTATTTCTAGGAAATAGTGACACCTTTTTGTGTATTTTTCTTCTGACAACTTCCCTTACTGGCTTTTACTTGTCATTCTATATTGCATTAATGCTTCCCATTACTTCTGAAGCAGATACCAATTGTGGGGATTAAAGATGTAGTTTTCAAAGTTTCAAATAAAATTTCAAGAGGAACAGAAATATCTTTAAAATGTGTTAATATGACTTGCTATAAAATGTCTTTTTGGGAATGCATGTAGTTTAAATTCACTAAATCCCAAACTGCTTGTTAGATCCAATGACTGAAAGAAAATAGTTTATGAGCATATAGAACACCAATGATCGTACTAGAAAATATCTACATATACTGGCCTATTTTAGCCTTTCACTGCATCATGCAATCTTCATAATTTCGGAGTATTCTACAGAGTATCAGGAAATCACTTAGGGCATACAGTGTTTTCAAGCATGAGATTTTTTTTCAGTAATTCAGGGATGCCCTGGCGATAATGAGAGCTATAATATACTCCCCTAAGTCTTGTGTCTTCCTTATGTAAGACATTCTGTCATGTTGGATTCAAATCTATCTTGCTATCAGAAAGACCTGCTGTTTTCCTCTTTGCCTTTAAAATGGTATACTAACAATAGAAGTACTCACTGATGAAACCATGGTTACAGTGGAAGTAAGTTGTAACTGCATCACTGTTAATTTCTTTTCATTTTTGTTGTGTCCTTCATTGTGGGAAGGTATCCAGCTTCTCAAGTGGTAGCAGTTGCTCTGGTATTTAGAAAGAGAGAGAGGAAGGGAGATCATTCAGGTACCTAGCTATGGTCTTCTTTTGAGAAAAAGAGTTAAAGAAAGAGTTATCAAGCTTCAAAAGTCTAAATATGCCCCTGTGACTCTTCAAGAAAGAAACATGCTGACTTGACTTTTTAAATGACATATCCGTTGTCCTTCCTTCTGCATCACTGATGTAAAGCAAAACCAAATCAGGACACATGCTAGGCACTTTTCTCCCTGGACTCAGGGCGAGACCAAAAATCAATGAAACCGTTCTCAAAGTAAAATACTAATCAGCAGGAGTTTAAACGCATCAGAATACGATTCTAGATGGTCAGCAAATAAATCATTGGATGTATCACTTTTCAAAACAAATTAATCATCTCTTCCCAGGATATTTATATCTTCTGCACCAAGACAGCAAATAGAGCAGAAAACAAAATCTTTCATATTCAAATTTTGCTGAACACAGGATGACATTTACAGCTACAGGGCTTGAATTTCATTTGCATGTACTCTTACAGCACACTTGCCTCTTTCTTGGACTGCACTTGGACATTGTTTTTTAATAACTACTGTGGCACCCCTCTTAAAGATGATGAGTCTAATTGTGGATTAATGGCATATTCAGAACATGTAATGGTATCAGAACTCAGTCCTTTAGAAACAACTTGTTTTAGTTTTGAGAAGTTTGAGAGTAGGGTGGTCTGTTTAGGGATTTCTATGCGTTCATTATCACTTCTAATTTTGCGTTATACCATATTTTTCCCAATGATGTAGTTTATGCACTACACTAAGACAAAACCAACCAAAGACCCCGTAAGTTCCCAAAACAGATAATGTTCTGTACAAGGAGCAGATTCCTCATCTCAAAATACCTGAATGATTGAGACCCCCAAAAAGGGTGAGTTCAGACTTGTCCAAAAAGGGTTTTGAACAATTGAAGAGTGCTGCTGTTCCTGCAGGAATTATGTATGTTTAATTACACGTCTTTATTCAGCGTGCCTTAATGAGTAGTGTTGTGCACTGTACTGTAGCATAACAGTAAAGATGTTTTGATCACCTGAAAACCACGAAATCAGAAATGCAGGATTGTACATATTTCCTCTTTGTGATGTTTTTAACTTCCTGAAACTTTATCATGAAATTTATCAATTTGCAGAATGATGTCCTCTCTTTTGGAAAAGCAGATTACATACTGAATAGAAAAATTTTAGTATGGATTGGGAAAACTGATTTCAAATAATCGCAAACCATCCAAATCCATCCTTCTCATGTCTGCTAAAAAAGCAAACAGGTTTTCTGTCTGGTGTGAACATGTCTACCTTTTCTTCTAGCTCCTGCTTTGTACTGATATATATAGAGTTGTATGAGTACTGACTAGGGCTGTGGAGACAACAGTGGCACTTTCATGTTGCTACATCTGCAGAACTCAGTTTTGGATGGTGCCAACTCTGTAGCTTTCCAGTGACTAGAGGATGGACTGAGAATAGAACTAAAGGACAAAAGCAGGATGACAACAATAAAAAGGATAATCATTAGAATATGAAAAATATAGAAGTGAGTTGCACAGCTGAAAATGTCATGAAGTAAGAATGGACAAAAGAAAGAAAAATTGAAGAAGCTCTAACAAAGGAAAGAGAAAACAAGTGGAACAACATGAGAAGGCCTGTTTCCTAATGCAGATCAGCAATAAAGGAGTTGTGAGCACTGGACTAAGGTATTTTACTTCAGGAAAGTACCAGCTCATTCTTTTTAAAACCATAAATCTTTAGATAAGATAATTTGGTCAGATACAGAAAAGGTAAAAGCTATTCAATCTATTTTATTTTCGGTCTGGCTATTTTAGGGTTACTTCTTTTCTGTAGTCTAATATGAATGCTTATATCTGAAAATAGGACTTTTTTCCCTGCACACAAAGGAAAAGCTTTCTAGTTATCATTATGGCTACTGAAAAGTGCAGCCTCTGTTGCTCTGTGATGTTTTACTCCCTTAGGAAGATAGATCGTTAGGTTGGATGTGTGAAGAATGCTGTTCATCTTTAAACCCAACATCTATCGAATATCTACAGCCTTTTTAATTTCTCTTTCTACTCTGTGCATCCACGGAAACATTTGATCTCAAGTTCTGAAGATAATTTGGGAAGAGAGCTAAAGGAAAGGTTCCATCTTTGGAATATCCATGCAAATATTGAATTTACACTGGTAAAGCTGCAAAAAGATGGATTCAGAATAGAAAACACAAATTGCAGTAAAACTAAAACAGCCTCATGAAAAACAAACAAACAAACAAACAAACCCAAACACAACAAAAAAAGCCTTTATCATAAGTAATATCAGTCCAGCAAGAACGATAAAAGTACACATAAAAGCAAATGAAATTATTAGAAATAAAGACATGATCTAGTAACCTGTAATGCAGCCAAATTTTGTGACCTATTAAGAAATGACCAATGGTCTCAGAAATACCTCTGTAAATATAGCATTATTGATATTATATTTCTTGTCACTACTTAATATCCTGTGTCAAATGAGCAATGCTTGAAAACTAAAACCTGTTAGCTATGGCTAGAAGGAAAATGACAAAGCATGAATGTTCTCACTTGGAATTATAAGCAAGCAGTGGCATCCTCTTGAGTCATACTATTACCAGTGAAAAATATTTAACATTTGGGATATAGACCTTGCCTAGATATAAAATTTGCATTGGTTTAACCAAAATTATATCTTATATCTTCAGCTGAACCAAATTAAAAATGAGATCATATGAAGGGTTCTTCATACTTCTGGCTGTAACAAGACTGGATCTAAGAAAAAATTTTGAAAGTAATGTGAAACAAAGAAGGAACAATACCTGGATTAAAGGGGGGAAATGTTTCCATGTTTTAACTCCCTAATTCCGAGTTTTTTCATGGCTTCAGAAACAAGCAAAAGATCTATACACCAAATTGATTGTTTATGAAATAAACTTTTAGGTTTCAGTAAGTTGCATTACTAATTATATATATTCTCTTAGTCATGTTGGTATACTTTAGAATTGGAACCAAGAATGTACATTTTCTTTAGTAGGTAACTGCCTTACATTAGCGAGCATTGCAATAACAAGAAATTTGGCTCCATGTCATTTATGCCTATGTGCAACTGGAAGAAATACAAATCCTTTTGTCTTGCGCAGTTCACAAAATACAGCAAGCTCCTTGTAAGTGTGTGGGAGTGATCTGGAACAGAAATCAGAACTGCTTAGTGGATTTTTTAGTCACAGAAAAATTGTTATTTGTTTCAAGAGAAGGTTGCTTTCTACAGTGTTTTGTGAATTGTACAAGTGGTTTATTTGGATGTGTTTGGTTGTCATTTTCTGTTGCTTTGGGGAATGTGAACAGCGGATGGTAGCAGAGCTGAAAGAAACTCCTTTTATGATTTGCAGAGGTTTTAAGAAATCTCCCATTATTATTATTTTGTTGTGTTGGGAGCAAGTTATAAATTATACTTAGTCAAATTGATTTTGTGGACAGGAATTAAAAAAATCCAGTTCCAGTTAAATTAGTTCTGCAACTTTCCCATACAAAAAAGTATATAACTAAAAAAAAAAAAAAATTACTAAATTTATATTGCAATGTTTAAGGGAAATGCTGCATGCAGGACCATAACTGGAGAAGCCTTAAAGATCAAAGAAAGAAGCTGTCTATTAAGTGGAAGAGCATAATATGTCCTCTATATATGAGCTTAATAGAACTTACTGTATTTTACTTATGTTCTAGTATATTCTAGTGGGGCAACACCATTCGCATTGATTAAAACTGTATTTCATGTTGCTTTCATCAAACTATATACAGAGATGAAGAGATGGAAAAAAGTCCTCTGCAATAATTCCAATTTATGGAAAGGAGTACAAGAAGAAAGACCTCTGAAAGAGGGCTGTGCCTGTCAGATCTCCAGCAATTTTAGCACTAATTTTGGTGATGAAGTTCCTGCTTTGAATTGTGTCAAACAGGATTTTGACACTGACTTTCACATTACTTAGCTGAGGAGCTTTGACTGCTAAGGTATTGGCTTTTCTGTTATACATAATGTTGTATTCTTCCTAACTGAAAACTAATCTCTGGACAACTAGTCAGAGAGGATTCCTACCAGGTATCTCGGTCAGAATGAATCACCTACCTGGATAGATTTAGACATTGATCTCTAATAAAGAGTAGACTAAGTTCCACTCAGTTTTTCAGCATTCCAGTTAGTGATTGGCTTAGGCAGATAAGCCATTACTTCCAGATTTTCCCTTTAAGCATGTTGTTGCATAGTTTGGCAGGCTTGTGCACTTAAATTAGAGATGGCAAATCAGAGATAGAAGATTCAAGATCATGATGGTCAGAATTGCAATAATTGTATTTGTTTGGGTGCTTAAGTATAAGCTGTGAGGTTCTTTAATAGCAAATATTTTCCAGTGAAAGCTATAAACCTTTATGACACAGCCTGAATACAGGCCTGTTTTCACTGATTTTTAGGAAAATAGATTTTAGATCATGTCCACAGCTAGTTACACACTTACAGCCAGGCTAGATGGTGAGCAGAGAACAAATAGGCCTGAAGACCTGTATTAGATAGAAATTCAATCCAAGTTTGCCAGATACCTAACAAATACTTCTTATTATACAACTTAATATTATTACTGCAATGCTGAATGATATAGAATATTTTTTAAGACATTGTGAAAAATGATGAACTGCTAACAGAAGAAGTGTAAATCACAGTAAAAATACTCTTGCCGTAACATCCTGGATTTCTGCAATAATTTTAAACATTTTTATTTGCATAATTAACATATATAGTTAGCATATATATAACATATAAGTACATCTAATCAAATATAATGCTCTGAAATCCATAATGAGAGGAGTACAGATAAAACTAACTCTGAAAAGGAAATGTCTCAGCGTAGTGTCATTGGGAGGAAAATTCTTCAGAATGCTGTTTACCATCATATCACCTTTCTTTCTCCCAGCACCTCATAAGGACTGTCTAGGTAGTGTATATTCAGATATAGTCATGCTAAATGCTGCCTAAATTTCAAATTGAGTCCATTTCAAATTCTCTTTGCTCCAAATCACAATGCAGCCCATCTACTTTCCAGAACTCTCCCTAGTTTTTTAATAGTTCCCTTGGCACTTTACATTAGTTGTTGATACTTAAAGGTGGCTGCTTTGAACAGAGTGATCACCTGTCTCACAAGCAGAGCTCTGCTGAGATTGAGATTTAAGCAAAAAACATGTCGAGTACATCTGCAGTGTGGCCAAAAAAAAAAAGAAAGGAGCTGTGTTAGATGAACTGGATCTGTCTTTCTAGGTCTTCAGAGGTGCTTGTTTCATTCTGTTGATTGGGAATTCAGGCAAACTGGATCGATACCTTCCTGGAGCAGTCATCTGTAATTCTGATGAGACAGTACCTGTATTAGTTCACATTTGAGATGGCAAGACTGTAGTACATCTACAGATACCGATAATTTATATTGATTCTTTTCCTCTGTCAAGTGTTATTGTGTTTTTGTGTTGTCATGATTTTGTACCAAAATGTACTTTATTTCCCAATATTTTGTCTTACTTGTGTGTGTCAGGTCCTCAATAACCTCCCTGTTGTAACGCTGAATAAAAAAATAATGTACCATGGAAAATTCTAAGAGGTTGCTTAATTAATATAGTCAATGCAAACTAGAGCCTATTTTCCAGGATCCTGTGGTGGACAGAAATTGTAGTGTTAGGCTGAAGTCAAGGAAAATTTCTGGAGCTTGTATTGATTGTAAATCACTAAGTAAAAGTCAGATATAACCCATGCAAAACAAACTCATCACATTTCAGGCCATTCGTCTTGCCACTCTGAAACAGGTTTTTTCCGCCACTTGTTCCGACAAATGAGGCATCAAAGGCTTGTGCATGTCTTAAGCTTTTATAGCACCAGAGTATTTGCCAGCTTTGTCAGATGCTAGTAGTGGAAGTCAAAGGGATTCATGTGGGCATTCAAAGCAAGTCTTTCATGTGCTCTACTTTCTTTCAAGTTGACTTCAGTTGACTAATTTGTAGTGTTGTGCCATTTTTTCCATCAAAAATGAATCAGTCATGCTTAGAGCTAATGAGCCAATCTGTGTGGGTGTGTCCTCACCAGCAGGCAGGGCAGAAGCCATGGCATCAAAAATCCCATTTTGTGTGTTTTCATCTTGCCAGCCACAAGTTAAGACACATATAGATCCACTACTAGAAAAAGTACTCCTTACAATTATTTCTCTTATCATATAATTTGGATTGAAGTACAAAATCTATGAATTTTTAGCTTCTGTTGCTAATGTGGAAGGAGCAGATTAGACTGATGTCTTTACAAGTTGATATATACAATTGATAAAGGATTATATATACAGATATTTCATTTGTTTGAAAGATGACTCATTGCCTAGTGTCAGTTTTGTTTCATTTACATAAAAATTACTGCTATGGTCCGACTGAGTTTAAACTGCTCAGTAGCAGGACAGAATATGCCTTGGTTGGAATCTACATCACAAGCCTATTCACATACTTCTATAGGTTCCAGAATCAAAGCTACTTTCTGTAGTAATCTGATTGCTATTTTAAAACAAAAATGAAGATGTAAAGGTTTCTGCTGCATTGGAAAAAAAAAAAACAACAAACCAACAAAACGAAACTGTGCCCTTAACTAGCTATTGTACAATGATAAGCATTATAATAAATAACTCTGCCTGAGGTGGGTGGAATCAATGCCAAGATTGCATGCAGTCAAATATTCCCTCAGTAGCAGGATCTCCACTGACACAAAAATATGTCATTTTTTAAAAATAACTTGCCTACAGAATGGTTTATATCTTTTGAGAGAACATCTTTGTCTTTCCTTATAAGAGCACACTCGGGATACACATAAATATTGATTTTTTATTTTTAATGTATGAGTCATAACTGAAAAATATTAAATGGCAACCTAAAAGAAGATAAGACAGTTTGGTCATTGTATTCATCAGTAAAACAAAAATAAAGTGAAAACATGACACTCTGTGATATGTTAATCTATTCTTGGTTAAACCCCAAATTTAGACACATTGCTTAAAAATCGTAATGCTACGATGCTAATGAGATGAACATTGTGAATAACAGAAAATATCTGTATTACTTTAAATGGCTATGGTTATTATTTAAGCTAAATTAATGTAGAGATAGTGAAAGGTTATTAGCAGGAAAAGCATAAGAATGGCATTGATAAGCAGCAGAACCCCAATGTTACATTTTCTTTTGCTCAGAATAAGAATCTGCAGAATGAAAGAATCAATGGGGAAAAAGATTCAACCTACAAAAAAAAAAAGGAAGAGGATGAACAGATGTCCCAGTAAAATATTTAGACTATAGCAAAATCATTTTGTCCTGATGACAACTGGAAACATCAAAATGAAATTCTGTCTATGTAAGTCTTGAGGGAAAGCCAACAGTAAAAATACATACACATATGGATCTGTTACTTTTAATTCCATTCTCTGAGTGCTGTAAACCAGAGCCTGTTTGGAAGAAATGCTGTAACATTGAGCCCTATTATTGTACACAAGACATAAAAGCCATTTTTTGCAAGGCTAGAGACCGTACTTTTACAAGTGTCTAAAGACAAAACAGAAACTCAAAGAGAAGAAGGTGGATAAATAAGGAGGTATGGACTGGAGGAAAGATGGATCTGAAAAATTGGAAAAATTTAAAAATTAGTGCCGTATATCTGAGAATACAATAAATTTTCTGCAATACATTATTAAAGCTAGGGCACTTATATAAAAAAGCAAAGATAATTTTGCAGTTTGTATTCTTCTGTAATTTCTACCACTGCCATTAACTTCCTCTGTCACTTTTAGAACATTGAAGCCTATATCGTCAAATATGTCTTGGGACCCATACATTTTGTTAAATCACTGACACATTTCTTTAGGAATCACAGTATTGTTAGGACACCCAATTCTCTACTTAGTATGAGAAGTTCATGATAATGTTTAATGTAAATCTGTGAATAAGTTCCAGGAAGTTTATGTGAATGGAAGATACATGAGGTTCTCAATGGAAAGGCTTGGATAAGCAAATATGGAAAGAAGTATTTAATAGTATGATTCATTGTAAGGACAAGTCATAAGAGAGTGGTTGGTGATGGCTGAGTAGCTCTCAAATAGCATAAACCTATGGCACTATTAAGTTGAGTGAGGGAGGTGTTAGCATAGAGGAGACCGGGATTTGAAAGTTGTGGAAAGGAAGAACTTGGGGGTAAGCTGTAGAGCAGGAGGTCTGAAGTTCTGGGAGAGCTGGAGGCCCCTGAGGCAGAAAGTAATAGAAGCTACTACAGACCCTGCATGGGATTTGGGACTGAGGAGATCCATATACTTCTCCTGTTCTTCCTGTATATCCCCCCGCCCCACTTTATGCTCTTTTGTTACTTGGGATTAGCTCATTGACTCAGACACAGGTCTTTACTGTTAGGTGTCCATGCCTTTCAGACCTTGCTGGTGAGGTCCAGCTTGCTCAGAGCGTGATTGTAATGAGCCCATCACATTCTACATCTAGCTGCATAGACACATACCCTTAAATTGAAACTAGTACAGAATATCAGGCCCCCTGATGAATGGGATGGGTGCCCTGGTGACAGAAGATGCAGAGAAGGCAGAGTTACTGAATGCCTTCTTTGTCTCTGTCTACTCTGCCAGAGGCTGTCCTGATGGGCCCGGTACCCCTGAGGCCCCAGAGGAAGTCAGGACAATGAAGGAGTTTGCGTTAGTTGATGAGGAGTGGGTTAGGGAGCAATTAAGCAATCTGGACATCCATCAATCCTTGGGTCCAGATGGGATGCACCCGCAGGTGCTGAGGGAGCTGGCTGAAGTCATTGCTGGACCACTCTCCATCATCTTTGCCAAGTCTCGGGCAACGGGAGAGGTGCCTGAGGGCTGGAGGAAAGCAAATGTCACTCCAGTCTTCAAAAAGGAGGACCCGG